>JAVJIX010000016.1:1235000-1622500 GCA_036785185.1 Paratrypauchen microcephalus | reverse complement strand
GAGCGTGGTGCAGGGCTGATAACTGCAGCAGCACAACTGGGTTTGGGGTTTGCACTGATATAAAAGACAGTTGCAATGGTATTCAATAAAAATGCATCATGTTATAAAAACACAATATGTCGCTTGCTCTATTAAACAAGAACAGTGGATGGCTTTGTTGTTGCAGTATTGTGCAATTATCATAAGGGGGATAGCAGGCTTCAATTAACTATCCATTTGAGATTTGAATTTACCCATATTAGAACAGACTGAGCAAGACATAATTGTTGTTCGGTTTCATATTACTGGGCACAACTTCTCAAACAAATAAATTGAAGTTTTGAAAAGGTCCCCAGTTTTGACTGTATAATCACTCAGTAATAAATGTGTGGTATTTTAAACTTTATTATCATTTTATTGTTGTCATTGTCAAGTGTTTTAGGAAATATTCAACTGTGACAAATGTTCAAAAAACACAAGGGCGGACACAGTTTGACATTAGATATCATTTTCGTCCTGTGATTTGGTGTGGTAAGAGTATAAAGCTATGTCTCAATCTTTTTTGCAGTGTGTCTTATAGAGCTGAGTGGAGAGGGTCACATGACTGAGCGAGTTATTAACACTTGACTTCTGTCTGGCCTCGAGCACAAACACAAAGTCTGGCTCCTTCACGTCTTTGTATCACTGCACTGACAAACTGCTGAGAGAAAATGAAGAGGCAACATGAGCCACAGTAACCACATGAAAAAAGCACAATGTTATGAGAAAAATCCATCTGTGGAAATACTGTAACCTTGATATAGTCAAAGGGAGTGAGCTGGGCACAAAATCAGATGTGTGTAAAAATAAGTGATACTATCAATAGGCTTTATTGGCCATTATCAAAACCCACTATAATTCTAAAAATAATATGATACTAAGGTAATTTCTCATGACATTTAGATGTATTATCATTATGTCCAACAAGATACTCATTTGAACCAAACAATTTGACCTCTCCTAAACAGTTTGAGAATGATCTTGAGATTTAAGAGAACTAGTATAAAACTACACAGTAACAAAGAAAATATAAGTATAGTATTATTATTACTATTATTCTGTAATCAAAATGACAGCCTATTGTCTTAAAAAGGGCATTTTTATTATGTGTGATATCAAAATAAGAATCAAACCTATTCCTTCGATCTTGAAGTTTTAGTATTGTAACAACACAACTATTTAGCTAAAGAAAATGAGCATTCAAAATAGTATGTCATGTGATTTAGTTCCTCATTGTAACATCTGTTATGCTTTTCGCCTCCTGTCAGATAAACAGAGTGTAAATGTTTTATAACTTCTTTACCATTTTCATTGTTCCTGTCCTGGACCAGGTGTTGGTAGACCGAGTCAGGCACCTCTGACTGGCGGTAGTACCATTTCACATTCATCAGCAGATGGTCCCGTTTACTCTGCACAGACACACACAAAACAACAGAAAAACTGGTATTATTTTATTTGTTAGCGACATCACAAAGCAGCTCTTGGCAAAGGCACTGACGCTGTGCAAACGTGCCGTTTATGACATAGAGGGCTGATGCCAAACGCACGCAGAGAGACCAAGTCAATTAAAAAGGGATTGTAGAGTATTTACAGCCTCCATAAAACAAACAGTGGGATGGGGCTTTGTTAAGGGAAGTGAACCAAACAAAGCAGACATGAGAATCCATTATGTAGAAATCAAAATATGTGATATTAGGAAATCTAACCATTAATAACACTAGTATGCCTGTAGCAGTAATAATAAAAAGAGCAGTACTTGTGATATTAGTACTGAGAGTAATAAAGGGTTATAGAAATATTTATAGAGCTGGTACTTAATATTATGCCAGAGAAAATAATACTTCAAGGAATAGTAATAGGAATATTGTTTTTAATTAAGTCTCAATTTCAAGTTGTATATATTTTTTGTTTTAGTTTATAGTACTCCAGTCACTATACTACTAATTATACTACTATTTAAACATCCTTAATAATTATGGTTTGTATCATTTCATATATTCGACTGTATGTTTTGAGTTACTTAAATGAAAGACCAGATAGATACATGCGCCCAAAGGTAGTAGCTGATCATGTGCACAACTACACTAGCTGCCCTTTAGTGCTGCCACCTACTGTTTTACCAAATTAAGTGCATGCTATCCACAGTTCCACTTCTCCATGTGTCCAGCAGGTGGCAGCACTGGGGTGAGAACAGAGCTGGGCTTCGAGGAGCAGTCAAGGAAAGAGCAGAAACGAGGAAGGAGGGGGGAGTGTGGGTGAATGGAGCTTTGACTGAGGCAAGGGATGAAAAGGGCAAAATACCGTTTTTATTTCATGTTATAAAATATTTATTGAGCCTTCGCATGAGCCCAACTGACCATCATTGAGAGACCTGGACTGAGGCATGTTCCCATTGGCCCCTTTTCTGTCTTTATTAACCACAATGCACTGCAGTAACTGACACACACCTGCACACTGCTGACACTCTGAGCATATGGAAAAACCAGGGGAGGGAAAATCCAACGAGTAATCCAAGACAGACAGTTTAACATCCGATCTTTCCAGGCGCTTAACTGTAACTGTGTGTGGATGAGGTCAGAGTGAAGATATTTACAGCCTTCAGCGACATTGTTCTGTTATGTCACTGGGGAGAGAAGTAGGGGACGTGCAGCTGAGCAAATCAACACCTCCCTGAACACTTCAATGGGTTCACATATCGTAGCCTGGTTTATGTGGTAAATGCATTGTTTATGATAATATAGGACAAGCAAAACCAAAAGATTAAAGCAGTTACCAACAGATTTAGTCTATGTAAAGATGTGACACTGCCAGACAATTACAACAAAGTGGACATAATGTAGTAAAAGTGCATCCAATCAATGTTATCAGTATCTCAGGCAGTTTAGTTGAAAATCAAAACAAAACTGGATTACAATGCTCTTACTCAGTGTTGAAGTTATGCTACTTGACTAAAATATGTAGTTATACCATGTTACCAGTAAGTTTATATCATGTTATCAATATGTACTGATTTGGTTGAGCAGTCCAGAAAATGTCTTCGTAGGTGGTCCATTAAGCAATATAATTTGTTTTACTCTTTTGAAACCCAGTATAACCTCACATCTGTTTCATACTATCCACCTTCTATAGCTTTTCCAATTGTCCTCCACCTCCTTCATTCTTTCCTGTTGCTCCTCTGTCTGTAGTGGTTAACTGAGCTCGGACGTGTCAAACAGCAGCTGGCGGCCGGTCATGCATTTACAGCTTTGGATGATTGTGAATCGACAGAGCGCCACATTGATGGAGTGAGACTGCAGCAGCCCAGTGTGGAGAAATGTATAGGATGACGTCAGGTCCCTCCCCTGTTTTCCCCTCCCCACTTAGCTCAGCCATGCAACACCTCCTGTCTACTCCCAACTAAAAAGACTAGACTGTCGACTAACTGCCGCTTAGACTGCTAATGTATAGTTAATATTTCATTAAAGTAACCAATAGAGGTTAATTCTGTGCTTACATAACATCAAAATCAATAAAGCAATAAGCAGAAAGAGATAAGGTTTTAAACTCCTCAAGCTATCTAGAAACATATGATTTATTATAGTTTTGTATAGAATCACATTACTTTGTAGAGACATGTTGACATAAAAGCTTCCAGGCACAAACCAAAAGGGAGGTTCAACATATGGGGCATGTAGTGTGGGAGTGCGCCATGGCTTTCAATTATCACAATCCTCCAAACACGCGGCTGGGAAAATGAGTAGATACTAGCATTAGCAACAAAGAGAAAATAAAAAGACATGATGGACAGCTTGGGATGATCCACCAACACTTGTATTGTCTAGCTTTGCCGCTAAGCTCGCCACTGAGAATAACACAACGATCACAATGCTGAATTGATTAGTGACATTCTTCGCTGCCTGTCGAGATCCGAGCCCCTGCACATTGTCAGCCATCTTTGTCTGTCCTGCCAGGGGCTAAATATGCACCTCCCTCCCCTTCTTCAATGCAACGAACGACCCTGGGAACTTAGCCACCGCGGAGAGGCCAGAAGACTTACTAACCCATACTGAGAGGATGATATGAAACGGCGAGAAAGCATGTGAGGAATACAGGAGGTGAAGAGTTGAATTAAAGTAGGTGGAGCAGGAGGGATTTATATCCCTTGACTGAAAATTACAACTTCTCATGGTGTATTGAGAGATCCCCCAAGGGTACAAGACAAGGCTTCCCTTTCCATTCATTGGGAAGATATAAATCTGAAAGTCATGCTTAGAGCCTGAGGACAATGGCGGCGACTGCCCTCCCTCCAATGGCATTCTCTGGCATACACTCACACACACCAGGGCAGGATTAGAGCTCCGCAACAGGCATTCGTGTGAGATGTGAGGGAAGCTTTTATGAGACTCCCTCTTTGAAATATGAATTAAAACTTATCTGCTAAGACAAAGGCATTTATCACTCTGTTAAAAAGGATGAGATGAACAGAAAAGGATTATGCAGAGGTTACTGGCCGGCTGGGTCAATAAAACTAGTGCAGATGTCTTAATGTTTTTAGCTATGAAGTCACACAGCAATTTTTTATGTAGATTATTGGGTCATGACAGAATTTAATGCCAGTGGCAATACATCATAAAACTACTGAATGGATAACTTAGAAAAGTATATTTTAACTCAAGTTTGGAACTAACTCTTGAGACTTCAGTGGCATTGAGTGATCTTTCATCCTATTAAAATGTCAGCTACAAGTCAAAACTATTACATGCCACTGCAACATTATACCATTGAGATGTCTCCCCTGTCTCCCCTTGCCTCCCCCTCTGCTTTGTAACAGTAGAGCTTAAACAGATCCAGAGCAGTGGTCCCACACGACAGGGCCCCGGTGCACCTCGTTAACAGGAAACCAAGGTTTATTTTCCCTGCTTTTCAAACACTCTCCTCTTCCTCTGCTCACCCTCGGACTGACCCCCCCCCCTCCAGCAGGCCCCGCCTTCTCTCTGTGACATCAACAGCAGGATCTCTGACTCTGTCCAAGAGGTTGCAGCCAGAAGGAGGAAAAACACATTGCCCTTTACAGCAATTGTCTTGTGTCATAATGAACATATCCAAATGTTTTCAATAACGCATTATGGTGTAATTCAGTTTGTCATTTGGATTCCAATCAACATACTTTATATAGTTTACAATGAGTGAATCTGGCCACAAAGAGACAAGCCAAGCCTCATGAAAAAACAATGCCAAATCAGAATACAAGTCACTGTAGTATAGAGAGCAAATTATTTTCTCAGACATCTCTGGAAGGAAAAAGCTACACAAAAGAAACACAGAACAAAACAGACAAAATATAATGAATAAATTGTACTTATAACAAGACCTTGAATACAAAGGAAGTGCAGAAGGGAGGAGAGAGGGAGGAGGGAGGAGGTCAAATGAACAAGCATGGCAACCACAGTTCTTGGTGTTAGCAAGGAATGTAAAGCAGTTGAGCCATGCTAGCCGGCTAAGAGCTTAGTTAGCTACCACCCCAGGGGCAAAGGAGGCCGCAGTGAACTGGATCAGGGCTAGTAGCGGCGTGACATTGACAGGCGCGTCTCAGAAATGGCACACAGGGCGGAAAAGACGAGGGGGAGTGTTCACCTCATCCCCACGAACACAAGAACAAAAGGCTGATTGTGGCATTTGGAGACAGCGGAGGGATTGGCGAGAGTAATCTGCTCCTTCGACATGATCAGATTAAAGCAGGGGAGGCACATAAACACACACAGAAACATGATGGATCTGAAGACCAGGCTTTTCCACTCTGCATCTTTCCCTTTCTCATTTTCTCACTTTCTCAGAGATCTGCCAGCACACCAGCACTCAATAAGCACTTCCATCTGGCCAGCACACACATACACAAACACACACATAGGGGGAAGTGGCTTCATACATACACTGTCGAGGTACAACAGATCTGCTGTGCTCACGCAATCTCTAACATCTCAGTGACTGACAAAGGAGGTTGTTAAAAGGAGATGCCAGCATGCTGTGTGAGCAAACACGCACGGACCAGCCAGTGCACTCTCTCCCTTTCTCCGCACGCACACGCGCACACACACACACGCACACACACAAACACAAATAACAGGCTTTCAGCAAAAGCACCACTATTCTCCTGGCGGCCCAGCAGTGAAACAAGGCAGGCTGAGGAGTCTATGTCAAAGGCAGGAGAAAGCACCTCTAAATCAGGCTGTCAGGACAGGCAGCAATCATATACACGGTAATGCTTCACGCTGGGGTTACTGTGGAGACACTGGACAAGATAAAAAGAGAACAGAGGGATGAAAAGTAATGGGGATGAAGGTTTCAAGAAATGCTAATGTGGGCTGATTACTGCTTGTCAGTCATTTAGGAATTTAGACAACGTCATAGAGTAACCAACAATACATGATTCAACTGCAAGAAAGACTGGGGCCCTGACCATTTTGGAGCTAGACTAATAAATGCATCAGATCAATATTTATAACAAGTGAAAGCGCATGCTGACTGTCCAGTGTTTTAATGTTTAGAGATTTGTCTGTTGACCTTTAAAGCAGCATTTTTACTAATGCACTTCTGTAGCAAAACAAACATCTAACACAGAACATCCTTGCAATATTTTAACTTAATGCTAAACTGGTGTAAACATGTTGAACTACATAGTCACTCATAGTCCACATGATTTACTTTATATGGAGCAATAGAGAAATATAATCTGCAACTCTTGCTCCTTGTCCGCCCGGTAACAGGGGCAGATATCCTGTGTGTGTGGGAGGGAGAGGGGGGAGGAGAGGGGAAAGAGGAGTGGAGTGTCCCAGCTGTGGAAATGGTGGCACTGGCAGGACCTTTGCTCCTTAGCGACACTGCGGTAGTCCCTGCTCTGCCTCTCTTTGGCTTGACCTGTTTGGATATTAAATGGTACGCCCTCTGCTTTGAACATGCTGGGCCCATCTGTCAGGCAGTCTCCATATTGGATTGGACGAGCATTAGGCGTTTCAAAGTGGGCAGATTTGCTCTTGTTGCGCCCAAGGTGTGCGTGTGACTTTGAGCATAAACGCCCACGATGGCCTTAAATTTAAAGCTGCTTTGAAAGAACCGTAAATCACATTTGTGAGGTTACGACTATGGCAGTGAGAATATGTGTGGAGATATACAGCGGTGACAGTGGGGGTATAAATCATAACGCACATTTAGTTGGAAAACAATCGAAAATAGCACCGTTTTACAGTTTAAGAATTTCCTTTTAAGAGAAAATGCCTTGTGACAAAAACTGGAAGATATAACCAGCTATTGTGTCAGACTTTCTATAAAAAAGTGTCACTTCAAAAGCTGCTAGATGTCAGCACTTTTAAACCATGTTCCTCTAGGAAATTGCAAAAGCTCACTTGAATGCAGATCTCAGTATGGGGTTTTCCCTATTCACATATTTTGTAAGGGTTTGATTAGCAACAAACGAAAAGAATGAACTACTTTATTGTATGCAAAATTACTACTAATTTGCTTAGAACTGAGGGAATTTCCTGACAACTAAAATTGTTACTCTATTAAAAAAAGACGTCAAGGCAAGACACCTGTAGTAATCATAACTGCCTAGTTGTTAATTCCACTTTTCTCACTGTGCAGTTCAACAATACATGAAGCTTTGCAACATTTCTTTTATATGTTTAATGCAGAACCACAAGTTACCACAAGGGGAACTGTTGTAACTCATCTTCACCTAACATCCTTGCTTGATCAGTAATAGCCCCAAGGCTCAAACCTTAAAAGGAGAATGACTCAGAAAGAATGAAGAGTTGCCACATTGTAACCCCACCTGTTCAATATAGAGAGTATGGCTGTAAATCTGCTGTAACATTAACAGGTCCAGATTATACTTGTGCAGATGGACTGGTGGCTGAAGTGGAGAGGGAAAAGAGAAGAGAGAGGGGTGGAGTCACATGGTGTGCACAGATGATACTAATTAAGACTTGGGGCTGAGGGCCACTGCCAAGCACAGTCGTAGGCACTTTACGCTGAAGGATCACAAGTGGCATGCATGACCAGCCCTTCTCTCAATGTACTACTCATGATAAAACCCCAACACACCAGCTTTTGTCCTCACCATTCCGCTGTATTTCAAAAGCCCAGTGGGAGCCAGTTAAATTAACGACTGATACAATAGAAAAATGCATGATGTTGACCACGCTGCCCTCTATCTCGACAGAGCGGGGTGGTAAAAAATGGATAAGCCTTTTAGCTGTTCGCTTCATAAAACGGTCCAGGCGCAGTCCAACTTAAATATTTGTTCTTGGCTCCAAAACACTCCCGCTGAACCGTGGGCCAAGCAGAGACATTTAAGGCCAGTTAAAGGGTGTTACAGAAAGCTGTGAGAGATTTCAGTGCAGCGAAAAAACAAGACTTACAGTAATGATGATGGTTAACAGCGCCACTCTGAAAATGTATACGATGGTTTTAGTACAAAGAATAGGGCAATCCTTACAGAAATGACAGGGTATAGACAGTGAGATTTCAAATGTTGGTGGGACAGATGGAGACGGTTAGGAGAGCTCATATCTGGCTGTTGGGATCATAACACAGACTTGATTTCAGCTCAGTCAGACATACAGTTAGGGATATAGCCAGAAAAACATTGTCATTTCTGCTTTGCGTCCCCTTTCATTTAGCCGCTCAAAGCTGTCTGCCTTTGATACCTGGCTTCCTGTGTGTGTAAGTCATGGTGAGTGCGTGTTTGTTGGAGCAGAGCTGAGACTTGTCGGGTCTCAAGGTAATACCAGTGAGTCACTACTTTAAATGAGACACAGACACGGAGGAAAGGCCAGAGGAATGCTGCGAATAGACTGGGGTGATAGGCTGTTTAAACAATGAGCAACTTCATATATAGCGAAAAGTGATGTCATGGCTCTTATTGCTCTATAAAAGACCAATAGAGCATTTAACTAAGAGTATATATGGACTTGAAAATCTATTTATTGAGTCTTCAATCTTTGAGTCCATTATGGTAGGCCAAAAAGGACAAAAATAGCAAGTTCATCATTAGTGTGCTTGTTTGTTAAGACTCTTCGCAATAAGTAACATAAATTTCAGTAGGGATATGTTCATGGGTTTGTTTCACATGACTCAGGAGATGGAAAATTTTACATATTGAAGACTATCAGTAAAAAGATGATCAATATCTTGTTTTTAATTCAACTTAATACAACTCCATGAATCAATACTAAATCTATCCATTATGAATCGGATTACTTATCAGTGAACATTAAATACAGTACAGTGTCACAGTACTCTCACAGCACTGTTGAAATATCAATCAATAGCATTTATTGTCAAACAGTAGGTCAGTTACTTATTCAAGAATGGTATTGCATTATTATTCATGGAAAAACTGGCTACATTTGTTTATTGCTGACTTTCACATATCTTCACATTTTATTAATTACATCTGACCAAAACAAAAGAACTGTTTTCTGTACTATCTTGCTTTGGATTATTTCCTCGGTTTTCTCCATTGTGTTAGCCGTGCCTTGTTAGCCTAGCACAGTGAGGTAATGAGACGTCTTACTAATGCTGCCCGTGCTACTGCTCCTGCTGCTGCTGAGAAGGAAGAGAAGTGTGGGGCGTGTGGAGAGGATATGAATATCAAGCACAGTGTTTGAGCGAGTGTTTGTGCGCGTCAGATTGGCCGTTAGCCCGCCAGCTAATCCCGTCCCCTTTGTGTGTCTGCGTGTGTGTGTGAGGCAATAGTGGCAGGAGCTGGGCAGTGCACAGAGAGGGGCTGAGAGCTGGTTTAAGGCAGGAAATGAGGAAGCAGTCGGGGCCAATTCTAATCGTTTCTCTCTCTCTCTGTAATTCACAAACACATGGGCGGTTTGCTTCCAGGATAAAATGTAGGTTAATGTTAATGCAGCTGTAATAAATGAGCAATGCAAATAAGGTTTAGACTCAGGGCAGGAGGATGTGTGCAGGGTATGAGGAAATGCAGTAAATGAAGTGATAAACAATTACATCTTAGACTATAACAAGCACAAGCTGCAATCTAATCTCATAGGATTTGAAACTCTTGTAGACTCCAGAGAGAAAAAATGGGTAAAATAGAAAAAGACAACAGTTAAAATTAATGTTTGCTGAGGTTTCTTAATCAACAGTGACACTGACCAGAGGTGAACTAAGTGGATTTTATGAAAAATTAATGTAGTGTAAAATTAGGCTACCGCGCCTTTGGTTATTAGAAACTTGGCTTATTATTATTATTTAAAAAAAATAAAAATAAATAAAAAGTTGTTCAAGCTTTAACAGTTTAACAAGGCCAAAATCAAAAGGCTGAAACTTACTCTGACATGAATAAATGTTATAACCTGATAATGATCTAAAACTTGTCGTCATTAAATAGAATTTTTGAAGATTATTAAAATTGAATTGTATTGAATATACAGATAAACAGATATGGTATTTATGTGCAAATATTGCAGCAAAATAATTCCAAAATAAGTACAAAGAATGTATAGCGGACCACTCCTATTTCGGCAGTAAAACTAAACAAGCCATGAACATTTTTGCACCAGTCAAACATTTCCTTGTAAATAAACATGGGCGATCTTTGACTCTAGGAGCTCCTGTGTCAACCTCTCACTTACTCCCACGGACACAATAAGATGAGAGAAATGGGAGAGGGCGATTGCTTGGATAGACAACAGATAATGAAAGCAGTGTGAAGAAACAGCCAATCAGATCCTGACTACATCTAACTGTAAAGGAGACTAGATGTCCAGTGGATATGCTAATGTTTCATGTGGACATTGCCTCTTAAGATAACATCTCTCCATCCCCCTGCTTATCGGCGCGTTTGAAGGTGACCTATTCAGTCGGTCTGTCTTGAGCAGTGACACTAGCCCCATCAGTAATACATCATGTAAGATCCGTATGTGCCAGATGCCCCGCTCTCCTCAGCAGTGGGTGGTCTGGCGGCTGCTCCTGCTTTGTACAATATGCAAATAATCACATGCAAATGACCTTTCCACGCATGTAACAACATATCGGTGTAGATGCAAATGCAGCAGAGCCTGTCAGATGTTTTGTTTTGGCAATAACAAATTGCGTACAAAAGTTATGGGACCCTCAACAAAAACACACCATTACATGCTCAAAAGACTGTCATGAAAACATATTTTGAAGTGTAATATATGGCTAAAAATATTATTGACGATAAACCATAACACTGAATCTAATTTCACCCACTGACACAACCCTAAAGCTGGATATTCCCATTAAACCCTTTTTTAAATGCACAATAACATAAAAAACAGAAGCCGTGGTAAATAAATAGCAAAAATGTGTCATAAAAGTTATCTATGCGAGCTTCTACAGCTAAAATCTCAGCATAAAACAAAAAGATTCCCACTACTACAGAGAAAAAGTAGCCATGATAAATACTGACCCCAAAAACGTATTGTTCCATGTATGATTTATTGAACAATACGTCAATATAGTAATGATTCTGACAGGTTTACAGTCCCACAAAAAAAAAAAAAAAAAATCTTGGGAGGCGCATTCCAGTGGTTCAAATGTGATAGTAGACACATAGATGCCAGAAGCTCAGGGCCACCTCCCGCTGCGCTCCAACAAGAGATGTATTGTAGACAACACAGCTGCAATAACAAGGCAGGCCCAGTGCTGGAGGGATCTACTCTGGATGACTCGAGTCTAGACCGGCAGCACACACCACCACGGCCATCTTGGAACAGGCATACCGAAAGGGTTTAGGCATGTGACAGAGAGGCTTACTATAATCATGTTCACTTTAGATTTCAATTAACAGAAGGGAAAATGTTGGCTTGAATATCACAGTTGACATAATACGTAGTGTATTGAATGCAGACACGACAGTTGAATTTCAAAGGAATAAAGTGATACAGTGATGTACAAATAACTGAGCTCAAACACTAGACCTAGTTGTTAAGGGATAAATGCTCTGTGCCTGGAGTTAGAATTTCTGGACTATCTTGTGCTATTTACCCCATTTCTGTAGATAGGCATGGGCTTCAGCTTCCTATTAATTGCAACATTGACTTTTTCCCCATTCAAAAAATATAATATTTAGTTTTAAATAGTTATTCTCTATGGCAATGGTCTCAATTTCTGATCATGTTCTGGATCTATACTGAACAAAGAAAAGGGACATAAAAATTGGTTTTACTTTTAAAATACAGACAATACATGATCATTTTGAAACTAATTTATACCACTGGCAATAACCCTGAAGCAGGATATTCTCATTAAAACTTCTTGCAAACCAACAGAAAGATGGTTTACCAGTAAGATGAATGCAATGGGAAAAACATTTGTCTCAAATATCAAAAGAACTCCATTGTAAGAGCACTATTTGAGTCTTGCTCACTCACAAATGCCTCTTTACTTTAGTCACCACTTGAATGTACTAACAAGCTACTAAAAAAGTGTGATTTCACGCAATCAGGCAAAAGCAGCTCTAATGACACAATGATGCCGTGTTCCCCTCACACAACAGCATGGAGAGTGTAAATGACAGAACACATGATGTATGCTCTGTTGTTTCCATGCAGGAGAAGAATCTGCCAGCGCCAAGGGAAGATAATATACACCTCCAGACACTTTTACACAGGCTTTCAATTTAGATACTTGTAATTAATTTCAGACTCGGCAAAAGCTTTAAGGACTCACTGAACCCCCAAACGATGTGATGTATTATCTGGATGTGATTAACTTCTTGCAGTATTGAACTAGTGAATCAGAAGCAGACTGAAAATGATATAAAACACCAACTCCAAAATACACTCAACATCAGGTCTAGTGCAAGGTCGTAGTCTAATAGTTTGGTTAATAAAGGAACAAAACAGTTTGCGACAGCTGAAAAGGCTCTTTGACAGTTTACTAAGCAACTGAACTGCTCATGTTGAGTGCAGTTTTTACGGGGATAATAAATTGTGATTGATTGGTTCATGAAATTCAGCTAGCACAGCTTATTAACTTGCATAATGTTGCTTAAAAACAAAGTTGATCCATGTTACCTTCTATGGGTTTGTTAGTCTCATATCTCTAAAAGTGAACAATTATTTAGATTAAGTCCTTAACTTTTTTTCCATTCCATTTTTTCCATTATTTTCCATTTCAGCACTATTGCAATAGCATTTTTCACTTCTTTAAACACTATGTGCTTAAAGAAGTCTTACTGTATAAAGCAGCCTGCCAACAAAACCAAAAATTATATTGTACAATGTTTAATCCTGTCTATTAAAACCACATCATGTAAATGTCTCCACTCAGTCACAAATGGCAATGTGAGTGTAAAATCACACAACTCATGTGAACAACTGCTTGCTAATGCAGAACATGTCAGAGTACTTATCATTCACACGTAAACAGAGATTCTACAGAAGGGAGACAAAGGCATGGAACACACACCAGCACTGCGTTCTCTATCTGAGACACATCAAAGCTGCTTGGTCCATTTATCTGAATGTGTGAGTGCTGTTAAATCAAAAACCACACACACTCTGCCTGCCTCCACCGTCCATAGACTCAAAGACCAGAAGATTTTTTTCCAACTGGGGAATTACTCGCCTCAGCTCACTCTGTCAGCGCAGAGAAGGAATGACTGTTTATCCGTAAGAAAAAAAAAAAACAAAAAACTAGAGGAAAAAGACTGGGGTCAGTGCTTGAGACGGCGCTTTCTTCTGTGTAACCTCTAGCCTGGCCTTGCGATGATCCCCGAGCCGTCACTGGCGTTTACAGCTCTTTTAAGTGCGTAAGATAAGAGCGCAGGTCAATTTAATTAGCCGTAAGAGCTTGTTCCGAGGCAGATACAATAGACAGTGGAGAGGAGAAGAATAAATAATGTGTTGAGAATCCCATTGAGAGGAAACCGAGGAATGCACACACATACTTAAGCGATCTGTGCATCCCGCTGTGCCCATATGGTTTTAGAAGGGGACTTCCTACCCGTGGCACGGAAGTGTTGGTTTACAAGTCTGCAGTTTGCATGTCCGCCATTGCATCCTGTCTCTTAGATCTGAAAAAGCCAAGGACACAACACATTCAAGGAACATCTATAGTAAAAGGGAAATGTCTCCACCCAAATTTGCACAGAAACAGCTTGTTAAAATGGCACCATTATTTGGCTATCTCCTGAGTAAATATGCTCTATTCATGCATTTTGTTGCTATCAAATTTCAGTATGGTTTGCGACTCCAATGGGAAAACATTATACAGTCAAGATGTTTTTTTGCAGTAACAGATTTCTATTTGTTCACATATTGTTCTGTGATTGACATCCACTCGTCCTTGGTTACAGGCGATTATGTTCTTAGAGCTGCCTCTCAGTAACAAAGTGCAGACTTGTAATTGATGGTGCGAAGGTGTGATATGATGAGAGAGGATGATGGTGATGAAGGATCCTGCAGACACTGACTAACAGTGTGGTCAACAAGACTGGGCGGGGTTATTGATGACTCTCTTAAACAGCGGGTATCATTGCCATGGCAGCCCATACATTATCACAGAGGGAGAAAAAAGCCACGCCCCTTCCTCGAGCAAGTCTGGACCAATGGGCACACCACTGGCAGCCAAACAACTTCCACAGCATCCTTTGAAGGACTGTGGCAGAGAGGTGAATGCTAAATGTGCCACTTTGCCTGGTTGATTGACACAAAGCTTGTTGTTTACTGGTACCACACAGATTTGCATCTTTTTACGCTAGCCCCTCCCCTCTCTGCGCTCCATTCCCAGCATCCTCTCTGCTTGTGGCAGCTCTGCATGGAGTGGATATTACCCCACCCTGCTGCTATGATATTGATCAGCCTCCTTCCACCCTCCCTGCTCCTTCATGGCCCGCTGCATTGATTCTCTCTCCCTCTAAGCCTGCCAGCTAGAAGTGATTACACACACTGTTCCCACACACACTGTTCACACACACACACTGCTCACACACACACACAGTTCCCACACACACACTGTTCACACACACACACGCACACACACACACACACACACACACACTAGTGCTTGCCTGTGTGTAGTTGTGCTTTAAAGCTCCAAGATGCAACCCTAGCCTGTGAAAACACTTGCTTCTTTTCATTCAAAGCTAGCCCAGCTTGACATATTACCATAATAACTATATTTCTTAGCCAATGTTAGCAAAGCACATCAGTTTACTGTAGTAAATCTAGCAGCTGGAGCTAAAGGCTGCAGTGGTGGGGCTTGACAGGTGGACTCCAGACACCTTATGATTTTGTACAGAGCCCCACACAGCCTGGACCCACTCCTTATATGGACCTGCAGTGCTGTGGAGTCCTGGGGAAAAACTATGCAGCTAAAGCCAAAGCAGTTAAAGGAAACAGGGAAGAAGAGCTGCCAAAGCTCCATAAACAAAAGCATTAAGAGGTTATGGACGAGCCAAAGACAGCAGTGAAAAGGCCCAGAATAAATGTAATTATTTAGAGATGCATTACCACTGTTCATTTCAACCATAAACACTTACAGCTGTAAGGGCTTGTCATCTCTGCCTTCACTTGCACAATTCATTAGTCAGATACCTCCCCTTTGCTGTTTATCAGATAGCACGGCAGCTAACAATAGCTGGCTTTTTGGATGGAAAGCCGCCGCTGACGAGCTACAAGGGGCAATGTGGGCCAAAGCCGCAAGAACAACCACTTATCTGTGTGTAACCTCTCTTTGGCAGTGCACATGGTCTCCAGCAACATGCCAGAGATCCACATATTATACACACCCAGGCTGCCATTTGGCATTTAAATGGCATTTTAGCATGGCAGCAAACAGTTTGCACCTAATTATGTCCAGTTGCCGCTGTGTCCTGCGCTGAGCAGGAGCTAGAGCAGGCTGTTAATACTGTTTTAGCCAATATCTGTGCCTTAAGGCTTTCTGCTGAGGTGGACTGAATGCGAATGTGTTGCTGAGAGAGGCTTTCTGTAAGATGCAAAACCCTAGTGAGGAAGGACAACCCAAGCAGAGACAAAGACAAGGCAGGAGATGTATGTGATCAATAAAGAAGTCAATACTCTTTCACTGTCAGATTCAGCTGCTGCAGACAGATTCACAGTACAGGGTTTCAATGGTGGATGAACAAAAACAGTCATGAATGAACCTGCACAAATGCTCAATTAGCAGCTCGGCGGATTCTGAGGCAAGCCTTTGTTGTCTAAACAGCATCATGTCTCATTATCCCTCAAAGGTCGCTCTATGTACAAACCTGCTAATGATCCAACCAGGTTTTTCCGACGGGGCATTTCATTATCTGTCTCTTTTCCATATGAAGGATCAGTAGCAGAAATCTAAAGCTAGCAAATTCAGCATACTCTCTTGTAGGTTGTGAAGAGAATACAATGTGTCTTGTGGTGCTGCATGAGGATTCAAAATGGCACCATGTAAAGAGCCTAAAAGCATAAAGCTTGCATATTTGAGGTACTGAAATAACTTGTCTGAATCGAATGTTACCATACCTAATTATGACCTCTTGGTAAGAATGTGGTGTAAAATATGAAAGTATTTCCCATTGAAAGGACACAAAGTATTTGACATAGACTGTATATATAAAGGGACATTGCTAATGCGCTAGCTGCAGTATTACTGGTCCTGGCTCCCATTGACTTACATTAGAATATTGTCGCCCCTCTCTCTGCAACTGCTGCAGTGAACCTCGTCATTTTGGTCTTAACATTTTCATATTAATCTGCTCTGCATGATCCTGGTGCTTTTTTTCTCTCGCCATTTTGTCTGTCAATTTTTTTTTATTCATAATATAGAGCCTGGCTCCAAACTCGCTCCTGTAACTGTTAGCATGGAGAGTTTCATTTGAGCGGCGATGAACGCTATGGGTGACGTCCCACTCGCTTAGTCCACTTTTTTTAATACAGTTTATGGTATCTGAAGCTAGCAAGCCATCTATTAGCTCCTGCAAACTCCTCCAGGATCCTGCTGTCCATCCACTGTTAAGATAAGTTAGGCTCCTCAGTGAAGCATTGAGCTGCACTGGCTGTGTGTGCGTGTCTGCTGGCTCTGCAGGGAGGAGAGGACTTACAGGTCACAGTCTATACCACAGCAGACAGACAGGGGTCTCGTTCACCCCCACCCCAAACCAGTGATGGAAAGAGTGGCTGGTCTCATCCTCCAACTCCATTACCCACTACTGACAGGGTCGCGCATTAAATCACTCGATTTCACCTCGAAAGGAGCAGGACAGACAGTTTTTTTTCCTCCTCGCACTGTCCTTTTCTTGTTGGTATGTGAACCAATTCGGACATTTGCTGGGCCGTGATCAGTAATGCCCCCTCCCTCTTCCCATTTCCCATGAAGCCTCGGGGCACAAGATCCATCATAAGGACCAGACAGCAAAGGAGAAGGAGCAGAAAAAGGTTGTATGGACTAAGGTGAAGAATTCTGTGAGATATGAAAAGTGTAGATGATTGCGCTGTATAAGAGTTTTTTATCCTCAAATGGGGAGGGCATCATGGTGATCTGTAAATGGGTTGTTAAAGATCCCATGACATGGTACTTCTTGATGCTTTTATATGGCTCCTTTATGGTTCCCCAATACTGTAAATGAATCCTTCTTCAAAATCAACACTCAGTGCATGAGAAACAGAGATAAGATGAGAAAGAGTAATTTTTCTATAATGGGCGTTGTTGCTTGAATGCAAATGAGAAAAGAGATGGCCAATAGTAGAGGGTGGGGGCGTGGCCAAACTCTCCGCTCTGAGCTGTCAGCTGTGCCCTCTGATCCATTTCCGTGTTTTTGCACGGGGGGAGAGATTTGAAGCGTTCCATTGAACAATAAACACATTTCCACAGAAAATCAAATTAAACCACTGCTGTTCAAAGGTCCAGAGGCTCAGATAAAGGACTTTCGAGCCTAGAAACACTCGGGCGTGCCTCCAGGCAAATAAAAAAAACGCATTTCGCATTGCCTAGCGCATTCGCAGTCCAAACTCTCTGGGCGTGATTTACAGAGACGCTGAGTTCAGACAGACGGGGGTGGAACTGCATTTGCATTTCTTTTTTCGATCTGACGTCAATAAGGTGCCTTGTTCAAAATTGCCCGTTTGAGCTCCGATTTTTTGTAACGCAGAAAAGGATCGCAAATGCTCAGTTTAGACATTTCGCAACTTTTAACCATGGGGGGGGGGGGGGCTAAACAGGGTAGGGGAGCTCACATTAACGTTCAAAAACCTCAGAAAGTGAAAATTTCATGCCATGGGACCTTTAAGCTAAATCACCCAAGGTTAACTCCAGGCAGCAGTCACAGAACCTACTATGCTTTGTAAACACACAATTGGCTCCACACAACCATAGAGTAATTGCACTAACTATGATATGGACATTACCAATCCTCATATGTCATCTCATTAGAGCTGTTAACACTGATGAAACCTTGATTAGCACATTGCCAATATCCAATAATCACTCCTTTTTTTCTGTAAAGTAGCATAATCAAAACTACCATCTCCCGCCACAAGGGGTCACTAAATAAAGAAATTATTATACTAGTAGTTTACAGATTTTAGCTCTGGGTGCATCATTTGTTTAATAAATACCAATGAAAAATAATTTAAGCTACGACAAACCATTTCAATCCAGAATTATACAATAAGGGAGTTTGAAAAAAAGGGAGGATTAAGGACGTTTATTTTCTACATCATTTCATTACCACTGTGTTTAAGCAATTTTAACATTAGGCTTAATAATGCATTTCCTCTCCTCTCTGTATGTCTTTGTTTTAGCTGCTGAAACAAAGGCATCACTGTTCCCAAACACAACAACAACACTTAACTGTTAAGTACATTCATTCCTGTAAAGAGAAGAACAAAGAGTATTGGAGTGGCAAAAATGAATAAGGCTACTAAGGGGAATACAGCTACTAGGTCCCTTTGAAGCCTAGCAATGCCTTCAACCAGCACTTCTTAAGATCGAGACAAAAATAAAATCAACTGGTAGTAGCGTGAAACTTCCGTTCAAATGTGGGTGGAGGTATTTGCAACAGAAAGGGCTATTTCAAAAGCGCAGACACAAAGGACATAAGGAAAACCCAGGCAGGCATGTATAAAAAAGCACCTATGCAGACTAAATGATGAGTCTGTGTGGCCAAGCGTCTCGGAGCTCTGGCAGCTGCGGTTCCCCCTGACCGTGTGAGCAAGCCATTGACTGTGACAGACAGGCAAACACAATTTAGGCTTGCCCATCAAAGCATATGCAACACCAGTCATAGGCGATGTGGGCGGGAACGTGACGCGACGAATGGAAAAACACACAGGCTGCCGTCCTTCTGTACACAGCAGGCTAAATCTGGTGGTACCTAAAGTATGCTACGTACTGTGGTGTGTCTCTGGTGAGATGTTTATGAGGGAGAAATAAGGTGAAATCCAGTGCTTGGTAGGAGTGTGACAAGACAATTCTCACAACTAAACACAGATTGGGTCCATGAGAAAAAGAAAATACAAGATTTTGACAGAATTTATAAATTAAAAAAAAAAAACATTTTGAGAGGGGGGAGGGGTGTCTGATTCATCTGGAAAATCAAATGCAGATCAGATCATGGTATACTTGTCATTTAAAACAACCATTGGAGACAGTTTCTTACTAAGGTTCTTATAACAGTTATCTGATCAGATTTACACCATTAAACTAGTCCATCATTTCACAACATTTTGACTTAATAAAAAAGCAATTTCCCGTTTTCTCCTTCACTTAACATCAAACCATGCACAATTGCCTGTTTCAATTTGCTCCTCAAATTTTATTTTCTTGTCACACCAGTAAGTTCGAAAAAGCAGCTGTACTAGATGCACACACTGATTTATCAAAAGGGCGTACATGCTTACATACTGATTCCATTACAGAGCGGACCCCATGTCTAAATGTTGATGACAAGCCTGATAGAATTATTTTCTTTGTTTTAGGATTAGACCAGAGTTGTCCTTGCTTCTTACCAGCGATTGGCCAGTGATATTTTTCTTTCAGGATCAAAGTCGGAACAGATGTGAGCCAGTTGCAACAAGAGATGGGGGCAGATACTGGCTGCTGCACATTTTCACAGTGGTTAGTTTTTCAAGGGGGGCTAGTCTGGAAGCTGCTGTTGTTTTAACGTTTGAGTAAAGGTACAAGTGAAGACATTCCTAAGACCTCACAAAAATGCCAGAAATGTCTGATTCTTGTTTCTTTCTCCTCTTCTGCCCTTGCACTTGGCTCCTCCCTGGGCCTTTCTTTCCTCTGCTCCCTCGACTGGCAAAAGATAATTTGCACCATGTGTTCTTTAATGGAAAAGGGTCTTGGTTGAAGCGTGTGAACTCAATACCACTGTAAATCGGCACTTCCCCCTCCCTTCCTGTTGCTCTCTCAGTCTTTTTTTTTATTGCCGTGTCACACATTGGACAAGCTGGAAATTATGCTGGGATGGGTTGGGAACCAGCGGTATAAGCTACACCAGATACCCACTTACTTTGAGGATGAAATGTGCCGGGGGTACCAGAGGAGAGGAGTGTCGATGTTAAGTGTGAAGAAAAATTAGTCGGACATTTTCAGAGCAGAGGCCAATCCAATTAAGCTTGACCAATCCCAATGTGTTTAGTGTCTGGTTACTCCACTACACTGGTGGGTGGTTTGGCAGAGACAGAGCCTTGATAAATAAAGTACTCCCATGAGAAAGCTCAGATAAGGAATCGGCTCTAAAACTGCAACCTTGATTTGTGACATGTGAAATGAGTTGAATCAGACACTTGAGGTGATGAGATAAAAATGTAGCTTATACTGAGAAATTGCAATGGACTAAAATAAACACTTAAAACTATTTGGACAATTTCTTGATCATATCACAAAGGTTGTCAGGGGAACAAACTGGGCATAAAAACAAAACATGTTGTGTTTATTATGCAGTGTCTAACTTTATATCACGTCTAATTTAACATTATGAATATTACCCTACATCAAAGAATCCCTGGCCCTCTAATCCGGCAAGCAGCCCCTGCGAAGAAAAGGACTGTTTTCATTTAAAGAATGAAACCTGGTGGTCAGCGGACAGAACAGAACACCCTGTTATAATGATGGTGTTGAATCATGAAAGCTGAAAAAGTACCTACATTATTTGACAGTGCCACTACATTTGTTTTCTCTTCAAAGGCAGAAGGAGAGCGAGCTGTCTGTTTGCTCTTTCTGTTTCAGATAAGATTTAGTGCTCGACGCCAGAGTGCATTGAATTTGCCTCAGATGTTAGTGAAGACATCAGAGGGGAGATTTCCACTTGTGATGTGCCAGGATAAAAAAGGATCTGATGCAGAGCAGAATATTTTAGTGACTTTGCAACCAGAGGTGGAATTAGCTGTGGGAATAGAGGGGAAATGTAAGACACCTTTCAAATCCTCAGAGGTTTTTTTACTCTAATTTACTTCAGTTGCATCATAAAAGTTCTCCGATATCTCTTCAACTAACAACAATTTAACTTGATGACCTTGAAATTTTAAAATAGAGGGTAGAGAAATACACTTGGAAGACTTAAATTTCATGAAAAGTAGACTTATATGATCCAAAAGGAGGCGCTAAAAACACTAAGTCAAAAGACAAATCAAAACAAAGGATAGTGGTTACAAACTGTACACCAAACTCAAGTCAATCCCTAGGTGTGAACAAGGCTGCATTAATAAAACTCAAAGGGGGAAGGCTGTGGAAAAGACTCTGTTGTTGAATAATTTAGCAGTGGTGGGTCAAGGAGGTGGCTATTGATCAAGCTTTTAAAGAGGCTAACAAAAATGCTAAGGCTGCTGGTCCGGGCCCCCTATCTCCCACATACCCCCCCCCCCCCATCTATGAGCTACAGCCTCTCCATCTGCGAAGGTAATCACCTCATAAAAACACACGCAAACCCCATTTGAATCCTGCCTGTGTCGACTTCCCCTTCCTCCTCCTCCCGCTGCTGTGCTGTCTATCCTGAAGAAGAGAGATAATCCCATTGGCTGAGTACTAGTTTCCATAGCAGCGTTTAGCGAATGCATGGGGAGGCCAGCGAGGGTGAGACTAGAAAGTGTTATCTTTCTAAAAAGATGAAAAGAAGAGACTACAGGGAGAGTTGAGCAGGTACGGACATATCCTCAAGAGAGAGCGGCTATCTAACTGCTAGGAGCTGAACCGTGCCTCTATACCAACCTTGCATTTTTGTATCGCTTTATTTATTCATACTTGTGGACAATCAATCTCACCTGCCTCCCTGAAGAGACACACGCTGGATTTGTCTGCCAACTGATCTTACAAACATCAATGCATAGCTAGCACTTGTCAGTCCAAACAGCCAGAAAGCCTCAATTCTGTTATTATTACAAAGCATAATAAATAGCTAAGTGAATTTTCAAGTGTGCGGAGACAAGAGGAGAGAATGAGATGGGAGGGGAGCAAAGCAGAGGAGAGCATTAATCAAAATGGTCATAATGGGCAGAGTCACCTGATAGTGCCTGAGCAGCAGTAAAAATCCTCTGCTCATAGCCTGCAGTAGTCAACGCAGCCAAGAGCGAGGGGAGTGGAGGGAGGGGGCTATTTGTCAAATACAAGGCAGGTAATGTGCGCAGAATTAATTTGAGTGGATAGGAAAAAAACACTTCATCGCTTAACACGTTCTTGCCAACCTCGGCTAAGAGGCATAATGTCACTAGCAATTTCTGGCACGTTTTCTTTTGTGGGTAAGTGACAGTGGATGGTCATTCACTGCTATAGTCACTGTTGTATTTGGCTTTTATTGCTCTGAGGAGTTCTATTCAACAGGGAGCGTTACAGCCAGAACGCTTCAATCACAAAGCTCACAGATTCAGCTCACTCTCGGCAGGACCATGTCTATAGACGACTAGATGCCCTTGTCAAAGTAGCTTCCGTACAGAGACAAGAAGACACTCAAGATAGCTGGGTACGCTATTGTGAAAGCTTGCCACATACTACTGCCTGTGAAATGTAGCGTCAGAGTGGACTGAAGGAAAGCACAAATAAAACTGGCCCTAATGGCTATGGAGAGGGCTGCTTCTGTGCCTCTCGATAAATATTAACAAGACTGATGGCGACACGCACTGATCCATAATTGCGTTTGAAAGTGTTCGACAGAGGTGGGAGGAAGAGAGGAGATGAAAAGATTAAAAAAACAGTGACAATAGACAAGCAATGCCCCCGTAATGGTAGTCTGGTCTCACTGGCGCTATTGCACTAAGAAACTGGTGAAGGTTAAAGCGCTGTGCATATGCTTTCATTGACTTATTGCTTCATGAGAGAGAAAACAGATGAGGGATCAGAGCCATGGCAGCACGTTTAGCATTAAGTGATGTTTCCCTGCCACAATAATATGCAAGGAACAAACCAGTCAAAACCTGATTAGCTTGTGGATCTCATTGTTAGGCTAATTCCAGCCACTTTGGATTCCATTAGGGCTCTATGATGGTTTCAGAAAAGCTAATAACCGCCCGTGTTAAGCATGCACATATATTTGCATCTTTATCAAACTGTTTTAATTATGGGGGCTTTGAGCGGCTGGCATTTTCCAAGGCTGTATGATAAGAGCGTCACCAGAGGACAGAAATCAGCACTGGGGTGGATCTATAGTGAAAGTGTACAAAGGCTGTTTACATGACAACAGGGCAAGCGCTAGTGTTAGCCATCCAACACTTCTGACAATAGGTTGTGATTACATAATGACAACTATAGGCAATCAATATGTAATCAATGTCTTTTAAATGCAGCACAACAGGGCAATTAGAAGCTAGTGCAGAGTAGACAGTCGGACTAAGAAAGAGCAAGCACATTTTGAGTTGGTTTCAATTATTGTCTTTGCAGTGTTGTGGATTTCAAAAAAAGATGTTGTTTGGGGAAATTATTTTAAAACTAACAACTGGAAAAGAACAATCTCCTCACTAGCTCCCTCTCAAAAACAGTATTAAAATGAGAGATATAAATAACATTGCTCAGACATGGATTTTTATAGTCAAAAAATATTCTGAAGTGAATTTTAATATTGTTACTGAGGAGTGCATTTGTAGCATCTCTGCTTGCAAATTTGTCAAAATTGGATTTCTTAAACCTGCTGATCCAGTACATTACTATATAGAGTCAGGGAAATAATTTGTTTCCTTACTGAAGTTAAAACAATTTAACAAATGCTTTTAATGATTGGCTATTGAGCTTGAGTCATGTGACCTGCCTGTATGTTTTGCTCAATAAGATATGAGGCCAGGGCAAATCAATGGCTGCTAAGGTTTTAATATGTGAGATCAATATCACAGAGCAGTTTAGTCGGTGGCGCATATGCACATGGGTCAAACTTTCTTTCCTTTCCAGATGTTTTCAAAAGTCACACATCAAATCCTACAATAGTTACAACATGATGCCAAGTCAACACTCTACAAAAATGAAAGCCGGATGTCCAACAAAGGAAAATCCCTCCATCTTTTTTAAGCTGATCAGCCTTGCAACATATGAGCTGGACTCCTGGCTAGATAATTGCATTGTACATGTCATCTAATTAAACCTCCATAAGCACATTCGGGGATCTAGCAGTGGGGATGTTAGCATGTTTGAGCAAAGAGGCGGCACGTGTGGGTGTGTGCTAGCCTCCTCAATCCCTCTTTGCTCCCTAGAGGGGAAAAAAAAAATCACTGCAATCACTCCATTAGCCAAAAGAAGAGAGGGAGGGGGAGCGGACACAGCTGACTTAGCCAATAACAGCAAATGAGGTTAGATCCAAGCAGAGAGGGGAGCTAGGGGGTCAATGAGTGTTGAGGACATGGACACAATGAGGAGAATAGGGAGGGGCAGCAGGGGGAGTGGAGTGACAGGGGATAAAGAGTGCTAGGGATGAAGTGGAAGAGTGGACAGATGAGGCAGAGGCAGAAATGGAGATGGAGGAGACCAGTGCGGCCCTGAGAGCAGGATGGATGGAGGTGGGCCGGGTCAGCGGACAGCAGATCTGTTCAGTGTTCAGGCTCTACACTTACAAGGAACAAGTGATTAACTACAGTGGAGCGATAGCAAGACAAAGCTATAGGCTGTGGAAATGCCAGACACATAAGCGACCACAACACGTAACATACCAGTACCAGAGTGAAGAATTGTTCACTTAATGTAGGAAATAGTTAACACAAAATACAATTTTTTTAAAAGGGAACTGCCTTTGTGAGGACAAAGCTAGATTCAAAGTCATGTGAGCAATCTAGTGACAGTCCTACTACTACTAAAATATAAAAAGTGCTTAAAACTGGTAAGCAATAATGATTTATTTTGAAATATTTCTGATAAAGCTGACGTAAAGAAATGTTGGTGATTAACAAATTAAATTAATCACTCTGACAAGATAGAGCCAATCTATAAGATTTAACAGGAAGCAATTATGTAGTCTAATTTACCTTCAACATAAAGCTATTAGCTGCTTCACAATTTGCATACTAAATAAAATATTAGTTGGTACTTCTTGTTTTTTGGTTGAGGAATACCAGAATCACCAGATCTTACTGTACATGCCTTCCAGAATAAGATATCTGTCTGCTGAAAATAACAAACATGTGGCTGGGGTGTAAACAGGGGTACAGTCCATAGTGGTGAGTATGTGCAGACAGGATGCACAGCTGGCACAATCACTGCTCATCAAATATAGATGTAAACACTACACAAGGTCAAGAAGCGGGGGTAAACTGAGACTGAGGCCCACAGGAGGGAAAACACCAGAGGATTGTGCTCCGGAGCAGTCCTTTAAGTGTTCAGGTTACAGCAGGGACAGTTTCAATGGTAAGGAGCCAGTTAAGTTCAGTGCATGAATTTGAATACACAAGAAAAGAAGTAATGTAATAGCACCAGGATTTCCACTGTGTACAAATTAGTGCAAACTATTGCAATCTAACTGCAAAACAATGTAAAAAGAGTAAATCCATCAAACCTGTTTAATCTGAATACAGTGGTACCTCACCTTACGAAATTAATTCGTTCCAGAATTGGTTTCGTAAAGTGAATTTTTCGTAAGTTGAGTAGCTATTTCAATGGAAAAAGCCTGATTCGTTCCAAGGCCCCGTTCCAAGTTTTTTTTTTATAGTGTAACTTTTTTTTAATAGTGTAACACTGTGTTCTGCGTCCTGATTGCCAAGAGACTGTAGACCCAGGACTAAACGTGGACTATACCAGGTCTAGACCAAGGTCTAAACCTAGACTGGACCAGGACTAAACCTGGACTAAACCAGGACTGGACCAGGTCTAGACCTGGACTAAACCAGGACTAGACCAGGTGGATTAAATCGCCGTGTGCGGGTCTATTTCCTGGTTTCGTGCTAGCTCTGCTATTAGCAGCAGCACTGGTGTACCTCACGAGTCACGGCTGAGGCGAGCAGGAAGGAGGGGAGGGATGTGCCTCCCCTCCGGACCGCACGCAGTCTGAGCGCATGAACGAACGCATGCAAGAGCCGCGGTGGTTTAATCCTGGTCTAGAGGAGGCACGGTTTGAGCATGGGTCTCGTGCTCGCAGCCCCGCGCCGGGTCATGCTGCACTATCACACATGTGTCCGCGCACACTTCTCCGCCCTCCCCCTTCCCCCCACGCTTCACTATTAATACATTTTGTTGAAAATCTATGAAAGTTTGAGTGTTTAAACGAGAGACAAATGTGAGAAAAGTTTAAATCCAGTCTGAGAAAAGCGTATAATGTGTGTGGCTGATGCGCGCATTATTTGAATTTTTGAGATTTCGCGTTTCGTAACTTGAATTTTCTTTTGTATCTAGAGACCAAAATTTAACGTGAAGTTGTTTCGTAACTTGGAATTTTTGTTTGTTGGGTCTTTCGTAAGGTGAGGTACCACTGTACATATATCTAACCGTTCAAACCATAGAAAAGCCTCAAGTATGCCCCCTTATGTTAGCATTGCCTCAAACTATAAGCTGTCATTTGGCAAGTGTGTATTTAAAGTAATGTATGGACCACCTGTCAAAGGCACATTTTTCCCATAGACCAATACTTTAAAATGGCCTCCTCCTGGTCATATCTGTTTCTGGGCAGACATTTTAGGACGAAGGCAAGAGAGGCTGAAATCCATATATTGGATCAATATGTCACAGGGAGAGGTTAGACTGGGCACCACATATGCCAATGTTGAGAGCAAACAAACACGGAAAAACAATTGTCCTTTGAGTTGCATATGACCCCAATAATGCTGAATGGATTTTTTTTGCATGGATGGCAAATATGAAGCAAAATACATTGGGCACAAAGATGCAAGAAAGAGGCAGGCTTCAGTCCGCACGGCATTGGCGAGATTGATGGATACATAGAGGATTTCTACACAGCGCTAATTGGATTCACAGGTCATTAGATAAAGTACATGAGTGAGATGGTTATGGCCTAAAGACTGAGGGAAGAGGAGGAATGGACAAGGAGAGGTGATATTGATGAGGCTGTTTGGTTCCTCCCTACTCATCCGCCTCTGCAGTAGCTCAGATGGAGAGGGCAGATCAATAAAGGAGAGAAGAGAAGAGAACCGGGGGTCGCAGACAGAGCAAGAGAGCGATGAGCACTCAGGAAATAGGGATGTGGGATGTGGTGATGGCTGGGGTGGGAGTCATTCACATAAAGCATTTGATTAGACTTGAATTTCATTGCTTTACAAAAAGTTGGAGGAATAGTAAGGATTGAGAAGGAAAAATATCTCCATCAACAATAGTTTACCAGTGTGACAAAAAGCACTTGTATGTTTAATTGCTATGATGACTAGCTATATAAAGAGTAGTAAAGTAGTAGGGTTGTCAAAATCTGATACCAATCTATACTAAAACTAGTATCAAAACTCTGACACAACAATTAAAAC
Organism: Paratrypauchen microcephalus; assembly: GCA_036785185.1. Classification (NCBI taxonomy): domain Eukaryota; kingdom Metazoa; phylum Chordata; class Actinopteri; order Gobiiformes; family Gobiidae; genus Paratrypauchen; species Paratrypauchen microcephalus. The sequence goes on along the minus strand of JAVJIX010000016.1, from coordinate 1,594,646 downwards.
AAATAACAAATAAAAACACTCTTTCTTTAGACAATAGAATGTGATTTAATAGTAAAAAATGTATAGTAAATCATAGTACTTTCTTTTATACAACCACATGGCCTACACCTGTGTAATCCCTCAGGTAGTGGTCCACTGGCGTATACTAGTTGATGTGCTGTTATACTTGTTCTGATACAGCTCCACATCAGTCTAAAGCTATTCAGGAAAGGTTCATTTCTGGTAGACCTGCGCGATTAATCGATTAAATCGATTAAATCGACTTTACAGTTCAGGATGATGTGTTTTTTATGAAAATCGATTTTTAAATTATTTTTTGCACGCGAGCGGAACTAATGCGCGGCCACGTTTTACACGGGTAAGTTAGCGGGGCGTACCCAAACATTGTAAGAGCTAGCGCGGCTAGCGAGTGAGCTAAAGCTGGAGCTTGTACCAAACAAAGGTGTTTACATTATATGTTTACGTTATATGGAACTGGTTCGGTTTTCTTGCGTCGGACTTGGAACAAACGAGTGCTCGCTGTAAAGTCTGTTCAAAAGCTGTTGCACGCAGCGGAATGGGAGAAGTGCAGAAGTGCGAACGGAATGAAAATATCCACCGTCCAGTCCCTAAAACATTTTCGAACACTCCAGTCCACCTTTCCCACAATCAGGGAATAATTTAGCTTCATAAAATGCTTCTTTATAAAAGAAAGATAGTTGTATAACTATGTTATTATTGTTATATATATTTTGTTGTAATATAATTTTGAGTTGATAAGGGGCATGCTTCTTTCTGTTCCCTTTTCATTCATATTTAAGTTGTAATTGTATAGATGCAATTGTGTTGCATCTGTTATTTTTGTTTTGCTTTAACGAATGAAATAAATAAATGAAATTTTTATATATATATATATTTTTTTTAAACAATAACAGCGTAATTGATGCTAGGTGTAATGTATTTGTTTTATAAAAGAACGTTGCATTGTTTTGAGACATTTGTCTGTCATCTGTTATTTGTTTTTGAGTAGGGCAGAGAAAAATAGATTAAAATCGGAAATCGGATTAAAAAAAAAAAAATCGAAGATTTTATTTTTAGGCCATATTGCCCAGCTCTAATTTCTGCCCTGTGTTTTGACTTTAGTATCAATACATACTCAAATGGGTATCTAGTTCCGATACTAGTTTTAGTATTGATCTGAACCCTAATCAAAACTAGATACTCAGTTGATCAAGTATTGATTAAAAAAACACATGACAACTTTGATCTTTCCTGACAGTTTGTCATTGTGGCATCAAAAGTATCACGTAACAAGCCCATTCTTTGCTATGTTAGCATTGTGACAGCACTGTCAAGTAGTACCGCTATGATACTCCTGCATAAAACGAGAGCAACTTTAGCATAATTGCAGCTATGTAAAACAATGTTAAAAATATACACTACACTTTGCCAAGTAAAAGCAACAGGGATTATAAAGGCATCAGGTTCCTCTACAGAGCATAATCAGGGGTGAATGTAGCTGCTGCAGTGCTCCTCTTTTCCCAAAGGCATAAGTGTGTGTCCCAGTTCTTTGAGCAGGGTAAACTCGAGGTTAAACAGCTAGATGTGCAAGTGCAATCCAAATCAGCTATCATCCTAAAAGAGGATTTACCCAGGTCTAGTAAATACAGATTAGGAACTGCAGATGTAGCAAGCGTGTGGTGCCACTCCAAGGGTTGATTTATAGCAGGTGACAAAGTGAGCTCATTGAAAAAAAGAGCTGTAGTTGTTTGGAAAGCCAGCGGGACTTGTTGTTTTAACATCAGAGGACAAGGGTACAGTGTGCTCAAACACACACAGGCACGCAGATGGCTGGTCATTAATTACAGATGGGTGGGGGAGGGGCTGCGGAGAGGATGGAGACAAGAAGAAACACTCGCTATGCTAACGTTGAGCTCTTGGTGGGAGACTTCCTACTTCGGCTCCACATGCACACAGGAAAACCAAACTGCTTCCCCATTTGTGGTAGAGGCTGGTAGTATTTAAATGGTTTGCCAGTTTACATCTATGGAGCTAAAATAATACATGTGGTTCAAATGGATTCCTGAAAAAGCTGGAGTCACGAGAAATGCATGGACATAACTGTACTTTAAGTTAACAACAAAATAGGCTATCCATGGGTTTCAGAATGATGAAAAATTAGGACCGTCGTCAAACCGATTAACAATTTAAAACTAAATATTATATCTTTTGAATTGTAAATACATATGTAACAAATGTTGCATGTGACAGGATGCTGACACCCATGAATAGAAAGAAAATAATGTCTATGATTTCCTTTTCCTGTATGAGAGAGGAAGAAAGGGCAGTCATCCGATAGGAGCCAGTTCTCTCCCTATCCCAGGACAATTACCCCTGACCGGCCCAGACCTCTTGTGCTGCTCTTAATCAGGGAGTTTTTGTGGAGGTGGGTTCCTGCGGCTCTCAGCACTCTTCAGCAGCAATCCGATTAAAGTCCTGCTGCTATGGGGCCTGCTCGTCCTCCACTCAGTACCTCACCTAGGAGCCCTTCCCAAAGACACAAAAGCTAGAGTCCCGAATGCATAGAGCTATAGTCCACCTTTTGAGAGCAGCACAGTGTGTGACCTCTGCACTGACCTCCAATCATCGCTCTGGCTGTTGGCAGCCATTACCGGCGCCCCCTGGGGGTTTGGCTGCTCCTCACAAAGGGCTGCGCTTAGACAACAAATCTGCTCTAGGATGAGTAATGCTCACTCCCGAGGATTTCCACAGTCGATTGATTTAGCATTAAGCACTTAGTTTGTACATGAAAGGTGAATTTACTGTAATTAACTTTCAACAGTTACATAAATGTCATAAACATCTATTGGTACTTTAAATGCAAAACAACTCAAAGCATAGTAAGAATAATGCAATCCAAATATCCCCCAGAATTGAATGACACATATCAAAGGATCTGTCCAAACAAAAACTACCATTAAACAAATTGTGATCAAGATTACGTCCAACCATTTGACTCCCTTAAAAGCCCAACCAATCAGCCTAAACAAAAACTAAATGTTACATAATAATAACAGCCCTAGTCCCTGAACAATACAACTAATTAAAAACAAGTATTTTCAGTTCAAATGGTTGGCAGTTTAGACCAGCAGCTCTGTTGAACTCTGACCTGCCAGTAACAAAACACTGACCTCCATGCTGGCTTCTACTATTATGAGAAAGAGAACAAAGGCAAAGAGCCCATTAAACGGCAATTTCGCAAAACAGGGTCTACATAAATTAGATTTTGTGTCAGCACTATTGGGTCATTAAATATGAAAAACCTTAAGAATTTTACTTTGTGGATAAGACCATATTGTGCAATGCAACACATCTGTATCACTTAGCTAAACAATGTAGACAACTGTCTTTATTTAGCAAAAGAAGGTAAATTGCCCACATTAAGTGGCAAAAAAATCGATTGGAAACTGGCGAAGGTCTCTTTCATTAAATCAATTAAGCGCGCTGAAAAATATCTTTATTTCCATTACAAGCGCTATTACACTGCTACGGAGAGTTAAGTCAGTTCTTATTCGAAGTTAACTCACAGGGGAATGAGTATGTTTCCACCTGACCATTTAAAAGAAACTAGGCTGACCTCTATTATAAAGATGTTTTTGTAACTTTTCGCTCTTGGCACAACATAATGGCACTAGTTTCTGGCACACTTGAACAACACTTGGCAAGAGGAGGATGAGTGAGTTATTGTTGAGGATATTTAACGGATGCTGGCGAATGGACAAAGCATGAGAAGCCAGGAGTACTCACCAATTTAAAATCCTGTATGCTACAAATGAAGTAAGGAGTGTTGGGCCGTCGACTCTCGATGTACACACAATCTGCAAACAAAGGAAAAAAGAAAAAAAAGGAGAGTTAGAAAGAGGATGTTCGCACTTCCCCAGAGCTTTCATGTTTTATGCAGACACACTTTGTAATGTATTATTTGGTGTTACCTCACTGCTGAAAAGACACTTTTTCCTTCTCGAGTCAAATTCAATTGGAATGCAAGTAATAGGATTAAGGACTTTTGGAGCGCTACAACCTTGCCGTTCCAAAGCAAACATTACGCCCAAGGGGAATTATGTTATTGTTCCACTACATTTATACAGCGAGTGAGCAATGCAGTCATTTAACCCGGCATCAACTTCAGCCCACTCGAAATCTATTTACTGTCAATATACGCACCACTTTATGGTTTGGCTATCAGTGAAAAAAACTTTCACCTGTTTTAATTAACATGGTCCTCAAACTATGAATTAATTTCATTTTGAGTATTTTATTTGTACTTCCATTTTAATCATAAGTCACATGAGTCAATACTGTGGGGTTTATTCTGCCCATATCTGAAGTGTCTGAAGTGGCAGTTGGTGTGATAAGTTTCAAGATCACGATTTCAAAACTTTCCCACATTACATAAGCCAGTGTAAGCCAATGTCCCACTTGTTTTGTGTGAGAGTAGGTAACCCAGACTGGCTGCTCTGTTAAATTGAATGTGACTGGTGGTATGGCCAGGTCGTGAACCCTCATCTCCTTAACAAAAACATTCACGCTGCAGAAGACAAAAAACACACAGCCACTTCTGCAGAAAAGAGCTGAGAGAACAGGAGGAGGGAGAGCGCACACCAGGCTAATGGTTCCTGTTGAACCTGGCACAGCACTTCTGAAAAACTGCCAAGGGTTACACTTATTACAGAAATATCCACAAGTTTGGCACAGGGCTATCAAAATGAAACTGCCATATAGAATATAATAAACTAGTGTCAGATCTAGATACTCCTTTGAAAGTCTGCATACAAAATAATTTTTGACCTGTAACAAAAGTAGTAAGACCACATGGTATAATTAAAGATTCCAATACATTGTTTTTGTGGTATCAAAATCTGTATTGAATTAAGGATTTTTAAACTATCGAAAGTAAGTTTGTAATTTTAGTAGTAGGACAACATTCCATGTACATATTTTTGATTAACCTTTGGCTGCAGCAAGGTATTTACAACAAAGGCCTAAGAGTCATAAGAATAGATGTTTACATAAGCCTCCATGTCTGTACAAACGTTTTCAATTTGAAACAGAATGTAAGCTAATTGAATGCATGTTTAACTTGAAACAAAAGACATTTGACAAACTCTGAACTTTATTTATGGCAAAAAAAAGTTCTAGAAACAAAAATACTTTGTCTTGTCTTCCTTTTCTACTGGCAATGAGCAGCCACACATTTACAAGGTAGTTAGTGTAGTATCAATGTGCAAAGTTTTCCATTTTTGTAAAATTTCAAAAGTTACATAAATAAAAACAGTGCTTGCTTTCACGGTGTGAATAGGAAGACATTGATGATTTAATAAAGCATATCAACTAAATCACAACCCCTTTTAAACAGTTTGAGGATGTCTCTATTCATGCAAGTATTTAAGCACTCCCAGAATAGCACAGGGCTCTTTTGCCATCATTTGGTGCAGCAGAGCATGGCACCCCTGCTTCAACTAACACACAAACACACATCCAGCTATAAAGAGGGAAAACCACTCTCTGCTGCGTGATAGAGGCTCTTTGAAGCATTCATTCAAGTAAAAAAAAAAAAGGAAAATGCCATCACCACCACCACCGGCAACAGCATACATAGAATTTACAGTGACAACAGCTCATTTTATGGAACGCCACGCTGAGAGGCTGTGTGTGCCCATGATACGCTGCTGCTTTTCGCCAGAACAAAAGCCACGGAGATACCTTTTCAGTGACTGACAGTGGCATCATCTGTTATTTATTTGTTTGTGTCAACAGAGCCATCGATCCGGCTGTGGTTTATCTTACCGCTTGTGGAGGGAAAAGAGAAAGGTGGCCATGATATTAAATGGCTGTGTCACCCAAGATAGCATTTGTAGAGGTAGTGTATGCTCATGACATCATAGCGGGTTTTGTTTTTGGAGTGCAGTGTGTGTGTATGCTAACCCTGTGCTTGTTATCTGCTGTAGGCTGAATGAGCTGTGCGTCTGAAAGGATGAGGGGAAAAGGGGAGGGGGCTAAGGTTTATCGTCCCCAGTGTTGTATCTCTCTTACTGCTGCCCTCTCCAAGCTCAGAGTCCCCCATTTTATACAATGTTCCTGGAAGTCATTTACAAGATAACGTGAATGAAAATATCCATAAATGTGATTGTGTTAGGGTGACATAGAAAGGGGCAGGCATGGCAGGGGTGGAGAGGGATGACGAGGAACAAAAGACACTAATCTGAATGAGATGACATGTTTTGGAAGGGCCTAATCACTGGATGTTAGTGGTCCTTAAGCTTAGGCACATATTAATTTGAAAACGCCTGGTCGGTCAACGTTGATCAGGCAGAAAAAAGATGGTTGGAAATATAAAAAGCTCAAAAGGAGGGAGTTTAATCATTCACAGACTAGCTACAGCTAGTGAGCCTATTCTTCGAATGTCAAAAGCACATTTCAAATTCATCCCGGAGCTCTAAAAAGTCTAGCTTCCTCAAGGGCATTCGCTGTCAGTACAATCCCAATGAATGAAAGTTGAAGTCAGTGCAGTTGGTTATGATGGAGTGAATCTAGGAGGTGTAGGCTTTTGTTGAACATTCCCACCATTTTGTGCACATTGAGAAGTGGGTCTCCAGGCTTAAGTGGAGGAGTGGGAGGGGAGGGCCGTGCTGGGGTCTGCTCTGTGGGGGGAAGGGCACGTATGGGTGGGCTGAAGTGTGCTGCATGAATGGGTGAGTTCTACTGTGATTATGGTATGCTTGTAAGTACTGATTTGGTAATTAATCAAATCAAAGTTTAGTTTTAAAATTGAATAATGTGAATCAATTGAGCCTTTGGTTAGTATCACAAAATATTTGATGTTCTCCTTCTGCTATTTCAATTGCGTCAAGTTTTTTAAATGTAGTATGTTTTATGTAGTCTCTGTTATCCATAAACATTACTAATCTGAAAACATAGCAATGTTGGCTATAAACGATAATATTTTTGGTATGGAAACTCCCAGTCACACTTGCAAGATAAACTACTCCGACTCTGATATTTAAACATTTACAAATTGCCAAAAAGATAATACACAAATTACTGCACAGCTTCTACGCAGGCAAGATTAGTAACTGCTTGAGGTCAAATCTATTGAATCACATTATAAAGACCATTACTCATTTTTTTTTATAGCTGTAACTCTTCTCTTCTGCCTACAGCTTGGTATCCACAGATGACCTCTCCTAGCCCAGACACATTGAGCGTGAGCCCCCACAAAGTCCAATACTTCGACACCGTGTGATAATCATGAGCCAGACCCCGACCCTTCACTTGAAACCTGAACACTGCAGTCCCTGTTTCTCCAATTACACTGTCAGCATGGCGTTCATGCATCGTTATACTCTTTGTTATAACCTTGTGAGGCGCGTACACACAAACAGCTATTTTCTCAGCTGTGGCTCATTGTTCACCCAGCCTCTGAGCATATCTAATCTAAAACACACCTAGTCATGTCCTAATCATCTGTATCAAACCGAAAGATATTTAATTTAGTGTGGATTCAATGAGAAAGGCGCTTCAGATGCTAGTACTTATATTCTCTGGCTTTAAGACCATGTGAGCTGTGTGGTCTTCTCTGTATTTTTTTAATGATTTACTGCTATTGCCCCTGCTACATCCTTTGTTGTCCTTTACTGTTCTCTATTTATATAGCACATTTTAAATAGATAAACATGAACTCAATTATTAGAATGGTTTTACCTGCCATTCAAATGATTGGACTGATTTTTTTTTTTAGTTATTTTGCAAATTATATTAATTAATCTAAAATTTTACTGACTAACGTCTAAACAAAGGAATAACAAAGATGCAAACAAGAGGGACAAAACTAGGATCTTTGGGCTTTGCAGACCATACAGACCCTACAGAAGTATCAGGGTAGAAAAAAGAGAGTTACTACTACCATTAATTATTTAGTGTTTCTTGCAAGACTTTTATATTTACAGCAATTAGAAAAAAAAATTGTATTCTTTAAGACAAAATACTTACATGTTGCATTTAAATATTCTATAATAAATAATCCTGCTTCAGTATAAAGTGAATCACAATGAAATAGAGTAAACCGTGAATCCTGCAGATAAAATCTGCTACACACGTGGTACAAGCAACAATGAAAGTCTGAACTGTGATAAATCAGAACAACAAAGCGCCATAACATACCATATTTCAAATGAACAGGGCCTTATTAAGTAGACAGCCATGTTTGTTTAGTCCAGGCTCGCAGGTGGTGGTGAGAGCAGGCCATGCGGCGGACACACCTGCATTGTTAAAAGTGATACACACAAACAAGCACACACACACACACACACACACACACACACACAAAAGGCATATGCACATATCAACAGCAGAGCTAACCCCCCTCGAGTGTACTGATCCGAAAATTAAATAGCACAAGGAATGCAATAATGGAACCACAGGGGTGTGAGGGGTCTGAAGGGCCCGGGATGATGGAGGGCTTTGCAGTTAGTAGTTATTAGTGATCCCTCGACTGGCCACACAGCAACGAGAAAGAGAAGAGGCACGGTCAAACTCAGTCTATTCAAAATGTAGTGGACTTTCTGGCATTCAAAGAGTCATTCATCTCTGTTCATCTTGTTAAATGATTCAGGACGTGTGGTCATAATGATAATATTCCATCCAGTAGAGAAAACACAATAAATCTAAAGCTGCCTTGTAATCAGTGTTTTAATTACTACATTTTTTTCACCTAATCTTTTACTCTTATCGTGTGCGTCCCTATGTTTTACTTTGCTCGTTTCAGGTGAAAAATGACTTAAAGCTAAATCGGTTTGTTACTAAAATTCTTAAGTTATTAAATAATATAGTAGTTTCAGTTAAAGTGGACATAATCTTCACATTTAGCTTTAGTGTCACTTTCCTGATCCCCTCGGGGTGGGCTCATAATGATCGATCACAATGTATCATTATTTTATTTTCTTATAAACAATTAAAAATGTGTTTCAATATCAATTTCTTTAACACAAACAAGCCTTAAATTAGGGATGTGCAATCAATCAAATTTAAAGATCAAAATCAAGATTCAGTCATCTCTACCTTCATCTTCATCACTTTTACTCCATTGTGGAAAATATATAAGAAAATCTGCACTGCATTTAAATTCTCTTGTCATTCCAACACCAGCACTCACACATCTGATGACCACAGAGCTTCTCTCTGGGGACAGAAGTGGAGTCCTCCAAAATCTCCTCCCCACGTTTCCTCACTCAGCCCGATAGATCTCCGTTACTTTTCTCACTAGAAAGCAATGGGAAATACCTGGACACTGATATCATCAGTTCTTTCTACAATAGGGCCGGCCTACAGCTGACTGCGCTCCTGGGGGAGAACAGAGGTTCTTTGACAACACCCCCTCCTCCTCCTTCTCCCCTCCCTCTCAGTGAGCCCACGCTTTCTCATTTAGCAGTCGGCAGGTGGTTGGATTTCACTAAAAAAGCCCTTTTCCCAGAGTCTCTGGCATGGTTTGGAGAGATGGGAGAGAGATGAAGAGGACTTTAAAAATAGATCTATTGGGACAGTGACAGGATACAGAATCTTATAGCCATGTTTCAATATGTGATGACTCCAAGTGCCTGTTGCTGTGTAGAGTCACAGCAGAGTAAAGTGATAGACAGTGCGGGGTCATAGCCGAAAGGGAGAGCTAATGCTATCGGTGGTCTCGCAAAGGGTGGTCTGGGTCAGCAGCAGTCAACCTATTAACGACAACACAGAGTTCTAAAGGAGGCCACAAACAACTGAACTGCACAGTGCTCTTTGTTTTCACAACATTTTAGTCATCTTTAATAAGAAGTATTAGTAGGCTTTGTGCGTGCTAGATGATTAAATACATAAGGTTCAACAAATACCAGCTTGAGTTTGGACAGACATAGGCAAGGAAAGTGTACACCACGTAAAATGCAATAATTGACATTTTGTAATACTTTCCATATAAATCTATGTGCCCACAGGGTGACAAGTGAAAGCCCACTTTGAAAACCAAACAAGATGATTGAGAGGAGGTGGCCAACAGTTGTGCATGGACTGTGAGGAGGTGGTGGGTGTCTATGGGTGAGGACAGAGGACTGAGAGGAGCTGGTGGTTATCCAGAGCTGCATGTATTTCAGACATGGCTCACTGTATGCCACACGTACACACTCCCCAGGGCTTCTGCAGTGGCTGTGGCACCAGCTGTCCAACGTCTCCTAAACGTGTCCTAGGCATTTCTTTCTAAGACTGGGATACAATATTCTCAACACCAATAAAATCTAGACAAAACAGAACATGTGTTTGTATAGATTGTGGCCATAATGAGCAAAACATTAGGATTTCTATTGGGTTTCTTAGCAGACAGTGATTAAGTCAGTTAGAAAAAAAAGCATAGACATGATGGCAGCCGGCCACCTGTCTGCCTCGGAACAGAGAGGGCAAGCAGGTCGACCGTTGGCCTATATGTACTTGCGCCATACTTTGTTTTTAACACGCTGCATTAATTTTTTTCAGTAGAGACTTATGTAAGAGCTTTTTATTCACACCTAAAATAGCAATCCAATGTGTAAAAATTAGCTTGCCTTCAACAAACAATAACATCTATAACAAGAACTACATTAATTATTAATTTCACAGCCTTTTGCGAGAGCATTTGTGGCAGCACTTTACTACTGGTATTGTCACTTTTACCTCTTAAAGACCTTGCATTAATTATCAGTAAACAATATCACCTCCTCCAACTCAAGACAATTGTATACAACATAATTGTGCATAATGGCTGCTACTACATACTAGGGCTGGGCGATTAATTGAGATTTGCGATATCTCGAGATGTTTTATGAAATTGATTAAAATTTTGGCATATCGAAAATCTCGAGAATAAGATTTCGCCACTCTGCTTATTTTCCTGAACTGTGTTGTGGAGCTGTCCGCCCCGCCTCCTTCTTGCGTTTGTGTTTCACTGCGTCTCGTGGTTCCCCCTCCCCTCCCCGTCCCCTCGCGTGTAAGCCGTGTGTGTTTGTTGATAACTTATTCAACATGGCGGCGCCCACAGAAGCGTCCACGAGAGAATTCATACCAAAGAAAACAAACGGCTCCACCACCACCACTTCTAAGAAGACACAACAAACAACGCTCCAAACATCTTTACCCCGGTGTCTACCCTATGGAAAAACAAGTGCAAGGTGGGTCAGCATTACGGAGTCCATTGCCTTCCATATCGCAAAAGACATGACGCCCATAGCGGTTGTTGAGCGACCGGGCTTCATACGAATGCTAAAAACGCTTGACCCTAGATACAATCTACCTAGTCGCCACTTTTTTGCGAGGCAGAAAGGCAACATTGTCAGTGCGGTACAGAGCAAGCAGTGGCTGAGGATGCAGTGTTTTGGGCACAGGCTGCATTTGGCGATCGGTGAGTTTTAATCTCTCTCTCTCTGTCTCTCTCTGTCTCTCTCCATGTGTGTGTGTGTGTGTGTTGCCAGTGAGTGAAATATTTGAAAAAAATTGATGCAGAATAATGTGCTGAGTTAAAGCAAATACACACAGACACACACACAAATATAAAATGTACTACAGTCACAAAACACACGAGAATTCATGGATTGAGGATCTATTAATCTATATTCAAAAACAATTAATTTAATGTGTGCTTTTTCACTTGGCTACGAAATGAGGGATTTTTTTTTTTGTCTTTTATATTAAATGTTAAAGAAGCACTTCATAAGAACTGTCTACCCTCAGGTTTTATGTTTACAATTAAAATATATACAATATATACTACTTCCTTGGTTTTTCCTGCTTCCTACTGCTTCCTTTTTTTCCCCCTGCATAGATATCGAGATATATATCGTATATCGAGATATAGCAAACATAGAGATTATTTTTTTTCTCCATATCGCCCAGCCCTACTACATACTGCATGTTTACCAGACAAGCAGATGGGTTGATAATTATACATCCTATTACTAGGGGTGTGCAAAATAATAGTCATGGCAATGCATCGCGATACCAACTTTCACAATATACTGCATCGATTCTTGATGCCAAAAATCGATTTTTATTAATAAATAATGTATTAATTAATGAATTATTAATAAATAAATAAATTATTAGTTTTTTTTATAAATCCTATGCACTTTTTTCTTTGTGAAAGGGTATTGTTTGTTATGATGGTAGCTACCTCCAAAATGGCAAATGTTTGAACATCATTTTTTGTTTTAGAAAAAATCCCATGCACTTTTTTTGTTATTGGTTTGGTTTATTTGTTTTTGTTATTCAATAAATTCAGTTATGAATTGAGTTGCTCAGAGTTATGTATCAACTGAAGACACTACCCAGATACACAGCCACTGATATTTAAGTTATCCTCTTTTTTTTGGGGTACATTTTCACTGAAGTATGTCGAATATATTGCAATGCATCGCAATAATTCAAGTATCGTGATGCATCGTGATAGTATCGCATCGTGGCATATGAATCGTGATTCGAATTGAATCGTGACTTCTTTGCCAATACCCACCCCTACCTATTACTCTGTTTAATACAATGCACAATAAACTGTAAGCTTTGTTCAAGGTGCACATCTCATAGCATTTGAAGGGTGTTACAGTGTAAGATAGCACCCTCATGTCTGCACAGGTTTATAGAAGAGCAGGCCATCTCCTATTGATCGCCCTGTGGCAGTGTATAATCTCTAGAGAGGGGATCTATGGGGGGGCAGACTCATGGGGTGTTTGCAGTGCCCTGGAGAAGTGTCCCAAGCTAAGCCAAGGGGCGCAGATTGATTTGGGATGTCGGTCAGGGGTCCCGGGGTGCACCTCTACAGCCACTAGTCCCAGCAGTGGTAGGACATGTTCTGTCTATTCCTTTTAAATTGCAACAGTGAGTGTGTGTGCTGCAGGCCTAGCTATCGGGCAACTGCACTGCACTAATCAATAAGCAGTAAGCCGCACAAGTCCATCTTAAAGGCCGAGGAATGGGAAGGCTTGAGGGAGGATGTCAATAGGCAAAAAGAAACAAGAACATGACTTTTAATTGAGGTCTCAAAAGAAGTGCATGATAAACACAAGTCTATTATCGCATCACTGTGTTCAATCCAAATATTTTCATGATGTTATAATCTACTGCAATATTAACAGATAAAGGCTCAGAGAAATAAAGATGTAATAGTGTATAACCTTTCAGGTTCAGTGTTCTTTAACTATAGCTGTATTGTTAGTTAAGATGAGCTACTGTCAGCATCTCACAAAGAAGCATAATTGAGCAGCAAAATGTGTAGTCTTTGGGTTGTCATAATTAACTTCCTGATATTTTTACCACCAAAATAAAAACATTTGGTTGAAGAATTCAATGTTAAGAGAAAGTCTTCATATCTTTTAACAGCTTCTCAAAGTGCATTTTTAGCTTGGCTCTAGTTAAAATCCCATCTTGTTTTTGGGTGAAGGCCTCCCATCTGCCACAAACTGGGCGCTAAGAATCTGATTTTAAAATATAAACTCAGTATAAAATCAGTGTTTGTGAACAGTTGGTTGTTTATAGTACAGCGAGTCATCTCTGGGTCACTGGGCTAAATTCATTTGGCAATATCATTTCCAATATTGCTCTGCATGGCTGTTGCTACCCCTTCCTTTGTCTGGGACAGCGTAAATCCCTCTCCCGGGGTGGTCAGTTTTACATATTGTGTGTCACTAGACGGGTATAAAGGGATTTAACATTTAGTAAAGCATAATCCATTGCAAGCTTTGTGCCTGCCTAAGCTGCGTACATCCAATCTGATTGCTAGAAGTGCACTGCTACCAATGACCAAGGCAGGCACAGGCAAACACACAGAGCTTATCACGTCAACAATAAGGAGGAGAGACAGCAGGGGGACTGATGCATCTACTGTTGACAATAGGAGTTAAATTATGAGATGGTGTACCTATGATAAAGTGTAATCATTCTAACAGCTCAAGCCAGTGTGTAGGAGGCAGTGACATCCAGGCCACTCCAGACCCTGTCATACTAATTGAAAAAAGACAGGAAATATGGCTCTATGGCTGTTTGCTCGAATGTCAAAGTATAAATATTAGTCAGCCGCTAATCCACTGAGACGGTTGTTTAGATTGCCTTTGAATGTTTCAGGGACCCACTGCTTATGTAAAACAGTAAAAATCCCCCCTCCCCCTTTCTGAATGGTTGGCTAGGAGACAAAGTGCCTGTGCTCTCGCTGTTAAACATGAAGCGTGGAGCTAAAAAAGGCTTCTCTAATAACATTTCTATGAAAAGATGCTGCTTGGATCAGAAATCATTTTGTGGAGGCGGTGAAGAGTAGGTACTAACATTACAGTTTCCAACAAACACATTAAAGTAGTAGAAACAAAATAATATCCCTGACCTGCACTAAAGCAATAAAGTCAAAGCAGGCACTAGAAGTACTTAAGAGCACTCAGCAAAGGCATTGATACATATCGCGTGGCGATAAAGATTCAGTGTTCAAACTAATACTTTATCACTTTTTATGATTTACCATTAAGTTGTTGACTTCAAATCATAAGATCTACCAATGTGTTGCTTTTTGAACGGGGATAGTTCTATTTTGATGGCCTTTTATAGAACAGATCTGGTGGTATAATGGAAATTATCTACCACAAATTATCTACCCTTTTTTCACAGTAAACATAATTTTCGTCATTTTTGTTCCATCCCTAGTAAGAAGTGTATATTTTACTATTAATATATGCTCCAAGACCAAGATATGCTTATTTGCAAACATTTTCTATAGTATAAACCTTACTAGAATGTGTTGCATAAAACCATAAGGCAGCTTTTTCTGCTCCAGTGTGACTGCTTACACAAGGGCCTCTGCTGATACCGGTGCAGAGATAATTTAGCCAACAAGATTAGGGCTACAGACGGAGAGAGCAGTGTGGAGGGGGTCTGCTCTGCTCTAGGCCTCTTGCTCTTGGCTTATTTCTGTGTAACAAAGCTCTATGTGCCTCAGTGTAGTAGATGCATGAGGGAGTTGGTGCTTACACTTCATGATAGCACACACAAGCTGTAATTCTGATAAAATCCCATTAGATATCCAAGGCAATGCAGGGCACCACCTCCCCCTCGACTACTTGACCTTTCGCTGGCGGAGAGATGAATAAAGAGACATGACGGCCGTGATTTAGGTTCAAGGAGATTGCAGTGAGCAGGGCCTGGCTTCCTTCCTTCCTCTGACAGCCCGTGTTGACATTCCCACTACTAGCACCAACCAATTTATAAACAGTAGGTGAACAAGAGGCCATGTTTACAGCAGCGGAAAAGGTTGCTCCTCTTTTTAGCCCCATTCAGACTGCTGTAATAAGTATATTGTACCACAGCTGTGCCAGGAAAAGTAGAATCTCATTTGCTCTTGAAAGGCAGCATTGACTGAGTAGTGGAGTTATATAGGAACAAAATTATTATTAGGTTTTTGGTCACTGCCAGGTCGTATGTACTCGGACTATTGACTTGGTAGTGCAACAATTACACAAAGCAGGGCACCTTGAAATTGATTTAATGATGCAAATGGCCTCTGGCTCTGCCCTTAACACTGCTGACGCTGCTCTCACATGAATAAAACACCTAAGCAATGGCGTAATAAAGATATTGGCTGTTATGTTATTTGAAAGTCATGGGCAATATTTTGGAATTGTTAATGGTTTCCATTAACAACAGTAAACCTATACATTCAATATTAACATAACATCAATTATATTATTATTAAATGTATAGTTTATGTATAATGACTGTTTAGAAATCACTACAAACTTCAGTATAGTGATTTTCTCTCTGATGCAGTAATTATATGTAATTATAACATGGTATTGACCTTAACATTCATCAAGTTAATGTTGTTCTAATCTATTATCATGGTTGAAAGGATGAATGCTTAGGTGTGATTTATGTCTGATTTGTCTGACCAGGCCGCAGCCTCGGACGCAGTGTGTTTTGGCTGCACTGACCTTGTCCTACACAGTCCCCCCTCTTTCCACACACACAAGACTATGACAGACACTCACCTCCAGGTCTGTAAACAATGTCATCTTCTGTGATGAAGGAGGTAATCTCTCCATTCTCCGTGCGCTCATAGCGAGACTTCTTCTTGGGCGTTTTCTTCTTGCCTTTCTTTCCGGCCTCCTCGGCCGTCCCGCTGCCTCCACCTGTACTGCCGTTATCGTTGTCGTCGTCCTCACTGTGTTCGCTCTCTGCATAGTTCTTGGCGCCTCCCTCCAGAGTGCAGCTGCGCCGGGGCCGGGTGCTCTCCCCGTCCCGGTCGGGGTCCTGCCTGCGGGACTTGCCCCCCTCGCGCTTGTCCCGGTCACGGTCTCTGTCCCGTTCTTTCTCCCGCTCCTTGTCTTTATCGGCCGTCATGATCCGCCACGTGCCTTCCTCAGTCCTCTCACGGCTGGGCCTCCGTGAAAGGTAGACTGTGAGCCTGGGCTTCAGTCTTCTGAATTTACCAGTCAAATCCAGGGAAAATTTGGCCACACCAACAACCCCAGTGTTTCAGAAGAGCTGTGAACAGAGAAAGAGAGGGACAGTTAGTAAAAGAAGGCAAAGGAAATAAGTCTTAAAACTATCTCATAGGCTCAAAAGACATCAATTACACTGCTTTGTACTGATTTAAATCAAGGCAAAATCTATATTATGGATTTTCAGATGGATGACACTGCAGACATAATAAACATGTGAAACATACAGTAGTAGTCCCATTAACAACAATTATTTATTCCATGCACAACCTCCCTTTTACAGGCATTGCTCTAAAAACAGTTTTTTTCCTCAGAAATCAGGCAGCCAAGCTGACTCTTCTCAACATCACAGTAATTGTTGGCAATCCCTCCACAGCCATGTATTCTCCGGAGAGCACTGAGTGGCTTATCAAAGGAACAGAGCCTTCTAGCTTCCTGCTCAAACATATTTCTCTTTTTCCACTGAGGCAATGAAACAGATTTAGTGCGCACCAGGCAATGAGTGAAAATAGAGTGAAGCAAAAGTGTGAATGTGTAACACAATACGTTAAAGCGCGGTTTTACCAGTCTAAGCACTAATGGTGATGCTGCTGTATATGAGCAGCTCAGAGCCACATTCTTGAGTGGAAATGTATCCGGCGGCTTTTCAACACGATGCCTGCAATGCTCTGGATAAAACTCAGTGACAAGAGTTAACTGGCCAGCTCCTCTGAAGACCATCTGTGATGACACCCAGCTCAATTTTACCTCTGTCTGTCCGCTGTGTGTGTTGTGTGTGCGCATGTGTCAGCACTGGGCTAATGTGAAGTGACAGCTCTGGAGGGACGACCACAGCACAGCACTGAGCAGAGTCATTGGCCACTGCCTTTTACAGCTACAGTGAAAAAGCAGCCCATAGCCATCTCCGGTCATAATGAAGTCCTCCGTAAACAGCAGTGGGCCCAGCCTTATGCTACACACTGGCCCTACACACTGTGCCTACAAAGGAGGCTTCTCATTTACTGCCAGCACGGCCCCTCCTCTGCACCCACTGCAACAAATTAACTAGAAATAGTTATTACAGCACCCAGAGGGAGCAGACCAGGCAATCAAAAGCGCGTTACCATGGAGGTGATAGCAGGAGTGAAAATAGGGACAGGTAACACTAAGCCGCTACATAAAAGCATGCCAGTTTATTGACAGCGCTGGTTAGAAAGTGAGGTCAGGATTAGACAGGGAAGGGGCTTTGGCGCATACACTGGTACAATGGAGCACATTTGACAACGGCCCTCCTCAGCAGCGGGTGCTGTCATCTCGTGAGCAGACACCAACTGACAGGGCAGCTGCTCTTGTCGTGGGCTTCAACACAAACAGCGGGCCTGATTAAACCGCAGCTTCGTCACAGCCCCATTAATCACCTAATGATGAGTTACCACGGCGACCACTGGGCTGACACACACATGCTGCCGGGGCACGCACACACCAGGGACAGGCATATAGAGAGACAAGTGCACCTAATACACTCTGCAATAGTGTTTGGAGGCAAGACCACACAAGAACAAGTCAAGCCTGACAAGCCGATGACAAACTAATGTAGCAAGGAAATACAAGTGATAAATCCAATAAAAACTGCTATGTGTTTGGCTAGTCTAGACTCAAAATATTCAAAGCCCTCTAAAGCTTATATAAAAAAAAAAAAAAACAAACAAGCCTAATAAAAGAAAACTTCACACAAGAGCGCGTAATGTGTTTCATCAAACTGTCAAATGATATAAACATTTAACTCAGACATCTCCTTGTCGGTCTTGAAATGCTTATACCTCTGTGTCCAGGAGTAAAAATAAGTTTGAGTTGGCGAGCAAAGTGTTACAGTATTACAACAGTGCTTCCTGTGGTGTGTCAAAGCGCCTGTAGTGGTGTGCCTCTGAGCTGTGAGGAACATGAAAACATGGCGGCAGTGTGTGATGGCTCAAGTCTCTGGCCTGATAGGCTACGAGGGAGAGCTAAGCACCCCTCTCCTCCGATCTAATCAGGAACATGCAGCAAGGACTCTAAACTGTTTTAAATGGAGAGCTCTTTGAAGTTGGGGGCCGCACAAGCTTCTCTGAGTATGTGCACAATTGAGGTGCTATTAGTCCACATCTGGTTACACTTTACACAACTGCCCAGCTTCAAATGATTCTTCCTCAATCATCTCCATAAGTAGGGCAGAGATTTTACAAAGTTGTTGGCTGTATATCCACAAATGTTTTGGGTTTAAAGAATGTTTTTGAAGAGTTATATTACATTGGATCAATTTGGGGTAAACAATACAAAACATTGCCATGGCTATTTAATGAAAATGTATACTTTAAAAGATCCCTGAGAACAAACAATCAAGCAAATAATCACTTCACTCTGTACCACAGGTGAGAAAGAGCCCCACAAGGTCAGTAATTATTAAATAATTTATTGCATTGTGGATATGGAACTAATTTGATAGAAGAATTACATACATTTCAGGGCATTTTACTCTAAATGGGACTCCATAGAGACTGGATTATTAGATTTTTGCAGAGGACATAATGAACTGCAGGCTGTGTGAATAGTGACTGATTGATATGATAAAGATTAATTGTGCAGGGATCCATTAAAACAAAAGACAACAGAGCAACAGAGACTGTACATTTTCAAAGGTTTACCCAATTTAAATCACCTATGCAGAGAATTTCAGAGAAAATCAAAAGGTAAAGAATGCTTGCTGCAACATATAATTAATAAATGCATTGTTATAGCTGTGCAATGTCATTATATTTCAAAACAATTAACGCCGCTCAAACCCAGCTGAGCACTGTAATTAGCACCTGGAGATAAACACATGCCAAACTTGAAAAATAGCCTTAAACAAAAATGACTTTTTTTACACCAGCAACTAGGGATGTCAACAATTAGTCAACAATTAATCGATTAACGATTACGACGTTGGTCGAACAAAATCCATTAATTGTAATTAATCGCTAATCGCGGACACGCGCACCCGCGTGGTCACGAAACAAGGCAACCGCGCACCGCGCTGCGCCAAACTCGACTCACAGCCGGCCGCAGGCGCCAACGGCACTGCTCAGCAGCCCCGGGTGTACGCGCGAGTCGAGATCGAGCCCCGAGCCACAAACCAACCGCACAAAACCAGCAGCAGCACGTGGTGGTTTAATCCTGGTTTAGTCCAGGTCTAGACCTGGTCGAGTCCTGGTTTAGTCCAGGTCCAGTCCAGGTTTAGACCTGGTCTAGACCTGGTTTAGTTCTGGTTTAGTCCACGTTTAGTCCTGGTCTAGTCTCTTAGCCAATCAGGACAGAACACAATGTTACACTATAAAAAAAAATGTTACAATATAATTTATTTATTTTTTAAATAAAAAAATAAAAAAATCTGCGAACCGCGATAGAGCGAGGGATTACTGTATTTTGTTATTCAGCATCAATACATTTGTCTGCTTTTTACTAAGGAATAATTAATTGAGGAATATACAATATAATAACACTATGATATATTTATGACTCAGTGTTATGTATACTATAGCTTATATTCTTAAAGACCCTATTGAAACAATAAAATTCAGGTGAAAAACACCGCTTATCAGTTAATCATTAATCGATCGATAAGGTCAATCAACTATCAATTAATGAATTAATCGATCATTTGCATCCCTACCAGCAACTTATTTGGTCACGCTACATGTGAAGCTCATTACGAGCCAATACACTGGCAAAGGCATGACTACTTGAGCAGCTGCAGCAGTTGTCTGATGCAGAATAAAGGGTGATTTAACATTGGACAAATTAAGTGAGCACAAGGGAGTGAGTCATGGTGTGAAGTAGTAGCCCGGCACTGCAATGAACAGTCATAACGTATTGATGGCGTGGAGGAAAAGCGAGCCCCACTCCCTCCACCTCTCCACCCACCGGCCGAGGAAACAAAGTGCCGGCTGGCCCCATGAATACAGCAGTGAGGGGGCAGGTGAGGCTGGGAGCTATTACACATCAATCACCAAGCCAGGACCCTTTGAAAGATACCAGCTGTCTTAATGGAAAAGTAGAGGAGGGGGGCTAGAGGGGTTTCCAACCTAATCCAACATTTACATTACTGCAAAGGAGTCAAGGGCTCATGGCCAGCAGGGACCGACTCAAAACGCATTTCACTTTTCGGTTCCTGGTTAAATGAGACCTCTGGCCCAAGCAAGCAAACGGTTTGTGACTTGATTAACACATCAGCCCACACAATGGCCACCCAGCAGGCTTCTGTTTTTAACATTATTGCCTGCTTTGGAGTTTTTAAAAGAGACACATATTATTCATTCTCACAAATTTAGCCTAAATACATGCTCATCTGTGCAGTTTAAAACAAACACCGTCAAAGGATAAACATTCCCATTATTATGCTTTACTTGAGCAGCTATAGATGAAACACTAGGCTCTCCAAATTTAACTAATTGATTATTCCTGGATTATATATATTTAAAGCACATTTGTTCTGCAGTAAAGCAAATATAGTTACATTTAAATGCAAACTAGCCAACACAAACATCTCAGTCTGCAGCTACAAAGACTTTCAAATGGAGAATTATGAAGTAGCGAAAATGTGACTGGCAAGGATTTAAGGAGGGCTTTGCAGAAAGATTGAATGAAAATACCAGTGTGAATACAGATTAGAGGGGGAACAATGTTAGCGTGAATATACAGAGGCTTATTAACAATGAGGGCCAGCTTAAATTGAAGCAGTGGGATTCTCGCTGGGGTGCTGTCGACCAATCCATTACAACTGCCATCTCAAATAAGCTCCACCAAAACAACAGCTGGGGGTGCGGGATGAGCTTCTTCATATGGGACAGCCTCATCTTCACCTGCCCAATCTGACTGCAGCCTCATATCCTCAAAGGTGTTTCAGATAAGTGTTGGCCGGTGCAATGACACTTGTCTGCTCCACTTGGTTTTCAATTCACTGATGAGCAACCACTCGCTGCTTTCACTATTGCTAAAGCTGTTCTCACAAAGACACTATTTTTAGTGCGGCATCCAGGGTGAGTTGGTAAGGTAAAAGCCAGGGAGCTAGACAGAGAAAGATCGCTTGGGGCTTTTACAACAGCAACGTTTAAACCTGTCTAGAGATTTTGTGGTCAAATGAACGGCGCTTAATGTGCAGTGACACTGTGGAAAACAATACACTATAATATAACTGCTGTAAAGGGATTCTCTATTAGATGACTGGGGAATTGTGTAGCCCAGGGACCAAACATGGACATTTCAGTGTCAGAAAAGGGCCATGCTAAGGTGAATGGAAGGCCAAAACAAGAATACATGAATAATATGCAAACAGAAGGAAATCAAACAGTTTTTTTTTTTCTTCAATAGGCAATACAATTCTACAAATGTCCTGTACACCTAGTATAAATCAAATATTCTTTAAAGATGTATTTTCTTCTTAATGTACTTGTGCTGGTGTTGCAGAAAAAAATAAAATTGAATCAGCCAGGGCAATTTTACAATTTTATATTATGTAGCCTTACTTTACATTACACCCGCTTTAGGTCAGAGTTCGTTAAGGGACACCATTATAAAATTTACTGCCTTTCTCTGGCTGTGACAGTTTAAATCCTCATGGACTACTGTCGCATATGATATGTGTTGTAATGGAGACCGCTGTCCGCTAAGTCAAACATATTTTCTTACCAACAGTTCATATCCACCTTCCTCTACAGTCCTCCCAACCCTGCTGTTAGCTAAGCCTCTGCTCCTCTCCTAAAGCGTCCTATATCCCCTGGTTTGTGGTCTCTGGAAATGACCCAGAGGGGAGCCTACTTGTGCATTATATACCAAGACTTCATGTCACAGCCGTAATACCAGACACTTGGAGACAGACCGCCTCTTAATGCGCCACACCAGCTATTTGGCAGCTTCACAGAGCAACCTGTTTTGACACGACTCTGCAGGGAAATGCCAGGGTTGGCCATTGTCACCTTTTTGCCTTTACTCCAAAAATGTGGCATTCTTCAAAAATGTAATCGCGAGCCGTCCAGGAAAAGGACCTCTCCTGGTGAGTCATTGATAACAGAAGCGAGAGAATGTGAGGTATGTGCCGACAGATGGTGCTATCACCAGTGCGGCTCTTTAATTGAGTTTCCCTGTAGATATGTACAAAAGCGGATTATTCAAAAAGGATTTCAAGTAACTGACAACTCAATATTTTTATAATGGAAAACAGGTCAGAAATACACTTTGGGGAAATATTTAACAGTAAAAGTGTTTTTATATGGATTATGGCTATAAAGTGAAAAATAGCTTGGCGTAGATAAGAGAGAATGAGTTACATGACATTTTCTCAATCAGATTTGTCAAGTAAGTGCTGCAAGGGAAAAAAAACACCAACCTTGTCTGTGTTAGCAAGAGGGCTCTTGAGATTTTTTTTATTATTTGAGCGTTCAATCATGCACCACTCACTTCTGCAATCAAATATCTTCCACTTCCTGCTGCTGCATCTGCCTATCAGCTTAACAGTGTTATCCATCACTTTAAAACTCAGGACTGCTGTCTAAATGAGCACAGAAGAAGAAGAAAATATATTCTTGCCACTTGCCCTACATCCTCCAGCGTCTATAATCACCATGCCACACAGAAGAGCAAACACAAATAGATGAGAGTGACAGATAAGGCAGCTCCGAGAGTCCAGGACTGACAGCTGAGGCCAGGGAGGGCACCAGAGAGTGTCACCAAGAGCACCACTCCACAAAAACACAAAGCCATTAGGTCAGTACACAAATCCAATTTTTCTGTCTAAATTATTTAACTATGTGGTGGCAAACTCAGAGCAGATGGTCGCAGGCAGCGGGACAATTACTCTATTCAAAGACATTAAGCCAAAAACACCTCCACCTCTGCAAACCAAGGGATTTTATTACCTCTAATTAGAAAGGCTTTTATTTCATATGCAAACAGCTTTTCTAAGAGTGCCACTAAGTAAGGAAGGAGGCTATTTCTGAGACTGAAGGGTGTATACCGCCACTGCTGCTGTGTGGGCAAGGTGGTAAAGCAAGTTGGAGAAAAAGAGTTTGTATATTAAAAAGAGGTTCCAAAATACAATCATAAAACAACATTTCTGTATCAATTCTGTAGAAGCAGGCAACATTTCTGCAATTCCTTCACCCTTTCTAGTCTGTGACCCATAGGTACAACAAAAGAATACAAGAAAGCCAATGAGTTTGTTTACAAATGGAGGGTGTATAAAGATAGACAATGCAAATTCTTCAAAGTGCATTATAAATCTGTGTTGCATACTTTAACATGAAAATATGCCATAACCTTATAATGTTCATTAAATTACTCTTCTCCAAGAGAAATCTAGTTCTTTGTTTAGTCCCATCAGGCTAATTTCCACAGCTCTAACTCAGTGTGAGTGTGTATGAGTGCTGCAAATAGAAAGTGTCTGTGTGTGGTGGAGATTTGTTTGTTCAGGGCAGACAGCTGGAGCAGCAGTGGCTCAGGGAGTGGAATATTCAGTGTAGCACTGAGCCTTGTCATCCTCTATCTCAGTGATCCCGAACAGAGGGGAAGCACCCGGTACAGCACGACTGGGGAGAGCCAGTCAATCAGCAGTTTTATTATTATTTATTCAAACAAGGCTGTACAATTAAATAACAAGTGATGTGGTTTGGCATGGGCTTGGTTGATTTCATAATTTGTAGGAGAAAGTAAATCTAAATAAATAATCATTTTGATGTTAGTCCTTTTGGTGGACAGTAAGATTGAATGAAAGGAACGTTACTCAAAAAAGCAATGGTCAAATGTGGCCAAAAGCTAATTAAATTAAGCATTTATCCCCGAACTACAAAGTCCATTATTCAATTCAATTCTGGGCTCCACATCTTTTCCATAGCACGATACATCCAATAGAGGTCTGCACTCTGCAAATGCTTGTAGTTATGAATGTGTTTCCTTTCTGTTTAGTAAAAAAATGGCCCAGGGGAAGTGCACACAGAAGTGATGAAAACGCTGCTGGAACAAGAGGGATCTGAGCTCGGCGCTCCCATATCCTCCAGAGGACAGCTCATAAAACATGCAGCAGCCCCTTCCAGAAGCTACAGCAGCAGTGCCACTTAAGCACAGGGCCACACAAAACGATAACTACAAACACACACACAATTAATTTCAAAGAATGAACCAGTTGGATATGGTTATTTTTCAGGCCACAAATCACTTACTAAAAAGGGACTATTTTCCAAAACTTAGCTAATTCTCAGAACCCCTGCTGCTCTAAGGGGAAAGCATACAAGCAGGTTCTTAAGCAGAGTACAGTGAGATTAAAGCTGCTTGTTCATGTGTGAAATAGAGACTTGATCCCTGACTGATAGTGTACCGTGCCTGCAGCAAACACAACAACACTGCATATTTCTCATCTTCCTGCGCCTTATGCCAGATTATAAATGGCATCCTTAACTGCTAAAAAACAAAGCATTAAAAATACTTCTCAACATGGCTGAAATATATGGGCCTGTTGTCTTTTTTGCACCCGTAGGTGAACAGAGGCGGCTGTGTGGTGTGGTTACGGCGAATAAGCCTCAGATATTCTTGGAATGTTAATGTCAGGCTTTGACCATGGCAGTCTCACTGACGTCTCCTGTTACTGGGCCATTAATGATCATAAAATACTATAGCCCCTAACCATTCATGTGCTCTTCAGCGTGGCACACATTTGAATGGGGGAACATAAAGCTGGATGTAATATGGATTTTGTTGACTTGTCTGTACAGCTTTAGTGCTTTGGGCTACACTATTTCACCTTGTAATGGCACTAAGAGCATCCAAGTTATTAGAGGCATTCAATTCAATTAGCTGTTTCCATGGTGATAAAGCTATGGTGGTTTTTCTACATCGCCATATCTCACAATGGCAATATCCATTTTCAGACTTCAAACCGAGTAACCTTTATTCTAAGTGGACCTCTGTTTATTAATTTACAAAATATTTTGGATTATGATGTCTTATAGTCAACCAAATTTTAATTATGAAAATATATTTTTCTGGGATTACAATGATTTGGGAGTATATGTTTTACATGAATACCTAGTACATTTCCGTAAAAATGGTTATTTCAGCATGAAATCCAGTGAATCTAGTGAGTGCAGTTTGGGTGTGATATTTGGTCAGATCAAATAGATTTTTTTTTTTTTATAGTTTTGAAAGCTAATGGAACACCTTTTTTAGTCAACCAATTGATTGTGTTATGTTGCTAAGGCTTACAGACAGCTAAGCCATGTGTTACAAAAAACACAGACAATAGTAGGTCTGTTTAAATATTTCAACTTCTCATAAATGGCTGCATGTGAAAACAATAGTTGAGCTTAATAACTGAATATTATCATCACCTAGAAAGCTTGATTTAGCCCATTGTCACCTTCATACTGAGCATTAGCTGTATTTACAGTACTACAACATTATGAGATGATCTAATCCAGCACTTGCATTGTGTCAAATCTCCCATATGTTTTCATGATGCATAGGGATGAGTGTTTACAGCCTGCGCCTGTGTCCCCATCCCTCGGTGCAAGTCTGTCTGGTTTGTGGAGTCTTGTTAAAATAGCTTCCTGCTGCATCAGTGAGCTTATAAAAAACACTGAGTGCATATTGACTACAGTGCCGCATTCATCTGACAGTGTGTGCATACGTGTCTTGGTCTAAAATGAGTGGTCCATTGACACACGCACTTTATTTATTTATTTAAAAAAAAAAAAAAAAATTATATATATATATATATATATATATATATATATATATATATATATATATATATATATATATATATATATATATATATATATTATATATATATATATATATATTATATATATATATATATATATATATATATATATATAACAGCTCACTGTATTTGCGCTGGGGTCAGACGACGTGCCGGTGCAATAAATGGCAAAGTGTAATGTGCGGTGACCTTCTGTCTTTCTCTCAGCAGCTCCTTGCGTATATAGTAGTCTCTCCTCGTATATCACAGGGGAAAATGGCGCCCTTCACCCCACTCCCTGGTTTAAAAGGCAGAGGGGACATCCTTGCCCCAGCCGTGGTCAACTCTGGACAGCATCGCCGGCCGCCCTATTGTGTGCACTGGGAGGGGTTAGTAGATGAATAATTATGTTTCATAACATGCCACATCTCCTTGGCTTTTATTAGCATCAAACAATAATTAATGGGGAACAAGGGGCGCAGGAGAGAGTGCTTCTTTGAACAAGAGGGTCAATTTGCCCTTCAGCCCTCTGCCTCTGCTCAGCGTCACCGCGGCAGATAGCCTCATCCTTCTGAAAATCTTTCGCTTATTTATGATGCCCCCAGTGGAGAGAAGAAGACAGCATTCCTGCTTCACTCAGCAAGAAGCAGACGTATCCGTTTACACAGCGGTTCACTACACTGCTATCTCCTCACCTCGTCATCTTAGCAGCAGGCCAAGCCCCAACAACTCAATAATGAATATGAAATGCCTCCTAATTGATGGCTGAAAATACTATTGGACGAAAAAGGGGCTTGACTTGATTAAGTTTTTGTTTCACGTCAGAAAAGAATAATCTGTGATCAGCAGTAGCAAAGCCAGTCCTGATCGAATTAGCTTTGCACTAAGAGCTCCATTGATCTTGGCACTCATCTGCGCGGCACACGAGGCCCGGAAAGGCAGCTGGTAATCCAATAGCAGGGAATGGGAAGTGCTTCAAGGACTTGGTGCCGTGTTTACCCACCTATTTCCTACACAGAGAGAGACAGAGAGAAAAAGCCACGCCACTCACCATACTGATTGGACGCCGCAGGGGCTTCGGGAGCAGCAACCAAATGAATAAAAGGCGCACTGTGACCAAAAGCGAGGTACTTGAAAGCTTTGGGAAGTAATTGCCTCGGCCACAGCTATCATGTAATGAGTAAACAGGATCAATCATGTTGGGCCTATATCCACGTTTGACTGAGAAGCCAACCATTCAAATCTTAATATGAGCTTAGAGAGAGCACAGTAATGATGTAAAAGATCTCTTAACATAAACATAAATTAAATATGATATTGAAGGTTGCACATACATACTACACAGACTGAGCACCCTAAACAGCGGTGCAATGACAGAGCAATTCACCTTGCTTGTAGGTCAAATGTTAATGTACCATCATTACTAAGATACTACATTTTAAAATAAAAGTAATAGTAAGTAGTACCTCCAGTAGTAATGCTCCAGCTTAGGTCCTGACCAAGCCGAAGCAAGAAGATCATGGAGATGGTCCCCGGGCGCAGTAATGTGCTGCCCACTGCTCCTAATAACAGGATGGGTTAAATGCAGAGAAGAATTTCTCCAGTGTGAGATCAATAAAGTTGAAGCTTCTTGCTTCTTACTTCTAACTTTTAGCAGTAATCGTTTCATTAGAATTGTGAAGACTTATACGGTCCACAGCAGAGTTTTGGAGGTGACTGGACCTGTTAAATCTGCCTTTGAAATGATGAAGATGTTGTTTAGTCAATTAGTCTTTAACTGCCAAACAATTTTGACTACAACCAAAGTTTGGTTCATATGAGTCAGGTGTGTGTCTTGACCTCCGCCGAACCCCTGAGACTGACTCACCGAACCCCTAGGGTTCGAACCCAGATTAAGAACCACTGAACCAAACCAACCAACCAAAGTAGTTGAAGTAGCCAACTGTAGTGATTACAGCAGCAGTTGTAGTTGTAGTTTGAGTAGCACCAATGAAACACAAGCCTCCAGTCATTAAGACTATGGTGACAGTGATCAGCAATTAAACACACACTTATATCATGGGCAGCCAAGAGTTGAAACAAACAGTGTATACAAACATGTTCGTGCAGAATCGTAAAACACTTTGTATTGCCTTATTTTATTCTGTTTTGACATTTACAACTGTCAAGGTATGAATAATTAATGCCTTATCATGAGTCATGTGCTTCCATATGCCTTGACACTCTTGGTCACAAACACTTATAGCTCACCTAAAATGCTCTTTTGTTACATAAGACACTGCGGCTAATGTACTTTATCCTACAGCAGTCATTAAAAACAAATAAAACCATCTTTTGTTAGCGTAAACTGTTCACTGCAGTGAGCATCGGTGCACGACGCCACAATCAATTTTGCATGACACGAACAACATCAAACAAGGACCTAGAGGGCAGCCAGCATGTGGAATGAAACAGAGCAAAACTGGAGGTAGTAAAGGCCAGAGCATACAGCCGTTTCCCTGGTGGTAGAAATACTTTGACTTAAAGTGTGCATGAGCCGAGAGCATACTGCCGCGACACCGGTAATTCATCAAGGATTCATGAGTGCTCAATAACAGCCCCATGCATTTCTCTGCAGTGGGAGAAGGAAAGAGGAGTGTTGAGTGGCCGCTCCAGTCATACCGCACTAATAACCTTGGGCTGTCGACCAGAGACATGACTTTATGGAACACTATGGGCCCTAAATAGAAGCTTAATTTCTCACCAGCAGTCAGTAACATCTCCATTTCAGACAGCTTGTCATTAAATATTTATCTGAGCACAGTGGCAGATCATAGCAAGGTGATAACCAGTTAAAAATCAAAACAGACTTCAGCACAATAGCTTAAATTACCACTGGCAAATACAGCAGTAGATTAAAAAACACTTGAGGTTTACATGCAAGATATAGCTGAACAACTGCTTTTTGGGCAGGCATATTCAAGTTGTTTTCCTATTTAAAATGTTAGCTACTATTACTATTACTAATATTTTTAACTAAATGTCAAGCTTGCTTCACAAAAAGATACAACCACAATACAATGAAAGCTTTGGGTGGAACTTAAAACAAAACTAAAAGTTGTGGTTTTCAAGATTTAAATGATTATAACAGAAGAGATCAAAGCAGCCAACTAACAATTTTGCCAGCAAAAAATGAAGACCAGTCTTTTGATGGTATAAAAATGCATTGTCAAACAAAAGATTTCAAGTCATCTAGTTTACAGTCCACTTTTGAACGCCTCACATACCTTGATTACAGTCATACAGATTTGTTAGAGAAATAAATGTAACTTACAGAAATGTGCAAACCCTTGTTTCTAACAGACTGGGGCAATAATTTGACTCTCCCTACCACCAGCATGTAAACTTGACTGTCATCACTACCACAACAAAGCTCTATTTTAAGGGGATTATCTACAAGTGTTCCTTTAATCAGTGCATGGTGGAGGAGCAGAAATCCCTCAACAATCCTCCCATAGGAAAACTTTTTTTTTTCTGTGCAGTTTTTATCAGGGTGATCGTGCCTGAGTGAGAGAGTATTTGAGGATGAAAAGATGTGCTGCTACCTTACCCCTGTGTGATGTGCTCTCCAACAGTCTGGGAACAAAAGGCCATTTTGAAGTGGAGTTTATGATGGCACAGGGCTCTTAAGGCGCTCTGTTTTTTTTCCGATTGCTTTTCGATCTTTGTTTCCCCTCTTGTGCTTGCCATGTGGTACAGATAAGCCTGCTGTGGGTGGCTGGGTGGGTGACATACAGGGGTTGGATTGAGGGTGCCAAAGCAGTCTGTGGGAGGATTCGAAGAGTTGAGGATCACTAGAAGACAGCTGTGCGGTCTTGCCCTCGTGCTAACCCCTGATGCTGTGTTTGCAAATTGGACTATATTGTGTTTATCAGATCTTCATCAGGCCAACAGAAGACTAACTTTTCATCAATAGTAAAAATTAAGTTAGATTTTTTATACAAACGCAAAGCGGACAAACTATGCTATAAACAAATTCTAAAGTTTGGGTATGGTATAGTTATTTTGCAAACGCTTAGAGTGTTGATTGTCAACAGAATCAAAATAGACTGAAGCAGCCACAGAGCTATAAAATGCTTGTCAATCACTGAGCACAAAAGGCCACAAAATACACCGTCAATAAAACATGCAATTTGTGATAACTATGGATAGCAATTTTATTTTTCATGTTTGTTGAGTATATTTCAAAATTGTAGATTTGTTGTCATAACACACTAGTTCATGAGCTTACAGACAATAGCAAAACAATATGGAACAAGCTGTGTGTAGAAAACAATTTTAGGGTTTGCTTACATGACATATAGCTATTGTATTATAATGCGTAGGCTTATTGAGACTAACCTTGCATGTATCAGAAAATGTAGTACGGTCTGACTTGGATCAAAACACATTTCAAGCACAACTACAGGAATTTCTGAAGTATGCCTTGAATAGAAACAGATCACTACACCATGCCCCCTGCCTTTCACTTGTTATTTATAAAACACTGAGAGTTACTTAGCTGCAGCCGGATAAACATTACAAGATGTCTAGTGCAAGCAACTGAGCAACCTGCCTATGAAAATGTGCCGAAATGACAGCAGGCGTGAGTGAACAAAGGACTGGGGTTTGGAGAAATGCATAAACATTAAATGAATATTGCAAATGCCTCCAGAGAGCAGATGAGTGGCAGAGCATTGGCAAGCCGCTGCATTATTGTCTACTAGTGAGATTCTTCAGTGCTGCGCTAAATAAGAGTCATGCTCCAATAAGCAGATTCAAGCCCTTTGAGCATCTGTTGTCTTTAACTCTTTTCTTTGTTCAACAGCTCACCGTCACAGCTCATGAGCTCTTCAAAGTGTCCATTTTGCACACATGTCTGAGGTGTTGATTTGAGCAGAGACAGTTTGTGAAGTGAAGACTGGTGCCAATGCATCATTCACAATTGTCTGGGCAGAGCTTGGAGATTTTTAAACCTGTGTCCATCAAGAGAAAATAGAAAGGTATCAACATGCTGTCTCCTTGTTTACATATCTGAACTGTGCAGTCATCCCATCCACTCAGAAATCACTGCCAACAAAAACAATTACCCCTCCCCCTCCCCACACAGGGCTCTGTGACTGTGTCCACACAGCTTGACAATCAAGCCCATTAGATCTTCATGTGAATTAATGCAAGTTAACTTAAAGCTCTGACACACATCAAGAACAGTCATTAGGCTGTCTCTTTAGCATAAAAAACAGGGCTGATTTGCCGGTTCACAGAGATCATCTCCCCACACGCAGCCTGGGGCAGACCTTACTGTCTACCTCATTATTTTAGAAGAACAAGGCCACTGATGAATCCGATTGGATTAAATATGAGGTGCTCTCGTCATGACCTGGCTTACACACAGGCGCAGACTGATTTAAGCTTTTCTCAAAGACAAAAGAAAACTCACCAGGGCAGTAAACACACAGATAAATGTGAGCTGTAAAATCAAAGTGGAATTGTTGGAGTACACGACTCCCACGCTGCTGCAGAGAGGAAAGCTGTCAAACGTTGGCTTTTGTGGATCGGAGCAGAGCTGACAAGTGGCAGTGATACACTATGAGTGATAGAGACATTGATTTGTGCTTAGAGAGAGCTTTTCCAGATGTGAACAGTCTCAATGCTCCACTGCTTCATTACTCCATACACACAGAGCCCTGTTTTCTAGGTCTGTTGCCAAGGTGACAAATGAAAAGCAGAATCAGCCGCACAACTAATCAAATGAGTGAGTGACAACAAGTCAATATTTTCTCTTTGTGTGGACAAGCAATACATCTGCACAATAACAGGCTGTGCTTCCAGGCTGAGGTAATGCTAGGCTTCAACATTACAGAGATAATGTGCCAATAATGTGGCTGTGTGCGCCTGTTAAGGGCAGTGCCAATAAACACTGCACCAGATCCACCTTTACCAAGTACCATTTCACAGCACATGGTCTCGCCTCTGCACTTCAACATACTCCATCATGTAATGGCCACGAGCCAACAAAGACTAAACTGTAATTGGACATTGATCTGTAGAGGTCGAAAGATAAACAAGTTGACGTTCAAGCAGCAACAAAGAAAACCTTATAAAGATAGAGT
Organism: Paratrypauchen microcephalus; assembly: GCA_036785185.1. Classification (NCBI taxonomy): domain Eukaryota; kingdom Metazoa; phylum Chordata; class Actinopteri; order Gobiiformes; family Gobiidae; genus Paratrypauchen; species Paratrypauchen microcephalus. Next base: position 1,562,259 of record JAVJIX010000016.1, on the reverse strand, counting down.
CAAAAAGGGGATGGCTGATCTGTTAGAAAACCAGGCTAACATTTACATTTATGTTCCTCTGGGCTCTGTCAATTGCTCCAGACATCTTATTAAAAAGACACAATTAGCCTGCTCACAACATAGTACCTCACAAAAAATGGAGAAAACATCTCCACAAGCCTGGTTAAACACGACCGAGATCAATGGGCAAATTTATCAGCAAATATTACCATTCTCTGCCTGGCAAGTAATCATTAAGGAATGGCACTGATGCATTATTCATGGACTAATGTATAATTCAGACTTAACAGCAGATTCTATGCATAAATAACGGCATGATACATTTAAACACATTAAATGTTTACTTGCTAAAATCGGATATGAGTGCACAGCATGGCCACCTCCCCGCTGCGGCTGTCGTTGGATTTCTTGCTGCAAGGGCGTAAGGTGCATGCAGGAAGCTGGAGAGAGGCAGCCCACTCCTCATCAAATGCACGCCTAATGGACACGCGCTGCTCATATCCAATCTGCAGCTGGATGAAAAGCCCTATAGCGTTACATTGTAAAATCAACTCACAGTGTTTGAACACTGGTACAGAAGGGAATCAGTGACATATATGAAATGCACACAATACAATCATTTTTAAAATTAGGAATATTTTGTTTAATGCTACCTAAAATAAAAAGGGTAGATAAATTCTTCAATATGACTTCAAATGATATAAATGACTTATATTCACTGTGCTAGTAGATTCAAAAAGTATAGTTTTATATTAACATTAGCAGTTGTGTTTTAATTATGATAGGATTACACTCTCAGCCTAGCTATTGATAGTAGTCATTTGAATAAGTCCTGCACGTAGACGCATAGAGCTTCATTGTGCATTCAAATCACATGAATCATCCATGAATCAAAAATGTGCTGCCAGTTGAAGATTCATTGCCCCTTTGTTGTGTAATTAGGATGAAACGGTGCATTCATGTTCCTGCTACATGTGTAGACTGATCTCCCCATCTAGACGTCTGTGTTTGAATATCATAGAAGCCAAGGGTCTGTAGTGTCGGAGGGGCAGTGAAGTAGTCACCAGCTCCATCTGACCAGCCGATTGAGGAGTATCTATGGGGAGCACATTTCCACTTTATGGCCATGCACTGAATTAACAAGGCCAGATGTCCCCCCCCACATAACATGTGTGACAGTCCCCGCCGATGGGCTCAGCTGCTTTAAGGATGTAGGGACAGAGACAAGAGAGATACATTTTCAATTATCCCAATTTCTCACTACCCGCTTGCTCCTAAGGTGTATTTTAATTAAGGATCCCAGCTTATATGGACAACAAATAGACTTCTCAAAGAACCTACGCTGTCCATTTCACCCACAAGCAATGATGATTCTCGTGTCAATCTTTGGCTAATCTTTTACAAATGAGGAACTTGCACAGCACCATCTATAGGTCACACAGGAGCATTATGAAATTAGCCCGGTGTAGGATCAACAAGCATAGACGAGATGTGTCTTGCCTGGGTGCATTAAGGGGGGGGTAGACTGTGTTACCAACAATGCAACAGAAGCCGTGACTCCTCATTGATTTTCAGCCAGGCTTTGTGACAAGCCCGGTCTCACGTTTTGGGCTTTGTTGGGGGTCAAAGTGGGAGGGGAAATTAGGTGATAAATGAGGCAAGACTATATTCATAAGGGAGAAGTGTCATTATCATAAATTCATATTAAATCTTGGGGTATAGTGGACACAGTGGGTTTAAGTGCCATTAAATTAATAAGCAAGACTTCATTTATGCGCCTTCTGCAGATAAAAAACACAAAGTGATTCATAGAGTGCAATAGTAAGAGTCCTTTGCTATTTGAAGGTTTTATGTTGACTTTCACCAGTCAGTAACCAATTTATTACTTGTGAAAGATTAAGTAAAAATGAGGCAAAGTAACTGAAAAAAAACATTACCATTTTGAAAAGCGCTTTTTATCAATAAACTTACACCAAATATTATTACAATTATTACAATTATTACAATTTCAAGGCAGTTTTGGAACATAAGAGCACATGAATCATATATTTTGATAGGAAGAGATGCAGTACTACAAACAGATAATATGCTTAACATTATAAAGCAAAGCTATTCATTTCAATCCACAATTTCCCACTTAATACTAATCCTAATGCAAATCCAGTGTTGTTTATTGGTCTGTTGCCGCATCTGTTTTCATTGCATTGCTGATTATAATAACAAATAGCTCGTTCCTTTGTAATTACTATGGAATACAGTTGAGTCATTCGCCCAATTGTAACAGATCCCCAGCCCCCAGCAGACTCGCTCATTACACACAGAATGATGGGGCACGCCAGCACTGCATCAATTACAACTGCATGGCCTTTCTCTGATTCTTAAGGCATTACATCACTGTGCTAAAGCATACGGCGAGCCAGACATTGTGAAAGAGTTTCTGTACAGCACAGAAATGTGATAGCGTGAAGATGAAAATAGGCATGAGGCGGCGACACATTATATGACAAATGTATTGATACTGGCAAAGGCACGGCTAGAATGTGTTGCAAGAATAGTCTTTTTTTTACAGTCACTGGAGAATTATTGGTGACTAAATACTGAATTTCAGGCTAGGTCAGTAGCCCTAAGCAGTCATTTTCCATTTAGTTTAGACATACAAAGACAAACTACCCTAAATCCAGATTTAAACAAACTGAATCTTTAGCTGGTGTTACTGCCATGGGCACTTATTTTGAGTGTTTTTCAGTCTGCATAAAAAAACACATTATTAAAATTCTACATGGTTTTGCTGATGACATTTGCAGTCATGAAATAGACAAAGGTTGGGTAAATCCTTGTGAACCCAAAGCAGATTAAATAACAGTTTATCTAATGCCTTTTCAAACAACAAGCACCCAGACAACCTTTAGAACCTCTCTCGGACACCCCCGTCTCTGTAGTCAGTGTCTGAAACATTTTGATCTGTATTTCCCCTCTCACTCTCTACAGAGGTGACACCCAGAGCTCATTCATGCCCTGAATGTGGACTAGCAGCCTGCCACTTTACCTTGTCAGCGCTCAAGACTTGTGTTTGTAAAGTGCTGTGACTCAGGCAGCTACTATGCCTCTCCTCCTGCTCGACATGAATCAACAACAACACAGCCGGCCAGATCGGATCACACAGGGGATTTCATTCACCCACAAACACTCGGCTATGACACTGCAAATAGAGAAGGAACAGAAGTGTGCAGACATAATTAAGACTTGAACCACTGGATTCATGACTGATACTGGGGTAGCTACTGCTTAATAGGCAAATACAAAGCCACAATGCACAACAAGGCAGCCCATTAACAGGCGCAACCACTTCCTCTTTCATTCAATCCACAAGCAGTGAAACTAAATGGATATCCTGACCTCGGAGGAAGTGAGGAAGATGCCATTTTAAAAAGTGCTCTCCAACTACGAGCCATTAAATATGCCAAGACTATAACATACCTTATGAAAGAAGAACATGGTGTAATGTAGTCTGGCTGTAGACTGTGGTGTAGGGTTTCCAAAGCATGCAAGAATGAGGACTCAACAAATGCAATGCTAAGTCAGCCATTTGTTTCAGTTATCCGTTCACAACTCGTGTATAAAGTAAATACAGCTTAAATTTGTTCAGGGTCATAAGCGAGTGTATGCTAGTGCTATTCTAGTATGGGTTATTTTTAAAAAGAAATCTGATGTAAAGCATATGCCAAATCAATTTAATTATAGATATTAGATGGAGGATAATTAATCTATTTTGTTTATATATCACGCTACACAGACAACACCTTCGAGTTACAGTTTAGTCAGTAGGATTCTTGCAGTACAAGTAATTCCAGGACTCTTACATTAATTATTGCAAGATGTTCTATGGACACAGTTTGGATGTCAACTTTGCTCTTTTCAACCCATTTCCTCGGCCAGAGCTCAAACAACTTTGGCTTTAACCTCCATGTGAACCAGGAAACACCAAGTTGTATATTATCTTAAAGCTCATCTCGTATTCATTGTTTATGGTGTAAGTAGCTCCTTATGAGGAAACAGTGTAATCCACTGAGATGAAGCAGACAGGGCGATGTTTTATGTCAGTTTCCCTGTAACAACATTTCGCACAATGTCACATTCCTGTCTGACTTTTAAACTGAATGTCTTTTATGAGCTACGTATTGCTTTGCACTAACGCCTATTATTCATTACATGTGTTACTTGTGCCATGCACCTCCTGCTCTCAAGTGGATTAATCATATCTGAATCATTTAACTGCAGGTCACCTCTAGTTAACACAGGGCTGAGTGGGCACTTGAAAAGTAGCAGTAGAGTGTTATTGTTTTAATGTGGCTTTCATTTTCTTCACTCAATATGAATCTTTCTTTGTGCGCCTGGAGGATTTGAACTTCTGACCAGAATCACATGCACACTTACTATGACCAATTTTACACCATATTAAATAAACAAGGCCCCCTCCTACTCCTTTTCGGGGTCTACTGGAAAGCATTAGATAAGCCGCCTCGCAGACAAATAACTGCAGTTCAAATCCTAATCTGCCCCCCTCTTATAAAACTATCCCACCAGCCAGTCAGCTAGCTCGCCCCCCTGCTTTGCTCTTTTCAACAACAGCCTGGGACCCCCCACTCCTCCCCTCTTCTTCCCCACAGTGAGATCCGCATGTGCTTGGGCCAGAGTTCATAGCCTCTGGGGTGCTGAAGGGGGGAAGTCAAGTTAATTTGGTGGTCCTTCAACAGTTTGCAACTCATAGCCAGCCAAACACAAAAACACATTGCTCCAGACAGATTATAGTAGGACTATAACCAAGTAATAATCAATCTATGACAAAACCCAGACTTAAAATCCAACATCTTTGTAATCTTTAGGGGAATCCCAGCAGTCTTAAGTGACTCATCAGGATTTGAACTTCTCTCCCTCTGCTGTCACAAAGTCTTTCGCCCTTGTTATGATCGATGGCTTGGTGCACTTTTTTTTAACCATGTTGGAGTTCTCCTGTTTGCCCTAGCGTTAAACCTTACAGCCAGTCGCAGTTATAAGTTTCAGACCAGTGGGGTCACGGGGGTTGTTTGAGGGTCGGTGCACTTTGAGCTAAGTTGGACGACAAAGCAACGAAAACTTTCAAATAACACACACTCATGCAAGCTTTTGGCACTTTACGCGTAACAGCAATTCTCCAAATTCCACCCCTCTCTCTCCCTTTCATTCCCTTCCTCCCTTAACCACAACCATCCTACACTTCTCTTTTTTTTTTCCTTGTGAGTAACTTACTCACCCGCCAGTCTGGTGATTCTTGGGAGTCCCAGAGACCGCTGCAAACAAGTTGAAAAATCCCGTTTGCCCGAGTTGACCCGCAAACTTCCAAATAGAACCCAATCCAATAGCGTGCGTCAAAACATTAAACAAGCAACAATCTTATCCCTTCGCTTTTTTTTTTTTTTTTTCAAATCGCTGCCTGCACGGACCAGAGGCGAGCACTTGCTTCAACACAAAAGGCGGTTTCACTTTACTGAGAGACTCTTCGTATCGTAACACTGCGCGTGAGTTCGTGTAGTCCTCCTCGAAGCGGTTCCGTATTCCCTTTTGGCCGCGGCTATCGAGGTTTGCGTCCGCGTAAAAAAGTGCCTGTTCCGCGGGGTGTTAAGGTAAAAGGAAAGCGTTTACACGGACGAGCTTCCTCTTTTTTTCCTGATCCCAACACACACACGCGTTCGCGCAGCTGCCTCCCGCTTCCCAATGCGCACACACACCGCTCGTACACACGCTCTCTTCCCCAGTCTCTGTAACCCCCCTCCCTGGTCGTCCTCCTCTCTCCCTCCTCCCCCTCCAGCCTGCTCCTCTTCAGCTGTTCAACAGACGCATCCACATGGCTGACCTAGTCTTTCTTTATCCACATATTACTGAGGGAAGTATTACGCACAACGACCACACACTTCCAATGCGTAAAAAGCGAAGGAGGTGGAAGAAAGAACTCTTCCCGTGATAAAACATGGAGTGGATCCAAGTAATCGTCAAAGACAAAAGGGTGAAGGTGGTGGAGGAGGTGGGGGCCGCTGGCTGTGCTGATTGATGGAGGCTCCCGTGGGGAATCGCCGTTTACACAGTATAAAGTGTAGGGAAGGAAGGGCAATGGGTAGCGTAGTGTGACTATCATTACGTCTAGAGTCAGTAAAAGCATTAGATAAAAAGTCAATGCTTTTTGCCAACTTGTCTCAAAAAACCTGGAGAGACATTGTTAAAATCGTATACAACAGAAAGCACAACACACGTCTTCCAAATGAGACGTTTAAACAGTCATAATTTTCGGTAAAAAGCAGTATAGGCTTTAGCAACCATTCATTTGCTTGAGAAGAGTTTTACGGCTTTGAAAAGAATCCACAGCCACTCCAGGTGTCAAAGTGTCTACTATGAAAGGATTACTTTATACAGTGATTTCTGCCTTACCAATGGCTTTTATATTCACAAACCAGCTAATATCAAAACACAAGTCAAGTATCTTATTTTTGGATTATAAAGAAAGAAATGCAAATCCATCTATTGAATGTTTACTAACACTAGTGTTGATTAGTGTTGGTTAAACAAACAACCCCTTACCATTTCTTTAGGCAACGTGTAAATAATATAACATCCTTTACACAGTTTCAAGTGTTGAAAAGGAAGTGTAATTTACAGTTGCTGAGAAAAAGACCATTCTCATTAACAAGAACAAACTCAGAAAAGAAAAGCTTATTTATTTATTACCATCCAATAACTGAAAGCATTTTAAATGGCACCTTTTTGCTTTATGTATAAAAAAGATGCACTTTGCACAATCTAAAGTGCTTACAATGAGCTGCAATGAGAGGCTATTATCGTTATGGTGAATTGATAAAGTGAAGGATATCCTCATTCATATGCCATATCTAAACGGCACTGCTTGTTTTAAAATACTAAATTGTCTGAATCTATACACAGGTCATTGATTTCCTACTGAAAACATTAGGCAGTGCATCTGGCAGAATATACACAAGAGAGAAGAGGCGAGCGAAGGGTCCGGAAAACTGGCGCAGCTCATTTGCATTTTGGGGATAATGAATTAATTAGTCACCCCACCCATTAAAAAGGCAGGAACAAGCAGGGCTGACAATGTGAGTAGACCATTCGTAAAATTCTGGAGGTGAGGGTTAAAAATGGTGCAGCAAATCATATCCATGCTGGTTATCCTGTTGAAACAAAGCCACAATCATAGTATTCTTTGATCATGAAAAGAATATGAATATGGTACCAAAACAGTTGTTACTATGGCTTTGGGTAACAGTAGTCACATCCAGTTTTGTTGTTCTTCAGCAAACTTTATGAAAATGAATTAAAAAATAAAATAAAAATAATAATAATTAAAAAAAACACAAAATAAGTGGCCTTATCGTGGCATGGAAAAGACAGTGCCCAAACAGACTAGCTCAGGGGTGAATGCTCTTTAGCAACACTATAATACTTCAAAGTGAATACAAATCTATTAAAAAATGCTCTGTATTATGACATTGCAGTACAACAGAAGCTAACTGTATTAAGTTCTAAATTAATAGGACTATTTGCATTTAACCAGGCAGCCTTGACACATTTTCATTGTCTCAAACATGATATTGGATCACTGTCAAAATCCAATTAACTAAGGCAAATAGTGCGCACATTGAGATTTTTTTTTCCGCACTAAAGCCAAACACAGCCAGGAGAGGAACAGCCTGTGAGGGATCAATAGAAATTGAGTTGAGGGCTGGTCTTGCAGGGGGTCCCCTCTTCATTGTGCTGCAAAACAAGAACCACATCAGGCCATCCTGGTTTAAAAAGCACAAGAGAATATGGGCTGGGGGTATGGGGGGGTCTTTCAGTACACAACAAAGTGGTTTGAAACCTCTTCCAGCTCCTGAGGCGACAATTCCCTCCTCGTAGTAACACAACACCACAGCTCCTCCCTTATCACACCATGTATACATTTCACAAGGTCAATCTCCATGATATTTACACACATGCACCAGTCTGTCGCCTGCCGTACGCCGTGCAAACACAAGCGGAAGCAGGCATGGCGTGTCTGTGAATTTAGCAATGCATTTTGACGTTAACCATTTCTGTAATGACAAGCAGAAGTAGAAGCATTTATCTCAAACAACTATTTACACACAACAAGGCTCTCGAGTGATTTGACAGGGATCTTTATAGCTACAGTGGAATTAAAGCCGGTTTGCCCACTGCTAGTTATGGGATGGTGCAGTACTTCTGAAAAGTCTTTTCTGACTTCTTCAAAGAAAACTGACACGAGCGGAGTTGCTGTTTTTCATCAATTCAATTTAACATTTTACCACTAGTTTCCAGAAAAGCTGCCACAACCGCAAGCACAAATGAATGGAGAACACATAGGGAAGGTCATCCGGCTAGATTCTATATCAAATAAATATGCAAATCACTGCATGCTGGTAAAGCAAATATTTTAAGGTGATCAAAGACAAAAAATAAATAAAAGAGATGAGTCTAGTCAAATATGAACACATGCAGACAGATTTGAATAGTTTATGTAATTTAAATAAATTAGGTTTTATAAACATATCACTTCCTACAAATTGTGGCCACATTGTTTAGTATTACAAAATTACCTTCCCTCAGCACTACAAAGAGTTCCATCAGTTTGGACTCTATCATCTGTAAATCTCCCACAACAAAGACAGTGCGTGAGGCTTAAGTTCCCCTCGACAGTTGTGAGTGCTGTGGATCCTCTGAACTTTAAGGCAGTGGATTGGCTGTGTGGCTGGGGCAGGCAGGCAGCTCCCCTCCCTGTGGCAGATGAGATCCCATTATCAGGCAGACGAGAACTCCACCTCCAGGATTTCACAGCTCCTCTGTTTATCACATGGCTCTGTCAAGTTGGCCACCATTAACCCGTAATGAAAGGAGACAAGCGGCGCAGTTACAAGCAAAGCACTCCACATTCTACAGGCCTAAGCATGTATCTGGGAAGCTGACTGTGTCTATTCGATTTTGTTCGCCTTTCAAACCAGTCATCACAATGCCTTTTCTCTGAGCAGCCTCTTCTTCTCTCACTGAGATCCCGGCAGAACAAAAACTTCAATCTCAGAAAATAATATCAAACAGAAGACAAATGACACTTTTTTGTCAGTGCTTTTGCCTTAAGATTATTACAGAAGATTTGTAGGAGGTGGTGTGTGAGTGGGCCAGGAGCACAATAACGCGACACAAACTCACATTTTTAAATATGCTTCCTTCATCTACATCAAACATAATTAGAACAAGTGTTACTAAACATAAGAGACTGCTCCTGAACTAGAGGCCAGCGCGCCCCCACCTCCTCCCTCTCTGCCTGACTACTCCATTTATGGTTTATAGGATTCTGTAGCCACTTACGCTCATTAAAAATAAATACTTAACAAAAGCCGGGGCTGACACAGACTGTTTGCTTTAGCCTGGATTTCTCCATAGTGCACAAAAACAAGTCATTCAGGAGGCAAAAGCAGCACACACGGCAGCTCAGAGGAGAGAAAGTGCTCAACAATACAAATAAGTGAGCCAGTAGTAGCTGAAACAACAAAAAAGTGACATGGATGACTGAGCCAAAGGCAGAGACACACTGGCACTGGCCTCTTAAGCACTCATATCTAGCAAGTTCATTTTATACATTCACCAGGGATGAGCACACAAGGGGGATTGGGAGAGGGAAAAAAAGAAGTCATGTAAACCAATAGCAGAGTTAGGTCGTGGCAAGGGTGGGGGTGCACTTCAGAAGCCTTTTACACATGACTAAATCTCAGCTGAGTAACAAGCTAACTGCCCTCACTGCCAAAAAGGGAAACGGATGGACCAGACCAGTCTTTCCACTTCAAAAATATTTGGCTTTGTGAGTACAATCTCCAGAAACCAATAAAGGGGAAACCTTATACTGGTGTAACACAGGAATAAAAATAAAATAAAAATAAAACAAGTAACTATGTCAGCAGTAGGCCTTGGTCTACACTACTGGTTTACATGACTAATGGATCAGTAGTGAATAAATACCAAACATCGAGACCATTTTACTTTTCATAGACAGGTACTACAGTCACTTTTCTGTTGTATTAATACAATGCACTAGTTCTTTTCCAGATGGCACTTAAAAGGCAGTGACTCTCTCCCTGACACACGTATTCTATCCACAAAGAACAAAGGCTCTGTGCGACTGCTGCTGCCTCAAGTTACTGCTCCTGATCGCTCCCCTCCTTTTGGGTTGGCAGGCGAGCAGAAAAAGCTGACTTCAAAAATCACTCATTGCCCCTTTTAAGATCCTTTAAGAAAGTGTTTTACAATTTAGGGGTGAATCCAAAGAGAAAATGGCTTCTTGAAACATGTCTAATTAAAACTACAGACTTGCTGCCTGGAGGGGTCTGAGAAAGAATGGGGGGAAGCAATATAGCAATCCCCTCCAATCTGAAGGAAATGACACAACACAACTTAACTACAGGCTTGAGAAGCAGCTTCAAGGTTGAGCTCAAAATGAAACGTCTGAAAGGAAAACAGAACAACAAAGCAAGAGGTTTGACATTTTAGCTTCATCGAGGTGACACAAAGTAAAGACACTAGCATGCCCTTTGGAGAGAATCCACACAGACAGCCGGTAATTAAGCAGCTAGCGCGCTAAAGTCTTTATTCACTATCATTAACAGAGTTGTAAAAATGCGAAGGGGAAGCCAGTAGAATGGTATTTCACTTGAGGCAATGGGTGCAAGGTCTAGCCCCGCACATAGTGATCTTGTTTACATAGTTATTCACAGTGGCGTTTGGCAGCCCTCACAACACACTGAAAACCAAGAAGACTACACTTGTTAGGCTTCACATGTTTAATGTCTTTGCCAAGCTACGCGATCCACTCCAGAGAGTCGAAACTTGCTTAGAGCAGCAGCATTAGTGGCGGAAGTCATTTGGTAAAACTATTTTGTTATGAGAAAAATGAATGCTGTGTATTCCTGAAGGAGGGAGCAAGGCACCTGGCAAACAACAGAGAAAGGAAATGGCATTTTCTGCTCTTTGGAACGCAATTGCAGCATGGAAGAAACTGTTTAGACAGATGTTTATGTCAGATAATAGCATGGAAATGCTAACTAGATAACAAAAAATGGATAAATACAATCCAAACCTCTAATCTTAGGTACAAATGTCAAAACATGTCAAATGCAATGGGATATTGTCGCCATTTTGAAACATTATGCCTGTTTTTCCAGGCAATTTCATCCAAACTCATTGGATTCTTCCTCTTTCAGCGACTGTTTTCTGTTACAAATCATTTTTCTGTTTATGTTAAAAGTTTCAAGTATTGTTTTAGTTTGACCCTCTAGGAATTCTGTAATGATCCCAGATGATTACAGAGTATTGAGACAGACAATGTATTTAATCATTCTACTGAAACCCTTTAGAAATAGAATTACTTTAACAATAGAGTGGTCATTAAATGCACATGTTATACTACCTTTACAAAGCCTCTGACAGTCTTCTCACATGGACTGTCTGCTGTCTGTCTGATTCTCCAGGCAAAACAGAGCTCTATTGATCTGAATACAAAAGCAGTTCATGCAGTGTTTAGCAGTGGCAGATAGTCTAAGGAATGAATGTACAGAAAGAGTGTGTGAGAGAGCAAGAGCGCGCGCGTGAGAGAGAGAGAGAGAGAGAGAAAGAAAGGGAGTGAGTGAGTGAGGTAGAGAGACTGTTAGCGAAAAGGAAGTTTACATTTCAGCCAAATCCTTTAGTGAACAAAGGCAGTGCAAGATAAACAAACAGTACATGTGTTTGACGGCGGGTAGAGGAGCCAGTTTGAAGAATGAGGGCTGAGCTCCGAGCAGAGGTGAGAGCGGGGCTGTGAAGTCAATGAGAGAAGAGAGGAAAAAAAACACCAGAACGCAGGGGAAAGTGGCCGTTAGGGTGTGCAATTCCTGTGTGGTTAATGTCTCAGATAGTCAGGCTTTCAACAGCACCTCCATACACTGCCACCTGATGGACACAGAGAGGAATTGCATGCTCAGGCTGTTGCTCTGGTGAAGTCAATCAAAAGCTGGGCAAATGCATATTGTGAAAATGTATATAACAGGTTCAAGCTCTTCAAATATTGAATAAGCATAGGGGTAAAATATATATAACAGTTTATAGTAATATGAATTTAAAGACCTATATATTTAATACATTTATTACTGCTTGCCCTGTTTTAGAGTGAACAAAAACTGAAGGCGAGAGTCAAAATCAGTGTTTGCATTATTTGAAATCTTCCACTTTTAAGTATAGAACAACTATAATTTGGATCAAAGAATATGTAGTCTATCCATTCTGTATACTGTATTCATGACTTTTATCAAATTGAGTGAACGTGTTTGCTTTACTCTGGTAGTAAGTATTCATTTGTTCATCCATTTTGTCTGTTGAATTTGTTCAGTATCCATTTCAATTGAACTCATAGTCAGGAACTGCACACTCCATCCCACACCTGTTTGTTCAAAAACTGGTCAATAGTGATAGGAGGTCATGTAGCAAAGCACTCCTTAAAACACAAAGAGGAGGGAGGGATGACTCACGGCATGTGAAACAAAACATTAAGTCTGCACAACAGTATAATCCATGACATGCATATTAAGTCTCAATATGGCGCAATGGCCCACAATGCAGCCCTTTTCTCCACCAACCAGCTCTCTTTCTGCACAAATCAATTATTCCCCGGTCACACTCGGCTACGCTCACAGTGTAAGCTAATGATTCAGCCATCTCGTTTACAGATAGCCAGTGATAACCAGAATAAGCACATCTATTATAGGTCACAAGGACAAGCTTCTGTAGTCATGCGAAATAATTTTTCACCTTCAACTTTTTTATGTATTAGTAATAGCAGAGCAGTGCCATCTAACAAGCTAATGTGCCGGTGATGGGGAAAACATGTGATTTAAAGCCACAGTGCACAGATGTTGTGTGAAACAGGATTCTCTTCTTAGTTAAACAAGAATATCTGAAAAAACCTGAACCTACCATCAGAAATATATATTTTTTGTTTGTTTGTGTCTTCATTGACATTTTTGACAGTTTTGTTTTGTTCTCTCAGTATTTTACAATGTGATGGCAAACTCTCAAATGAGGGGGCAGAAAGTTTTTTTTTTTTTCTTGCACTGATTAAGAAATATGTAAAGGAATAATTAATAATTTGCAAAACAAGAAAAGGTTGGTAGGTTCATAATTGTGTTATACCACATAAAAAATTGGGACTTTAACTGTATTTTTTTCTGGCAAAAGGAGAAATTCAATTGTCAACTGGACAAAAGTTTATTTGGTCGAATACTTTTCACAGCTCATCCAAGCTGCTTCTTCAGTTCTGGCCAGAGTGCTGGTGGACACTGCCTATATCTGCCTGAAGGGAACAGCTAACTACAATGAAATTACTTGAAACTACCGCACCTATTTGTTTCCAGTTTCTGTTAGTTGGGTATGCCTATTAGATATGCAGTGGGAGTGAAGCTCCCACTTAGCTCCCCCTTCAGGCAGATATAAGCAGTGACCACCAGCACAAAACATATTCAACCAAATAAACCAAAATTTGTCCAGTTGACAAATTGAATTTCTCCTTTTGCCATGGATTCTACCTGGATGACTGAGGGATTCTACACACGTATTTTTTTTCCTGGTCATCCATAAAAAAACAGCAATAAAAACACACTAGTGGGCTGTTGATGATAAGGGGAAAAGAACAATAGTGTAAAAGAAGTAATTAATATGGAGAATACTACAAGTCATATATAAATTGGCACCGGAAGCTTTTGTTGCTGAACTAAAACGTTAAGCCCCACTTAAACTGTGCAGTAGCTTAAGGTTGTGAGATTGGACTGTATTTTGGCAATGCCTGTTCATGTGAATCCAGTTTGGAGATCAGTGCTCAGGTCAAGAGGAGCCACTTAGCCATGCTGTGGCCTCCCCGTTCCCTCACAGCAGAGTAGCAGATAACACACTTGGCAGGTTACTCGCTTACTAATACATTCAGTTTTATTTACGCCTTTTTAAAGACACAAAATATAGAATTAATGAGGAAAGTTACTAAGGTGGGAAGCTGGTTCATAAGATAGAATATATTAGTTTTTTCTTCCAACCTCAAATACAGTGCACCCCTGAAGGCATTCGATCAAGGTGCTTGCTCAACACAAACACAGCTATAAACAATGTAAAAAAGCATATCTCTTAATTAGTGCATTTTGAAGATTATCTTGTCAATTAACTTGTATGTAAGTGACACAGTAGCTACAGTCTAAATGAAACGCTAAGGAAAAACAGTAGCTCCATTTTAGCAAAGATAATATTTAGGGACCTATTTTGGTTTATGAGAAGTGGCTGCATTACATCCAGCCTTGTGTGTGCATCTTGTGGACATTCAAACTAAGAAGTGGTGAACTGGAAATTGCACAAATTGCTTGTTTGAACGGTGGTATTTTGCATAATGCATGCGGCATCTAACCAATAATAGCTGTGCGTGTGTGTGGCAGTGAAGAGCAGAAGTGATGGCGAGTAAGTGAGAGAGAGAGATAGAGAAAAGCCTCATGATATTTGATACAGCAGAGTGGAGAGCCAGCGCCGCATGCTAACTGTCTTTATAATAGGAGCAATTGGGAATACACTGCACGGGCGTATAGTGATTGTTGTGGCTATGCTACACTGCAGACCAAATACTGGTTCTGCCACAAGTTGGTGATTGATTTTGTAGCTGAAATCAAAAGCAATCAAAAACCAGTGCATGTTATTTGCATAAACTCATCCAATAAAAAGAGAAATGAAAACGGCTGAAACTTAAATCTAATATGACCAATTAATATAATAAGTAACATAATATTCAAAATGAAAAAACAATCACAGTTACCAAAGCAGTATCATTATCTTAGATGAAATATGGCATTTTTAGTAAGCACTTAGGTATAAGAGAAAACACTCTTCTATTCATCAATCACTTAAAATACTGTGCAATTATCATGTTAAACAAGACACAAATAGTCTGACCCTAGCCTCAGTAAAAAATGTGGATTGAGGGACAGAATGATGGATCTTGGCAGAAAACTGCAACGTGAAAAAGCCATGTGTTCGTGCTCACATCAGCAGCGGGAGGGCAGGGATGTGCGGAGGCCACAGTGAGCCAATTACCAAACTCATTAAGTAACCTGCTCCTCGGCTTTGAACCCCAGCCTCTGTACGCGGCTCAATGTGGCGATGCAGCAGTGGACGCTCAGATAGAGGCGGCTCACAGTCTCACATCCCCTTTTAAAATGAGCGGAAATGACAAAACGGTAATAACATATTCACATGTTCATTGGGATTCCAAGAGCAAAAGAGGAAAGAGGAGCAGATCGAGTTTGGAGACATTGGGATTGCGCAGCAGACGAGACAAAGGACAGAAAGAAAGTTAACAGAATTCTGTGTCTATGAAAAATTTATCTTGGTATTTCTACAACATTCTTCACCTTTTTTTATATCACAGCCATCGTCAAACTCCAGAGTAACTCTAAATAGTACTTAAATTTAATAACCCCAAATGACAGCAGCCTTAGAGGGTCAAACATTTAACACTACTCAAAGTCAAAACACCAACCACAATCAAGCCAAATGCAATTTCAAAAAGCTACAACTACATTAGCCTTTGGTCCTAAAACTACATATAACATAGAAAAACTACAAATATTCTGTCCTTATAGGGTCATTACTAAGCAATTATGTCCTTGTAAAACACCCATACAAGGTCAAATGCCAGAGGGGCAAATTATGAAGCAGAAGTCCTTAAGTGTCAAACTAAAATTCCAATTTGCGCTGCAATTAAAAAAAAAAAAAAAGTACAAATAATTAAACAAATCTAAAGTGACGTAACATTTGAAAGCGACCGTTCATTCTTAGTAATCATCAACAATGGTATTTAGATTGTCATTCCCTTCATATCTTACACTGTCATTTTATTGGAGCTTTTGAGGACATGAACCTGAATAAATCCAAAACGATGTGCACGTAATGCTAAAAATAGGAAGGATGAACTGTGACAATGACAGGAGATGGGTTAGCATGAGTTAGCATCTAAGCAATGAATAGATGCTGACAGGCTTGAGCTGTTTTGTGGAGACATGGAGGATGCCTACAGAGGGGCAGTGAGGACAGGGAAGAATAGCTGCTGGAAGAGAGAGAGAGAGAACAAGAGGAAACAGACTGACTATGGTTTTGGTCTTTGGATCAGGAAGAGGGTAGACATTTTTGGTAAAAGAAAGAAAGACAGGACAGTGGGGGAAAACAGTGCATTAGTCAGTGTATGAGAGTCCAGAAGCTTTGTTGACTAACCTTGACTGCATTCAACTCCTAGTCTCCTGCCACACGAGCGCTCTCTCAACAAGTATTGACACAGCCTGCAGAAGGAGAGCAGGGGAGAGACAGACAGAGGGACAAGGGCAGAAAAACATGAATGATGTGGAAATGGAACAAATGAGGTGAGAGCAGCTTGACAGACAGTGAGCCTTGTGCAATGCTCAGACTTGCACACACAAGGATATGAGTGTGGATTTTTACATGCAGTATGTACATATGCTTTGGTACAGTATTTGGTGCAATAGTAGTATACAGTATTTATGTTCTCAGTAAAAATAGTGAAGTATAACTATGCCTGTCCTGATAATTACTATATTGATTTATCGTTCAATATAAATAACAGATGGAACAATATTTTTTTGGATCAGTTTTTATTATGTGTACATTTTCTTTGCACTACTAGGTTTGGTTATTTTTTGGTTTCATGATAAGATTTGAGCCGCAATAAGTTGAATTAATAACTATGACTCATTATCTATTTATTTATTTATTTATTGTATATTGTGTTTTTAAACAATATTTTACCATTAGAATAGTTTTTGTGGTTAAAATCTGCTCTTGGGTTAGTATTTCAGTGTCATCATTTTAAACAATAAAAACTCAAAAAAATCTAAACTGACCTATAAAGGTCTGATCTTAGTAATGTTTTGTGACATTGTTAAAAGCCTATGCAAATAAGAACATTTGATTTGAGTGGCAGAACAAGCACACATGCTGTACATTTTATTACATGAACAAAAGACAAGTAAATGTATTTTAAATTACAACATTTTGTTAAATGAATAAAGTTTGAAATCATAGCTTTAGTTTAAATCTGATCAGCTGCACAGCCCTAAAAGCCAACGTAATCCACATTAAAATTTAAGCAGTCACCTGGAAAATATTTTGCCCATTTCTCTAGATTGTCTTTTTACATGTCATTATAATTACAGAAGTCTCACTGAGCACTCCCCATGCAGAATAAAGTAAACGCCTATGGACGAAAAAAATGCAGATCCGTACATATCTGCAGACTACAGTAGCCCCTTGAAATGACACTGCTTAGGCTCGTTTATTTAAATCCAGTTTTTCCACAACATGCAGTGGAAAGAGATTGCCATTGAGTATTTAACTGTAATAACATACGCTTTGAGCTGTGCGCTTGGTCACTAGAGAGCTACAGACAATATGCAGGACCATGAAGAATTAATTTACTCAGCTAATTACTTTGCGCAGAAAACAAAATTATAGATATGAAGCATTTGAACTTCCACCGTTTGCTCAGTCTAGTTTGAAAACAAGTATCCTAACTAATCAGTAGGACATATTCTAGCCTTGAATTAAATTTGAATGAAGTTTGAACCAGGGCAGTGCAATTAATCAAACAAGATTAAGATTTGATCATTTCTAACTGTCAATAATGATCCTGGGTCTTTTTAATTGAGGGGGTCCACTGATAATCCTCCATTAGTAAAAGTGAGTGGAGCAGAGTTCAGACTTTGGAGGAAGACATTTTCTATGTTAAATGGTAATTTAAAAAAAGTGTCTTGTCTGTTGTTTATGGCCAGAAAGTTAATATCAAAACACATTTTAGAAACTTTTAGTAAGACAAGATAAGATTGTAGCAAAAACCTTGACTAATCAATATTAAAGATCCCATGACATGGTACTTCTTGATGCTTTTATATGGCTCCTTAATGGTTCCCTAATACTGTAAATGAATCCTTCTTCAAAATCAACACTCAGTGCATGAGAAACAGAGATAAGATGAGAAAGAATCATAAATATCTCTCTCAAACTCTTTATTCTGGGCGTTGTTGCTTGAATGCAAATGAGGAGAAAACAGCTGGCCAATAGTAGAGGGTGGGGGCGTGGCCAAATGCTCCGCTCAGAGCTCAGAGCCCACAGCTGATCCATTTCCTTGTTTTTGCACGGGGGAGAGATTTGAAGCGTTCCATTGAAAAATAAACACATTTCCACATAAAATAAAATTAAACCACTGCTGTTCAAAGTTCCAGAGGCTCAGATAAAGGACTTCCGAGCCTAGAAACACTCGGACGTGCCTCCAGGCAAATAAAAAAACGCATTTCGCATTGCCTAGCGCATTCGCAGTCCAAACTCTCTGGGCGTGATTTACAGAGACGCTGAGTACAGACAGACGGGGGTGGAACTGCATTTGCATTTCTTTTTTCGATCTGACGTCAATAAGGTGCCTTGTTCAAACTCGCCCGTTTGAGCTCCGATTTTTTGTAACGCAGAAAAGGATCGCAAATGCTCAGTTTAGACATTTCACAACTTTTAACCATGGGGGGGGCCTAAACAGGGTAGGGGAGCTCACATTAACGTTCAAAAACCTCAGAAAGTGAAAATTTCATGCCATGGGACCTTTAAAGAAAAAAACATTGTGATTATTTTTTATAACATATTGTGCTTCCCCAAGTTGAATGTATTATCTTTTTAAATTGTAAAGATGAAATGGTGTATTGCTGGATCGGTGCACACCTATGGTGAAGACACCATCCTAAGTTATATGCTGTGTAGCAGTAAAAACGAAGAGTCTATATAAAGTGAATGTACAATCTGCCAGTTTATCCAATCACAGTGCATGCCATTCAGAGTGCATTTAACATTTCCTATGAGCACCTTCTAAGCATTTATTACACTAGTCATTTCCCTGCACTCAATACAGCTCAGTGGAGAGACACAGAGCGACAGAGTGCAGGCACACACACCAGCAGAGCCTCCCCCATTATCCCATGAGCCCTCTCTACTCAGCTTCACTCGACAAGAACCTGGAAATAAAAACATCACAGCTCGGGCTCACAGCACCTGTTCAATAACATTGACATTTTACATTCAGCGTTATACACTCACACTTTTCCTGCATTTACTCTGTTTACCGCTCTCAGATGCACCACCACAGCCATATCAGGGCACACTTTAATGTTAGCAGTTCCTCTGAGAAATCGACTGGAAATATACATCCAGACCAGTAGATGGTCATAATGAGACTGGGTTAAAATAGACACAGGCAACGCTCAAGTCACCACAACCTTTGATGTAGTAATCTATGGTCTTATTGAATCTACAGGGAGAGCAAAGGGACAAAAGACTTAGCATGATTGGTAGATTTAAATATAGTTTTCTAGATGTGAATACAAAAACATTACTTCCACTTATAACCAAAACAGGAAAACACAATTGTTTATGCAAAAAACCTGGTCCTGCAGGGACATTGTAGTTCATTTACATCACTGTAAACAATGTAACAATGTTATTCAGCATTGGGCAAGTGTAAGGGCAAATTGTTTTTGTGTGTACTACAGATGCTTTCTTTCTAAAAATTAAAGTCAGAAAAAAATGAAGATTTTTAACCAAACAAATTTAACTAAGCAAATTTTACTCACATCAATTGTAAAATGATGCTTGTATTTACATAATCCAGACTGCTTTTTCGTGTTTAAACAAATTCAGAGCTCAACAAATTCAATGAACAATGAAAACAAAGACGGCTGGTATGTCAAATGGCTGCTCCTCAGGTTCAGCTGCTTGAATAATCAATTTCTCAATTAACTCTCCAAGTGCTAATCAATTATTTAAGCCAGTCATTATCCATACACTGTCTATTATACTTAGTCCAAAAGCAGTCTCTGGTTTTAAATTAACATCTTTCCAAATCTCCCTCTGGAAAAGCAGTGCATGTTTTACCTTAATATTCTGTCAGCATGATGAAGGCATCTTGTTTCTTGTCATTTTGTTTGCGTACTGTCAAGTATGTATTGAGGGAATAACCAAACAAAGCAGCATCTGCAAACAGAGGATGTACAAGGCGAGACGTTAACGATTCATGGCTGATTCTGATGCAACGCAGCGCCTGGATCCTGCCTCAAATGAAACGCCGCTCACTTCTGAATTGGAAAATAACACCAGGTGTGCGGCGAATGGAATCAAAGCATTTGGGTCCACGCTGGATCTGTTCTCCATCGCAAGCTGTGATACACTTTATACAAAAAAGTCCAACAAATGTAACCAACTGCAGTCTGTTATTTCAAATCTGCTCGACTACAACACTGTAATCAATAGGAGCCTCTAATATAGTGACTGTATTATTAAGTGTGGGGGGAGCTATGGTGTCACCATGTGCAGGTTAACCTGCATGGCTGAGTGCAGAAAGCTGTTTGATGGCATTAGAGACACAAGCACAGATTAAATGGCTCTAAATCTGAGGATTAGATTCCTGTATGAATAGCTCATATTGATGCCCACATCCCTGCACTAACTCTAGGATTTCCACAGACATACACACACACTGATTCATAAACAAGGCACTGACCAACCTGTCACCAGCCTAATCCGCTCAAGACTGTTTAGGCAAATAGTGAAAAGCATGCAACACTTTTGATACAATATTTATTTATAACGTGGAACAACAGCAACCACAACAAAAATCGAGCAAAAAATTCTTGACTAAGACTCCACTTACTCGGAATAGCTTTTCATTATTTACTAGATGGCATGTGTTCTGTGAGGGGATACACATCATTATTATAACAGTCTCTTTAAATATAATATTTAAAAACGTTTGGCTTTGTACACCACTCTATGTGTATATATTTATGTAAAAAATGTCCAAGCCCATATTAATAAAACAGTTTCATCAAACTCTATGTTCCATTATATGTTCCTCTAAAACCACAAAACCACACAAGGGAACATGAACAACATATTATAACAGAACAGAATAGAATAGAACATACATAATTAATTGATGAAACACCATGCACATGCCTTTAATAGCATGTGGGAGGAACATGCATACAAAAAGGCCATTGCTACTTTCCATCTGGGTTAGGCAAAACAGTAAAATACAATATTGTGGTCTTATAAAAACTAAAATTGCTATTTGATTAACAGCCCCAAATTTTCATCACTCTCAGATATGGAAACCTTATTGTGTGTATGACTTTCACATACACTGCATCCCAAACGTGTTAAGATACCTTATGGGACTTTTGTGACCAGACAATCCCCAAATCCCTGGTTGAAGCCCCTCCCTCGCAGCTCCTGTGTTAGCTGCTGCTGACATCAAAGACAAATGCTGTGCTTTCATGGCTGCGGTTTACCTCTCCTTCTGCCTCTGCTGCCCACCATATGCTCTTAAAAAGGCACTGTTGCACATGCGGCCAAGCAAAGCCCCAAAATAGATTGTGCTGAATTCACTTTTCTACATATTGCAAAAAGCAGGTGTGATAATAATACTGTATATGCAAACTTATTTCTGTAAAAAAAAAAAAGAGTGATGGACTAAATGTGGATAACCATATTTTTGTAGCAAGGACAATATGGCTACGTTCACACTGCAGGGCTTAATGCTCAATTCCGATTTTTTTGTGAAATCCGATTTTTTTGCGAGGCCGTTCACATTTCCAGTTAAATGCGAATTGTATGTGATCTCCAGTGTGAACGCTAAACTCCCCAAAAGTGTCCCGCATGCGCCTTGGAGGACACGATGACGTCACACGCAGTGAACGCGCTCAATGTTTACGGAAGTAGCCTAAAGTTGCTTTCGTACCGGAGCCAAAACAGCTTATTTGTTTTAAGGAGGAGACGGAGAAGGAGAAGGACAAGGTTTTTGGCCACAGCGTTTTGCGGGGCAGTGGCAGCAACGTCTGCAGAAAGGAACATGTGGGTGCGGAGTCACAGGCAGGAGGGGTGGGATTACTACGTGCTTCGCCACTTCACTGATACGAGTTTATATACTATTTTCGCATGATGAGAAGAACGTTTGCGCACATTTGTGAACGCCTACTTGTACCACTCTCATTGGAGGAAACACACTCAGGTCGGATGAATGCGACCTGGCCGTTCAGACTGAAGTCGCATGTCAAAAGATCGGATATGTATCGGATTTAGGACCACATATCCAAGTGGCCTGGATCGCATTTGAAAAAATCGGATCTGTGTCGTTCACACTGTCATTAGAAGATCAGATACAGGTCGCATAGAGGCAAAAAAATCGGATTTGGGTCGTTTCAGGCTGCAGTGTGAACGTAGCCTATGTTTCTTACCAGGTGTTGGGTCTGTTAAATAATAAGCAGGAGAATTTTGTCCTTTTTTAATTAAGGATGGCAAAGGTAAAAAAAAAAAAAAATCTGTAGTGATTTCCATAAAGGAAGTAATTCATTTTGGTTGTAAATATTTCTAGAATTCTGAATTCATGACAAAATTGCTGCAAATGTCAATCAAAGCATTTACCACAGAACAGTCCAACATCTTTCTGTACACAATATATCTAGTAAACTATTAATCAACCAGCATCTTGAACTAAATGATTCCCAGTTTGAGCCCAGGTTTGAAGAGACATCTAGAGACTTGTGCAACAAAAATAGCTGCATGACTGCCCTTAACTCTGTTCAGTCAAATGAAAGTGAGTAACTGGTGATTAGTCCGTGCAGTGAGTTGGCTCTATTAACCTCTGAGTTTGCAGCAATAGCCAAGTGTGCTTTCTTCTCTCCTTCTCTCTCCTTCTCTCTCCTCTCCTCTGTCCTCTCTCTTCGCTCTCTCTCCCTTCCAGAACAATCAAGAGTGAACGAGCGTCAAGAAATGCAGCGTGACAGTACACCAGATGCCATTAGGTGAGCACACTGAGCGATCAGACCCAAACAATCATCAAACCTGCAGCAATGTTAGCTGCAATACAGTTACTATATGCCTTGCAGCCATGGGAGACTAAGCCACATGTAGAACAATTGTTTGTGTGCACAATTTGGTTCGCACAACGTTTTCAAGCATATTTTGGGTACATGTTATAACAGCATCTCTAAATACAGCAATTCCATCGCCACTCATGTGTGGCTTTTTAAAAATGACTGAGCACAAAGCTTGTCAGAATCAAAGGATGGTGAAAAATCTGGACCAATCGATTAGTCTGGGGTAGTTAAGCTGCTAAAACATATTTGGAGGTGCAGTGAATGTGCTGTTGGATGGAGGGTGGATGTTTTGGGCCTTTGCCTGTTTGCACACTGTAGCACACAGGGCTGTGGAGAGCAGCCATATAATAACGGAGCTGTATTGGCAAAGCTGGTGAGCATTCTCCACTTAATGTCAACTGCAGCACTAAGCATTGCACAGTCATCTCTCAATGTGCCGAAAAATTACAGCAAAATGAGTCCAAACATGTCCTGCCAGGGCTTGTTTTTGTGGATTGGTTACTATGACACTAAATAGCAAATTTTTGCCATGGATTCTACCTGGACGACTGAGGGATTCTACACACATGACACTAAATAGTCATGCAAATCTCATTGTATTACATGCATGAGGTATGGAGTAGTGTTATAATACTAAAATTAGGTTTGGTACCATAATGATTAAAATTAAAATTAAAATAAATCCTTTGCATATATATAACAGAACATAATTTTCTAAACAAAGCAATAGTTTAATGTCATCATGTGATACTAGTCTAGATTCAATAGCTACAGATCAAGAATACTAAGACACAGAAAATGTCAAATTGAATAACAGACATGTTGATGAATCCTTTTCACAAGCCCACCTATTTGTGTTAAATGAAATAAAGCATTACTGGTTGTAATACTGTGCAACTATGAAGAGCAAGATTAGAGGAGTGCTTGAAATTAAACAGAAGCCAATTTTTAGCTTAATTTATGTATTGACAATTTATTTGAGCTGGCAATTGTTAGAGTCAGTTCCAAGTGTCTACATCTTCATCATTGAAAGATTGCACACATTTATTGACAGGGAAGGAAGTGGTCCTCTACTTTAATCTGACGTTTTTATCCAATCACAGGAAATCCCAGGCAAACTGTCAAGGGACCAGACTAATTCTTTGTATAAAAAAAGGAAAGAATTAAGCAGTAAAATATTTCTGTCTTTGCTCACCGAGTTTAATACCCATAGTCCAGCTCTACCTCCTTCTGCATTCTTATTAGGAATTAAGCCTAGCCCTGAGTATAATCAGTGAGTACATACTGCGTGGCTTTCAACAGCAGTCGACTCCACAGCAGAAACATGCATGATTAAACATGTCAAGACATCTTAGAGGGAAAATGGTTGTCATTAAAGCAAATTAAAACACAATGGAGGACCGTGGTTATATGCTGCATAAGAATGAAAGCCATAGTAGAGGTGGTTATATAGAGAATACTTGTCATAATAATTTTGAATACAGAAATACACAAGCTATTCACATGTTTGCAAACAAAACTAGCTTCCCGTGGAGATGAGGCTGTTAGCATTTTTTTATACTTCTAATTGATCTAAACATTACAGAGTTCAGTAACACAAAATATGTACTGGTAATTAATATCTGCAAGTAGATGACTTATGGCTATTACTGCAATTGATAAAAAGTGGATTTTAAAAATATACACACCAAAAAGAGAAAACCTAGGTCAAACAATTTACTACATTATAAGTACCACAATGAAATGGGGTTAAAACCTTTCATAGGCAAGTATCAATCGAAAACACTATCATCAGGACTATCATTTATTATACCGTAAAAGCTACTACATTTGCTCAATGATACATTAAGCAATGAGCCTTATTGGAATTGAACCAAAAGTCCTATAGGAAATGGTCCACCAAATTATGCTTTGTTAACTACTAATACAAAAAATATTACTTCTATACCACTGTTTGTTATCACTACAATATGGAAAATGCTAATGGTATACAGTACTGTATATGATATCCATTTAAAACATTATGTAGTTGAGACTTGTAAGACATTGTGGCACATTACACCATCATACTCTGTTGGTGTTTCTGACAATTCTGCCATGTTGTGGCTGTCACACTGGTCTAATTGATTGCAAGACTATTGCACCAGATTGCTTACATTTCACCCATATTTACTGACTCACTAGATTGCCTTCCTCAGCTGCCTTTTCCACTGTAAATCATACATCAGTCACGTTTTTTTCTGCAGCTACCAACTTAGTCTCAATCATGTCTGTAATTTGAGAGGCGCCTGATTGTGTTAGGGAGGAAGCTGATTGCGATGATGAGCAAAGAGCTGTACCAAGGAGAGGAAAGTGGGCCATACTTGCAACAAATAATGGCATCAATAAGCCCGGCATGATACAAGGCTGTCGAGAAATATTCAAAGCTTTCACCCAATCGCCAAAAAAACAGTTTGAAGGAATTTATCTGCGCAGTAACCTTGGACCGCGAGCCTTGTCAACATGCTGCAGGACAATATAAATCTTATTCCAGCGAGGTCGGAGCACGCCCGGGGCCATCTTTTCACTGTCCTTTTCAGACCGGGCTGATGCAAGTGGTTTGGCTATCCACAG
Organism: Paratrypauchen microcephalus; assembly: GCA_036785185.1. Taxonomy (NCBI): domain Eukaryota; kingdom Metazoa; phylum Chordata; class Actinopteri; order Gobiiformes; family Gobiidae; genus Paratrypauchen; species Paratrypauchen microcephalus. The sequence goes on along the minus strand of JAVJIX010000016.1, from coordinate 1,536,571 downwards.
AGGCTAATGCAGGTAAATCGTTGGCATTGTGGACGGCAATGCCTGACACGCCAAGTTTCCGTAGTAGCTCAAGTGGGCGAGAAATGAACCTTGTTATGTGTCCTGACACCGGGGCCCTGGTCTTCGCACAAATAAAAACATGCGTCTCACTTACTGGCTGCCCGCACCCACAGCCCCATACATCAGCATTATAAAAGAGCCGCGGCAGCCTCAGGGTCAGCTCAATTTCCTCCTGCCGTTATGAAGTATCAGAATCACAGCAAGAGGGGGCACCCACACACATGTAAAGAAATTATTTAGGCAGCAGCAGCAGTAGTGGAGGGAGAGATGGAGAGACAGAAAGAGAGAAGAGAAAGAAGGGGAGGAGGAGGGGGAGAGTGAAGTGTGTAATACAATAGGAACTGTGACGGATCAGCGGGAGAGGAGCAGACTCTTGTACTGTAAAGATGTGTGCTGAGATGTGGGGAACATTAAGCTCATAGCACATTCAAGGCTAACTGAATATAGTAGGCTGCAGCAGAGGAAATAGGATTCAATATTTTAATGAACTGATTGCTCTGATTTAACCCTGGAAATTGTTTTATTTTTGGGCTGTGTAAGGGCTATTAGGGCAGCATCAATGAACTGCAAAAATTAATAGTTTACAGCTACATCTATTAGAAGGTTTGTTTGTTTTTTACCTAGAAATGCTTACTCTGATTAGTAGTGTTGTGTTGTACTTCCCCAGTTTAAGGAGACATTTGCATATGTAGTTTCATCTCATTTTATTTTTAGGAAGTTGAAAGCAAGCATTGTAATATATAGCCTTTTGAGACTATCGCTAAATGAGGGCTGTCTTATACTTATGTTAAACAGCACAAAAAGAACATTATGCATTTTAGCAGCAGTTTCATTGTTTTTACTGTTGTTTATCTGCAGTTAAGTCAGTCTGTTGTTGGGAGGAACCCTTAAGAGATTTTCAGGTGGTGTACCTTTAATTTGCACTGTGACAGCTCACGCAAGGCAGAGAATTTAGTAGCCGGTGGTGGTAATGGGATTTTGCATTGCGTTTAATAAGCTGAATTTGCTGGTGTGGCCACTGAAGTGTAGTCCACAAAACTGCAGTGGTGCAATTAGTCCTGTAAAATCTGTTATAGAATATATGATGCTTACCATTTACTGTAATTAAATAGTGAGTTGTTACAAGGGAATAAGAGACAACTAATGTGTTTTCTGCTCTGAGCCCCAGGTCCATTCGTCACACGCCTGGGCCATTTGATAAATTGCACACAAGTGTAAAGCTGATCTTGTGCATGGCAGGCTGCGCAGCACTCTGTTTGCTCGCTAGTCATCCTTGGCTGCCTCGATGGTTGAGGTTTGACATCTTCAGCTAAGAGCCTGGGGAAATAACAGCAAATTCACTTAATGCCACCACCTCATCTATTCCTCATACAGAGAGCAGGAGGGAGGAGGGGGAGGAGGGAGAAGATTTTCTAGGAGTGTTACAAAATGGCTGTGTGTGCTTTTGGCCGATGTTCCTGTCTGTTTCTGGGAGCCTGGAGGAGACTGCAGGTGTGTGTGTGTAAACAGAAAGTGCATTGAGATCCACTCGGCACACCAGCTGTAATTTGCACTCAACTCTGACCCTGTGTCGAACCGCGCAGCCTGTGATGCCGCTGTAAGCCTTTCCCGGTGACAGTCCAATCTGCTTTGGCGTGTGGGAGGTCGAGGCTGGAGATGCATGTGTAGAGACAAATGTACACAGATCTGCTGCTCATTCAGACAAATAGGGCTGGATGACACCGTTGCCAAGTCTGTAGATTCTGGGATTCAGCTTTGGGTGATTAAAATTCTGCTTTTCATTTAGGTGTGAGAGCAAAAACAAGAGTCATGATAATAATTAATGTGGAGGTAGTAATTGTTTCACACTAAAATTTGTGCTGGTATATAGTTAGTTACCTAATCAGCTGTGCGCTTAATGTGGTAAAAATGGACAACAATGGCTAGTTGGAATTCATTATTATTCAGTTACTATGGCCAATTACACAGGTTACACTTACCACTTAACACAGAGAATATAAAATATGAGCAGGCGTTCAAATATTTTTGCAGTTAAATAATATTTAGTTACATAAAACCATGGCTAACACACACATTAGATCTAATTACTACCTAAAATTGTCCATTTATAATACATTTTAATTGGATTTTCCATTTTCACCAGTTCATGATCACCACTTATGCTATCAGATTTATGCCTTTCTATTTGTGCCTGCTTCTCCAAGTCAGTGACAAACAAATGCTCGCAGGTATGCTGGTGCATGTTTGCGCAGGTGTAAGTGAGTGTGTCTGTGGGGAGCAGTACTGAGCCAGAGGTATAATGGCCCCTCTCCATCTTTGTGTGAGGTATTTGGAAAGCATGTGGCAAAGCGAGGGAGGGTGTGAGACAGGAGAAGAAGAGAGAGGGAGAGAGGAGGGGGGCTGAACTGAGAGAACACTGGTGGGTCACAGCAGTGAGGGGATATGTGCTGTTTGTTGTACCTCTGACCTCAGCTGGACAACGTCTAAAAGCCAACAACAAGTGAGAGCAATATCTGCTACTCATTCATCTGATTGGCAAGGTTAACAAAGCTGGTTTGAGCTATACAAAGGTATTCTATAAAGGTTCAACAACACATAAAAATATATTCCTGGCTGCATAACTGCTACAGTGCTGTTTACCATTTGCTAGTGTTTCAATTAATCTGGTACAGTATGTGTAGGTGTGACTGTCTGCAATGGCATCTGTTCATCTGTTGTGCCTATATCAAAATACTGGTAAATGGCAACGTTAAGTGACAAAAAATATCATAATTAAAAAAGTAGCTGCCATTTTGAATAAGCTAATAAGTAAAGAACCTATGTGTTTTTTCTACCTTCATGTTGGCCATCACATTACACCATGAATATTATAACATGCTATGAAAGCATCCAGATTTGTTGTACAGTGTTCCTTTTTTTAACTTGTGTTTATAGAAAAACATCAGCTTGACAATCAGCAGACACAATTTGGCTCATCTGTGGCTTTGTTTGATGATGTACCTAATAGAGACAACTGTCTGCAAAACAAACTGCCATGTAAACAGAATTTTTCAATTACTTTTAACTCAACAACAGCCATAGAGCGACTAGACCTAATCACATCAGTTGTTAATGCTGTCTGAGTTTTCGAGGCAGTTAAATAGAAATTTGAATCACAAGTGTTTTTTTGTTGGCTGATAAAATGGAGTTTCTATTCCAGCAGGCTTTTGTGCGGCTATGAGATGAATAGGACAAAACAATTTTGTTGTAAAGGCTAGCGCAGCACACAAAGAAAGAGAATATCGTTAAAAGCAGGAAGCTATACGCCTCATAATAGAAACAACCTAAGTAACCAGTATAGACATCACAGTCACAACACAACCATTAAAAAAACATGCTTCTTTTAAATCTTTATTCAAATGATTACTGTGTTTCAATTCAGCAATGGAGTTAAAATGCCAACTACAAAACATGCCACTTCCTGTTTGGCATTATAAATCTACATTTGCAAACCCAGAGAGGTCTGAAAATGATGACTAGACACACAGCTAATGAACTCTGGACATTTATGAGTGAAAAATTACCTGCCCGAAGCTCCTGAGTAGTCACAGCAGTCTGAAGCTTTAGCACCACTGGTAGCTGTTTTTTATTGATTACAGTGTTCATTTTATTTTAATATACATTGGTCAGACCAACTGAGTTATTCAAAAATGTATTTTAAAAGTGTTAACCACAGCACTAGTTAATTTTAGACAGTTTGCAGTGGTCCAAACTCTTCACATTCCTCATATAGTTTCTAGCATCCTAATTATTCACCACAATATGTTCAGAGGCCAGTGTTTTTCCATTACACCACTGCTAACAAAAACTAGCATGCTAACAGTGCACAAGCATTAGTTTCTGGTTCACAGTTCATAAACCTGCTTTATAATTACATGCAGACAGCCCACAGGGGTCTCATTTTAACCCCAAGAGAGCTACTTTAAACCAATTGACAACTACAATGAAAAGGCTATTGTTGCAATAAAATGAACACATAAACATTATTATTTTGAATTTATTATTACCATTTATAGTTTACTCTTTATTATAATATATTGTAATGTGCGAGCTACTGTGTCCAAACAATATCCCTTGTGGATCAATACAGTTTGTCAAAGTCTAAGATAAATACATACATCACAAATTATAGGGTAGTTAGATTTCAATTAGTTTCCAATTGTTTCCCTAGCTTCAGTGGTTTTACCTTTTACAAACTTTGTACATCCTCAACCTACAAATGAAGTAAAAACTGGCATAATAAACCTTGTCTTTTAAGTGTTTTAGTGTATTTTCAAATCTCTTCTTTGCGCCTTTCCATTTCTGCTGCGACACTTCCCACTCAGCCCCCCACTGTTCCCTGTCAGCCCCTCTCCATCCTCATCACCACACCTGTATCTGACACCACCACCTCTCCTCCATCACCCCCCCACTAGAGACACTGCTCAACCCCACCCACCTTGCTTCTAGCAGCCTTTGGGGCACGGGACAATTAAAACACCAGGCAGGAGCTCTGGCGGCTTGACGTGCCAATCCTCGCGTGGGACAAGCTCCAGAGAGAGGGAGAGAAAAGGGGAGGGGAGCGGGGACAGGGAAATAATATAGTGTCTGTTATAGTTGGGATCAACACTGGGTACAGTGCAAGGCTATGGCAGCTATCAACACCATGAGCCAAACTGGTGAGGCTGCAGGAGGGATATTTTAAGGCTTATTCACACATTACCTTACAGCTCACGAGGCAATGCTCTTTCCTCTGGTGTCGGCCAATTACAAGGCTGCCCTGTCTGCCCTTGAGTGCGCTCCCTAACCCACCATACAATCTATGTCAAAACCCTCTGCTCTGATTTTTCACCCCCCAGCACCTTTTCAAATATTTAGAACCTCCATCTAAATACACCAAGGGGGCACTGAGTCCAAGCTACCTTAACCACTGTGGATAGTGATAATGGAGGATGGGCTGTCTTCTCATCATCATCTCATCATAATAAAATTGTGTACCTCTTGGCTATGCTGGATGGTCGTGGGGAGCTCTGTCAGGGTTCCGTGGCCTCGGCTACTAGGGTTGGCCTGGGACGCTCTGCTAGCATAGTGCAGGGCTAAGCGGGTGTCAAGGGAGTTTCCCCTCAATTAAACAAAGGTAAAGTAATGGCGCTCACCGTGGTAGCGACTTGAATACATTAGTCTTGCTGTCACTACAGACACAGGTAGAGGACGACGGGCAGCTGCAGGCGCTGGGAAAACTGCTATAAGACAAAGTAACACATGTATCAAATGGACAAGTACAGTAAGGGTTAGAGCTGTGCAGTTAATTCAATTTTAAACTATTCATTCATTCATTCATTCATTCATTCATTCATTTAATCAACATGGTCCATCACTCAGTCGATCTTGTGGCAATAATGTGGAAGATTTCATATTTTGGAGCAATAAAGTCTTAAGTTGTAAAAATCATAAGCAATCATTTGATGCATGTCTGAAGTCAGTCTTTAATTGTTGTTAAATGGTGCATTGTTTTCCTCAAAAACAGTGGTTTATTTGATTACGGAAGAATGACTACACAAAGGCATTCGCAATTTTCCCAAATGTAGAGTTACAGGACAAGAACAGTTACAGGACATCCAACATGTCTCTTTGTTACATGGACTTATGTCACGTCCTGAAAAACACTGAAATGTAACTTTAGTTTAATCCAGGACTCATCATTGCTTTTTATTTCTAGAGATCTAAGGCACCAGATAAAACATGATTTGAAGGCCATATTGCTGGGTTTCAGACCACATCCTTACATTCTATAGGACAATAATAGTGAATACAGATGAAGAGCAGTTATAAAGAAAACTGTAAAAATTCTTGGGTCTAGTCCACTAAAGAAATGATCAGGTTCAACATTTGTAAATTTACCTTTTGATTATTTCAACAGAAAATACAACGTTATCAACAGGGAAAAATGCCTCTTGCTATGATTATGACATCATCAATGTGAAAGCCACCAATAAGTAAATATACCAACTATGAATGCAGTCCAAAACGGCGTTTTGTAAGAGTGACCGGGCTAATGAGTTTGGGCTGGCTGTGTGTGAGGATGACACCGGAGGACACCCGATCCTTGTTGTGTTAATTAAAGCCCACTGAAATGATGGTGTTGAAAAATGAGAGTGACCCGACGCCACAGCCAGGGAAATTAATCTGTGTTTTCAAGGTAAGTCTGAGAGGGAGAAAAACACTTATTTGCAGTTCACATCAAAATAACAAGCAATTATCTGATTTAGTCAAAGTACTGAGGAGGTAATATTATCAACAGTCAGAGGTGCCCTGGTTTATCTTTCTAAATAATTATATTGACTGTAGCAATAATTAGATGTAAGCTGTCAATTTCAGAAGCTCCAATAAAAACAATGGTGCCAAACTATAATGAGACAATAACTTCCCCTAGAACAAATAGCTGTTGTATTTCCAGACAAAAAATACAATTAAAATAATACAGTACTTTCCTTATGCAATCTAAGAATTTACTGGTGGTTAGATGGGTCGCACATAATAAACACGACAATTCTTGTTAGTCACGTTAAAGAAACTGGATTTTAAACAAATTGAACAATTTAAGCAATGACCGAAAGACACAGTGTCAATAAACTGTGTCTTTTTAGCAATACACTGGTCAAAACCGTCCATCCTCTGATTTATTGACAAATGTCAAAATCACTGCACAATTGACTCCCCAAATTAACCAGCCATTTTTCTACACTCTGAATTTGGGGCAAATTGAAGAAGACATCTGAACACAAAAGGGACTACTATCAAATAATGCAAAAACATTTGAATAAAGAAGAATAGAAAAACAAGTGTGATTTGTGAACGTACTGCAATAAATCAATAGATTAAGTTGAGCACACATTGTCAGAAGCCTATCACATAAAAAGGAGCAGTGCAAGACAAGCATTTCTTTGTGATTGTTCAACTGCAAAAACAGAGGCTTAGCAATAAACTGTAGTCCCCTGCCACAATCACGCACTCTTTTACTCCCATCTGCCAAAGCTAAGTGATAAAAAATGAGTCTTATATCAAAAATATGACAACAGCAGCAATAGAACCATCTTTTGTCAGCTTTCGGTGTGTGACTATTAGAGTGTTGGTTGGATGTAGTGTATCGGAGTGGCCTGACTGATGGCTTCACACAGTACAGCAAGTGTCCGGCACAGTCTTTGATGAAACATGTCAATGAAAAGACACATGAATGCACCGCTGTGTCCACCATTTTCTCCTCCCTCTCCTCTTGACATCAGCGGAGAGGACGATGCGTTAAATACAGACACTGCTCTTGCACTGCAATTCAGGGGCCAGGACTGTCTTTTATCTGACATGACAGCTTTAGCTCCTGTTAAAAATGAAACGGTCGGAAAAAGTCAAGTATTGAAATCCACTGTCAGAAACAGGAAGACTGTAGCAAAGAGAACATGCCTGAGTGATAGCTGCATTATTTTATCACACAGAAAGTCCAAATAGAAGTACTTATAAGTACTTATAAGAAAATCAGTGTATTGCAAATTTAAATTATCAAATTTTCATTTGGTGAGAGAAAAATGTTTGTTGCTTTATAATTTGTGCATTGATAACAAGAACAAAGATATGTCATAATAAAAAGGTATAGCAATTACTATAAAATTAATAGCAATTGTACTTTGAAATTATGACCATAGGGAATAATGGTTTCATACTGAATTTTCAATTCATTACAAATGCTACATCTTTTGAATGGGCAAACATTTCAAGAAGCACCTGGAACCATTGAATAAAGCCCAATACAAAAGCATTTGAGTGAAATGGACAGGGTTTATAGTGCTCCCTCAGGCAGATGCTGGTAATACATCTTTCATGCAGCACTCGTCCATCCTGCTCTGTGGCACTCACCATGAGCCGTCTGAAGCGATCAGTCAGAGAGAAGAAAGTGGAGGGAGAGTGAGGAGGAAAGGGGAGAGAGAGGAGAGGGTGGGAAGAGGAAAGAGGAGAGAGAAGGAAGAAGAGAGAGGGGGCGAGGAGAGGAGAGGAGAGAGAGAGGGAAAAGAGAGGGGGGAGTGGAGATATGCACTTTCAGATTAGGGGGTAGCGGAGGAGAAAGGAGGGCAGCCCAGTCAGCACCTGCTCCCAGACTCCTCTGCAGCCCCTCGGAGCTGTCAGGACCAATTAATTACATCTCTCTCTTAACAATAACCATTAGGCTACACAGCAATAAACAAGAGAAACCATGACAGAGGCGGCTCCGCATCATGACTGGCCACCTCTTTGTATCAAACACCACTATACAACATGGAAGATAAAAGCCATGATAAGACCAATATCTACTGGTTCGGTAAATGGAAAGGTTTGTACTAGCCATCTTTATCTTCAGTATAATTTCATAGCAGCGATGTAAAATAGAAAGTCAAACTGAAGACACTATATTACTCCAACTCGGTATCATGGGAGGTCAAATGGCTTTGAGTAACTCAATAACCATAATAATGAGACATCACTGAGGACTGTAATCACTTTTAGCCTGTAATGGATGATTCAGTTCAGCAATAAAAGGACTGTGTCCAAGAATTCACAATGTAAAAGACTGTATACTATGTGACCCTGATTACACATTGTTAATCAATTGTGTTTCATTTTCCAATCTGTAAATTTTATGTGTATAGGGCAACAGTAGCTCAATTGGTAGAGCATTTGTCCACTCATCTGAAGGTTGGTGGTTTGATTTGATTTGATCATTGGTTGAGCCGCCAAATCCACTGACCCACAGGTTGGCTGGTGTGATTTCAGCTCCCACACATGAATGCAGTTGTTGTGTCCTTGGGCAAGATACTTGACCTACCTCGCTCCCAGTGTCTGCATACACTAGTGTACGAATGTGTGTGTGAATGGATGAGTAGTTCCTTGTTATAAAACGCTTTGAGTGCCTTGAATGTGCAAAAGCGCTATATAAAAATGTGACCATTTACCATTTATATTGCTGCTCTGTAAGGTGACTTTCCCCACATTTTAAAAATAACAAGAATGCTCTGAAGAATACTATAGACTACATTGTTATGGATTTTGTGGCATTACAGTGGAGCTTAATATCTCTAACAGTGCTGTGTGTGAGCGGTGGAAATAGGCAGTGTTTTGTTTGCAGCACACAGCTGTCAGTGGCATAAGGGCTCCAGTCAGAGTGACTCACATGAGTTTCCCTGGGCCTGACACGGCATCAGCACTGAACAAGAGGCCTGTGCTTCGGTGCCAAGACCCCAGAGAATACCGCGGGGATGCACAACTGGAGGACACACTATTAAATACCTTGTGAGTGTTTAGACTAGCACTGCGGCCCTGTAACACTGTTAACGTCCTCCCTTATAATCCAATTATGAGACATGTGTGTCCGCATCAATCAGCCAATTTCATGTGAGCCCTGCTCTTCTTTATCACTGTTACTGCTGCAGTCAGTGAGGCGGTGCTATGGAGAGGCTGTGCAGTTTACCTCCATCTGGGAGGTCAAGAGGAATGCAATTGGTCCACTGTGATTGTGCTCCGGCAGAATATTTAGCACTGATTAGACTAAGCCCTGTAGTGAGCCATGTGGTGGTGGAACAAAGGGCCGCGCCGCAGGGTTTGGACGAGAGGCAAACTGTCAGCACAGGCTACTTCAAAACAGCCGTGTGTGTGTGTGTGTGTGTGTGTGTGTGTGCGTGTGAGAGAGAAAGAAAGGACCACATACTCAGAGGCTGTGTGCTACTGGAAACACATGCAATATGAGATATCTTTGTTCACTACTGCAAAGGCGACTTTACTTGTGTTATCTGCAATCCTCCTTAGGCAGAGTTAGTAATACTTAATCTGAGACAAAAGATAAAACATACAAGGCATGCACCACTTTGGCTGTTTACAGAATTCCATGTATTAGGTATTTTTTTTTATACATGACAAAAAGTAAGGTGTTGAGCCTCTATCATAAATGTATGGCAATAAACAAAACTATACTACATATTGATAAAAGTGCTACTAGCACTTGGAAATCACACCCATCCCCCAAACAATCAACATAAGCTACAATTTACTCTATTATATCTGCCCATGTGACTGGCATTTGTATCTTGTCTGGAGCATGCAGTCCATGTCTACATTTTTTAAGATATCGAGGTGTATTGAGATAAAATGGTAATATTTCACAATGTAGAACCATTTCTTTCATGGCCCATTATTACTACCTTTTCTTGAGAGCTTTCTAAAATTCTGAGTGAAAACCGTATACCACAGGAGAATCATCCTTGCAGCTACAAGGAAACTGTAATGTGGCTCTACAAAAATTAACTACACGCTTGAACATTCTGAAATCAATGCCTCATCTCTGCGTGGTGCATGAGCTAATTTGAAGGATTACAGACATTTACAGTGGAAATTGAGAGGGGCCTTAATGATTAAACTGACATAGGCACAAACGCATTTATTTTCTATGTTTGCTGTGAGGCAGGAGGTAATCTATACAGCTCGAAGGGAGGTAGCGCAGAAGATACATTAATAAGTAACACAAAATGGCTCTGTGAATGCCCCTGCAGAGTGCCAGGCACTTCCTCCTCATCAGTGCTAGTGATATTTACACAGAATCTGCAGTGAGCGTTTTAAACTCAAAAGGAGAGGGAAAATCTAGAGAGAATAATCAGGGAATGGTTTTGGTAGAAGAGGAGAGAGCAATCAGATTTCCACATGAACAACATTGCTATTGCTATTGCTATTGATATGTACTTATTTTTTACACTTTAAAGATATGGATGCATAATTAATTGTTATCAGATTGTAATTGCAATTTGAATGGATGAATGAGCAAATCACAGTTTTGAAGTATCACCAATTTTTGAAGAATCGCATTTTTTTAAGTGCACCATTTCCCCCACAGAAAACCAAATATCCTTGTTTTGCATAAAAATGGCTATCCCTGCAAGATCTGTCCAAACATGTTCTGAAATGTGATTTATGTATTAGTTTGTCAGTTCATGTATCATTTTTTTGTCAATTCTTCTAGCTACTTAAAATGAACAGAAACCTATAATTAAAACATAAACCACAATCTGATTGCAATGTTTGTCAGAAAAAAAATCGCAATAATTTCTTAAATCATTCAGCCGTATTTAAAGATAATACTAGTATATACTGTATAAATATATATGAAATCATGTTTATGTAATACAACTTAAAATATTCACTATATTGTCATTGTTTTGTAAGTGTTTCCTTAAAAATATTTACATATTTTAGGTTATCATAAGCAACATCTTAGCATTATTATTGTTTGTGTACTATGATGAATAGTGAAGTACCCTCTGATTCCCAGCCCTGTTTGAAAGCCTGTCTCTACTCGGTGTCCTTTATTCAACTGCACAGCCTCCCAAAGTACTCACTTGTCACACTGACAGATGCCGGCATGACTACTGACCTAAATCACTTTTTTCCAGCGCATTAACTCCCCGAGTCCCTGCACTTTTAACACAAAACACAAGCCCCCACAATGATAATGAGCCACAACAAACACCAACCAAATAAAAAAAATAAACAACGCCCTTCCATAACCAAACGCTAGAACTGTGAAATAAAAAATTGTAGTTGAGCTAAATAAATCACAGCTTTCAGTGGCTGATATGATTTATTCTGCCCAGCATATAGTGACAAATCAAATGTGTGAAGAGAAGAAAGCCAAAAGAAACGATTTTTCCCAACCTTGGAGCCAGCACAGATCGGATCAATAGGGCTGTAATTACTACGGGCCATGTTTATGAAATGCAATAATCATTCATTAAAGATATGGACAGTGGCAGGCAGGCAGCTGACTGGGCACAGAAAGGGGGTGGGGGTGGGAGCTGAACTGTTGTAAATGATTCATGGTTTGATATCTCTGCTGTATAATGCCCTTCTCTGGGGGATGCTGGGACTGACTGAAGAGACAGGGCTACAGGGTGGCCTCCTGGTTTGGCTCTGCTGCTCTGCCATTGTCGCTGCCCAAGATTAAAAAGCCATGCCTCCCATGAACAACCCACTGAGTGAAGACAGACCCACACAGGCCAGGACGTGCTCAGACACACTTGAAAGGCAGACAGACTTGATTCAATATCGGGTTGACAATGTATCAGAGACTATGGTGCGAGAAGACAGAATGGATCAAAACACTGTTAGATACAGATAAAACAGAGACATTTAAAAAGGAATACAATACACTAACTAAAGTCACGGCCATAGTCCACACATGCAGCCCCCCTCCGTGTGGAAAAAATACAAGATTAGGGTTGTGACGTGTTGGGCTAATCATAACATAGACAGTTTAGTGCCATCTCGCATTTAATTAAATGCTTCGCACTAACCACTTAATGCATACTAATTTGGAACAATCCACTGGTGGAGTTGGCAGTGCATGACGTTGCCTGTAAAGGAGCTTACTCCTCTCTCACTGTAGTGTGTCTTTGTGTGTGTGTGTGTGTGTGTGTGTGTGTGTGTGTGTGTGTGTGTGTGTGTGTGTGTGTGTGTGTGTGTGTGTGTGTGTGTGTGTGTGTGTGTGTATGTGTGTGTGTGTGTGTGTGTGTGTGTGTGTGTGTTTATGAGCACATTGTGTGGGAAGTGGAAACTGAAATCTGTAAAGTCACATCATGTGGACCATTTGCTTTGTGGGGACCAAAAACGATGTCCATGTATTAAATCAACAACATGGCATAGCAACAAGTTAAAATATGTATTAATTTAGGGTAAAGTTAAGGTTTAGGTTAAGATGAGGCATGAAGTAATCATGGTTAAGGTGGGATCAGTCTTCAGGAAATGAATGCAAGTCTGTAAAAGCATGGAAACCTGACTTGGATATGTGTGTGCATTTTGTGTGCATGTTGGTGCTGATTTGCAGAGCAGTATGGTGTTAAAGGTCAGTGAGTGGACTTGAGAGAAAAGGTCAAGCATTATTACAACATCTGACTAAATTAAACCATCTGCACTGCTCCAATGGGCTCCAATACCTGTCTCTCTGTTGCTAGGACCCGCCTCAGTCCTCGTCTTTATCCACACGCCCCTCCAGCTCAGAGACAGCTGACATGAGGACTGTCATATCCTGCCTAGATTCTTATCCCCGCTAGCGTTATTGCCCTCTTCCCCTGTTACAGACACACACACACACAAAGCAGAGAGGAGAGGGGCTGCTGGAGCGTGCTTTAAAGCGCATTAATATTAATTGCAGCACTAGCAGAGTGATACAGCAGACAAGATCCCCCTGTGAGGGAGCAGGGCACAGCCAGTCCTGCTTTTTGTTCTGAGCACTTCTCATGTTGCACGGCTGTGGCGAGGCGATGATGAGAATTTCATCTCTGAATCCTTGTTTTATATTAGAGAGGGGCCTACCCTCACTGTCAAGGGGAATTTGTGTTTGTGAGCAGCTACAGTGTAGGCGTGAGCTGAGTGATAAAATGAGGCTGGATGAATTATGGGCTACATCAACAGCAGCACAAATGTGCTTCATACAACAGCCAGTACATAAGTGATCGGTCTTTTATCTGCCTACTTCTGCTAGTGCTTCGACTACCGTCCTCTACTCTAAACTCAATATTCTGGGAGAAATGGGCTAACCATTTAAATAATCTTCTGTCCGGTGGAGCAAACGACCTATTGAGAGTAAAAACACACATTTAGTGCAGTGCAGTGAAACCATCTCCTCTCAGTTTAGTGCAGCCTCTGGAGAAATGCTGTGCGGCCGGAGGCATCAACACATGACAGCTCTATCTCCACACCTTCATTTGTGCCTCTGCCTCTTCCTTCTCCTTTTGTCAACTCCTATTGAGCTGCACAGGCTGCTGCTGGCTTACAGCGCAGCCTGGTTTTCTGCTCCTGTTCCGATTTCCCCCAAGACTCATCAATGCTCCATTACCAAGTCAAATCAGGTGGTGCTGCAGAGATTCACTGAGGAGCAAAGACACACACACAGACATTAGAGGCAGCAGTGGAGAGGTTTCCAGGGCACATAGACTGGCTGGTGATGAAGACCTAATGCATCTCTATGGAGGCTGACCAGACAGTGATCCCCTGGGCTCTGTACTCACACATTATTGTCTCTCATTTCATGTGTCACAAACAATTAAAACGCAGCCATCGTATGTGGCGCCCCAAGGTTCCCCCTGAGCCAAGCACCGTGCAAACAAAACACAAATCATGTGAAAAATACACACAATTTCTATCGTCCATCCATAAAGGCTTTTTAGACTTTTATTGTGGTCATCTTCTGTCTGCAACACATTCAATGTTAATAGAGCAAGGGGCAAAAATTAAGCCTCTTTTCAGTTTGAGCCTGTTCTTGTCAGCATCACAACAGCAGCAGCTGCACGAGACACTAAACTCCAGGGAAGAATCAGAGGAGAGAAAGGAGAGGTGATAGAAGAAGTGTGCTTTGTCTGACAGATCCTCACAAGGCTGCAGCTGATTACCAGAGGAGAGCAGTGCTAAATACAAAGACAGGCAGGGGGCTGAGGGAGATTTCTGCGGCTGTGACGAGGAGCTGTGGATCCTTCTGTGACAAAGCGGTCACAGAAAAGAGGCAGGTTTAAACTACTGTTGTCAAATGCTTTGAAGACGCTTGAGCAAAAAGCATAAAACTAGCAACTGAATTAGTAGACGGTCATAATATTTGTATTAAACTGAAAAATTATGATGACAATAATAAAGTTGAAAGTTGAAGGTTGAATGTTGAATGTTGTATAAAACAACATTGCTATTATAAAATTATGAATCTACGTGTCTGGCTCAAAACATTAAAACATCTAAATGTATAGAATCTTGCTATACAATTCTGTTAAAAAAAAAAAAAAAAAAAAGATTAATGATGGGAAAATCTTACAGGGTTAACCAAAAAATTTAAAGCTTAAGTGTTGAGGTCTCATAATTCAATTTAAATGACTAATGCTACAATATTTGCAATATATTGTGCAGCCTCAACCCAAATTTAGGCATAACATACTATATTATAGCACACCTCTCTATCAATTATTCTTTGTTTTTTATAAAGCTGTCAGACACTACTAGTTTTTTTTTCATGTCTGCCTTTTCTCTTCCTTGTTCTATTTCCTGCCTGTACCGCCTTGATTCAATAATTGTCTAAATGTCAACTTGGACAAAGAGCAGCCTTCACAAATCAAAGTAACCCACAAGTGCATTTCAAATTGAAATTTAAATCTATTACAAGAACTACTAAATTCAGCAACAGTAAGTGATCTGGAGTTCCTTACTATAGTAACAAAAGAAATGTGTAAAGCACTATCAAGGACACAGCAAATCTATGCTTCTATCCAACAACCTCAATTTCTAGATAAATCACTCCAACAGTGCAAGGACAGTGCACAGCCAGACACCACCTTGCTCTGCTGATGCTGACTACATTGTGTTTGCAGTCATTTCTGGCTTGGTGCCCGGAAGATGGTTTGTTTTGTGCTGTGAATGAAAAGAAATAGAAATACTCTGATGTGGCCGTTTTCCTCTCAATCACATTCATTCAAACACCATAAAACCTTGACAAGAAATACTGTCACATGCCATTGTTTCAAAATTAACCACAGCAAACCAAGATGGAGGACCGGATCCATCCAGCTGGAATGATTCAAAACGTGACAAGCACTTAATCAGACTTTATGAGCGCCGCACCACTAATGTTTAAATGAAGAGCAGATTTCAGTGGGCTAATCTGGAGCCGCTGCGGTGCCGTGCCAAATAGGGTTTTCAGTTCAATTGGAGAAGGCGGAGGAGGAGAAGAGAAGGAGGGGAGGGAGGATTTGGACTCCTAGAGCGCTGGTATGCCCCTGTTCAGCCATAAGTGACAGTGAAGCCTACACTGAGTCGATTTGCTGCTTTTGAGTGGCTGCAAACTTGTCTGGCTCCGAGTGCTCGCCAGGGAGAGGGAAAGCTAAAGGAAACCGAGGGGGTGAAACTAACCTCTTGCTGTCCTGTATTTGTCGGCTCATCCCCCCGAGGGCTTTTGGGCCGCGTGGTACAACAAAGGCAAGGGGAAGGGGGCCAAGGAGGAGAGCCAGAGCTATTCACAAACAAAGCCAAGCACATAGGACAGGTAACAGTGAAAGGCAGATGGCAGTGGAGCTAAGGTTTCAAACAATCAATCATGGTCGCCTACCTCCACAGCAATAAACATGGGTTATATGGTGGACTCAAATGGGCCGTGGTGAAGGTAGAAAAGTAGTCCACGGGAACAACCCCCTCTGCTGGATGTCCCTGGGGTTCACATGTCATAAAACATTAACATGGCATGAGTAACGAAGTTCAGTGAGTTCAAGGATAAAACAATGTTGACGCTACAAACAGGATTGGGAAGCTAAGACGTCAAACAGGACAGACGTTGAGATTAGTTAATGGCGATGGGACAACACAGCTTACCCACTAACACATTCAAGCTGGACTGAAACTTTAAAATGTCCTCATGCTTAGTGTAAAATAGAGTAAAAGTAAGATTGCTTTACTGACCTCTTGTGGCTGAACAGTAACAAAAACGCACATACACAGGTCTGTAATGATTTGAGAATTGTTATCTGGATAACGCAAACTAAAACGCATGTCAAATTGCAGTAAATACCGGTAGTTTAGATTTTTGCCAATAATACACTTTCTTCAGAAATATTCTCTATCTATCACATATAGCAACAGGCCTTTCAGTAATAAAAAAATGAAAGCCTCAAAACATAACTATAGAGCAAAACAAGCATAATCTCAAAGATTTTTGGTGTGTCGAAAGAATTTAATGCAAAAAGCTATAAAACAGTCATAAGCAGAGGTTTGTCCTCTGTGGGCATCCTTTAGAAGAGAAAGGCAAGCAGTAAATGTCTACTTCCACCATATTGAAGGATACAATTTAAACACAACATTTGGTCTCCAATTTTGTGCTGACAAAACATCAATTCAGTGATTTTGTATAAATTCCTTCTGACTCACAATGTCAATAGACTGCAGGTTTTCTTTCAAGCTCTCCCTTCTGTCAGTCAGTGGATAAAGAACCCATTTGGTCTAAAAGCCTTGATATAAATGACTTCATGTAGAAAACAGCACTATTACTCTGTATGCCTCACCTCACTGCATTCTCTTTATTTTCCAGTGGCTTCTTTACACAGAGGCCCTCAGTAAACACAGCACAGCCATTTAATATAACCTGAAGATTACTGCATGTCAGGTTCAAAGCCAAAGCAGTGCACAGTACACAAGAACAAGCATTGTGTCAGAAAAGCAAGATTCCACCTTCAATTCTTCAAATGTACACAACGACAAGAATCATTTGACTAATTTGAAAAAGCCACACTTGAAGACGACAGACAAAGGTAACTTTATAGTCAGCCTGAAGAGATCTGTGAAGTCAATAGGATGAGATCAATGCAGCCTCCCCCACAGTGTCTCCCCCAGCACTTTACATAAGCAGCAATAACCATCAGGGACCATCACGGCACACCGATTTTCTGTGCACGACTCCACACACACACTCCTCCAGGCAACAAAGAAACAGCTCCAGCTTCACTAAAGAGGAAGGATAGAGAGATAGAGCCGCCAGATAGAATATACTCACTACTATACCATAGATACAGAGGGACACGTTTAAGAGGCATTTAATATCTTAGTGGTAGTGGTAGTGGTAGTGGTAGTGGTAGTGGTGGTAGTAGTAGTAGTAGTAGTAGTAGTAGTAGTAGTAGTAGTGGTAGTGGTAGTGGTAGTGGTAGTGGTAGTGGTAGTGGTAGTGGTAGTGGTAGTGGTAGTGGTAGTAGTAGTAGTAGTAGTGGTAGTGGTAGTGGTAGTGGTAGTGGTAGTGGTAGTGGTAGTGGTAGTAGTAGTAGTAGTAGTAGTAGTAGTAGTAGTAGTAGTAGTGGTAGTGGTGGTAGTAGTAGTAGTAGTAGTAGTAGTAGTAGTAGTAGTAGTAGTATAGTCAGGGTAAATGCACAATGTCAAATTTGGTAGGGCCAGTTTTCTTAAAGCAATTTCCTCACCAGAATGTTTTTTAAAATGCAATCAAAATCAATGATCTAGTTATTTTTCCCACAGATTAGCAAGCCAGCCAACAAACTAGCAAAAACATCTTTTCCTGGCAAACTGCGCCTCTAAGATCAACAAGCTGTCTTTAAAACCACTTATTATTTATGAAGTGTTCCCTTATGCAATCTCTAAATGGCTATATGTCATGCTCACAGAACGCAGGTCAAGATCATTAACATCAGCTGAAATGAACAGAAATGAACTTAACTGCAGTGTAAAGAATTTGATAGAAACCAGGCTATAGTCAGCTCTGACACACACATACGCACTCAGTGCCCCTCATCCTCTTTAATTAGGATTTCCACTGGTTCATTTCGGGCTGAGGACAGGATGGCGGAGGCTTGATTGCTTTTTATTTCCCATTTTAACAACTCCGGCTGCCTCTGTCGCTTTATTAACACAAGATCTCACAGATTTACAGCTCTGCAGCAAACATCAATTTCAATAATTACACCAAAACTGTTAGAAGGGACACACAATGAGCCGCATAGTGCCAGCCCCTCCCACATCTGACTCTTGGAGATTTGCCCTTTTGATGATTGCATATTATAAACGTTTAAAATACTCTAATATGGCTCTGTAGCACTTAGTACATCAAATATTTTATAAACAGAAAGCGGCCTGAAGGGCAGAGCGAATCTAACAAATGCCAATTACACATCTGAACCTTAAAGGGATATGCCACCCCCAGGTCAAACTTGGGCATCTCCCCACAGTCCAGAGACTAAAATAAGTGATGGAATGCGTTTTTCTGGTGACCCAGCCATTGTCCGAGTCTGTCAGCAATGACCGCCGCGCGCAGCTGCAGCTACTCCGCGTTAGACTGGAGTCTAACGTCGCCAGAGAAAGATTTCAGCCAAAAGGAATTAATTTGCTCGATGCTTTTCCCAATTACTTTCTGTGTAGTGCTAGGGATGTCAACAATTAATCGATTAACGGTTAATTGTCGATTAAGACGTTGGTCGATCAAAATGCATTAATTGTAATTAACCGCGGACACGCGGACACGCGCACCCGCGTGGTCATGAAACAAGGCAACCGCGCTGCGCCAAGCTCGACTCACAGCCGACCGCAGGCGCCAACGGCACTGCTCAGCAGCCCCGGGTGTACGCGCGAGGCGAGATCGAACCCGGAATGCGTGCCGCTGCTGCTGGTTTCGCCGCAGCCCGCGCGGCTGGCCTGCGGCTCGGGGCGCGGGCTGCGGCGAAATCAGCAGCGGCACGTGGTGGTTTAATCCTGGTCTAGTCCAGGTCTAGACCCGGTCAAGTCCCGGTCGAGTCCCGGTCGAGTCCCGGTCCAGTCCAGGTCCAGTCCAGGTCCAGACCTGGTTCAGACCTGGTTCAGACCTGGTTCAGACCTGGTCCAGACCTGGTCCAGTCCACGTTCAGTCCTGGTCTAGTCTCTTAGCCAATCAGGACAGAACACAATGTTACACTATAAAAAAAATGTTACACTATAAAAAAAAAAAATTGGATAGAGCGAGGAATTACTGTATTTTGTTATTCAGCATCAATACATTTGTCTGCTTTTTACTAAGGAATAATTAATTGAGGAATATACAATATAATAATACTATGATATATTTATGACTCAGTGTTATGTATACTATAGCTTATATTCTTAAAGACCCTATTGAAACACTAAAATTCAGGTGAAAAACGCCGCTTATCAGTTAATCGTTAATCGACCGATAAGGTCAATCAACTATCAGTTAATGAATTAACCGATAATTTGCATCCCTATGTAGTGCCCATCCATATCGAGTGCAAATAAATGTGCAAAACAGAGCCGAAGCACACACCACGCTGCGTAACAGGGGAACTCCCAACGTGGTGCGTAACAGGGATTCCCCTGTGTGCTTCGGCTGTGTTTTCTGTAAAATAGTTCCCACCCAAAATGACCAAGGCAAGCTCTCCGTGTTGATTTGCACATTTATTTGCACTCGATATGAATGCGCACTACACAGAAAGTAATTGGGAAAAGCATCGAGCAAATTAATTCCTTTTGGCCGAAATCTTTCTCTGGCGACGTTAGCCTCCAGTCTAACGCGGAGTAGCTGCAGATACCGCGGCGGTCAGGGCTGACAGACTCGGACAATGGCTGGGTCACCAGAAAAACGCTTTCCACCACTTATTTTAGTCTCTGGACTGTGGGGAGATGCCCAAGTTTGACCTGGGGGTGGCATATCCCTTTAACGTTTGTATTGCCGTAACACCACAAATTTCACCACCATTTCACATTTCATTTGATTTTATGAAAAAGAAGTCTATTAGGAGGATTTACACATAGATACTGATATCACGCCTACAGTAACAGTCAGCTGACAGAGTGCAAAGTGAATGCTTGTTTTAGTCTACAAACAAAGTGGAAATACATACTTTTAAAAAGACTACACTGACAAGAGATTCTGAAGCAGCAACACGGCAAGCTTTCATTTGAATAAAATCAATAATTGTGTTGACTTGTTGTGTATTGCCTTCCTGTCTCCTCATCTCGCTCGCTAATGTTTCTTTCATGAGCTGAACCCACTGCTGCTGGTGACATTATAGCTACAGCTACTCTCCACAAGTCCCCAATGGACGGGGCGAAAATGGTCGGCGTAAAACACAATTAGTACGGTCCATATGGCTGCTGGTGGAGGAGGAGCAAGAGCAGGGTCCCCTGTGGTCTCAGTAGAGGCTGCTTTTGTTACCTTAAAGATCAAACTGGTGTCATAATAATGGGGCATTTCCAACTCTGACACTCAGCAGCTTTGCCTTGGTCGGTGACTCTCAAATAAATTGGCTGATGGCCTAATCAATAGCGCCTTCATTGTGATTAATGGCTGATATTGGATAATGGGAAAATTTAATATGAGGGGAGCACTGCCTCCCTGAGCTATTGATCGCTAATAACATGCCTTTTTTAAACCAAAGGGCTTGATAAGGCTTCTATGTTGGAGCAATGTAAAGCTGGTACAGAGAAAATGATTTACTGCTCCAGGGCTGCTTGCTCACCGATAGCTCTGTATGGCCAGACCCGACAAGCATTTTCTTGCCTGAGAAACGCAGACACCTTTTACTGAGTAGCAGCGAACAACAACAGCTTGAGGCAACAGATTTATTACAAATTGATCTATTAGATAGCTCTGCGGTGCTGTGCCATGTCTCTGCCTCCTCCTCTCCCTCCTCGACTGGCGCTGACAGCCTTTCCCCCCGATGCTAGCCACAGTGTATCAGAGTGGAAGTGCTACAGTGGCGAATCTAAACCCAATCCTCAGATCTCATTTTCTCTGTGGCGGCTGCAGAGTCTGTGTAGAGGCGAGATGTCCATCCTTAAGCTGCTCAATCCTGAAGTAAAGACTGCCCCATAGAAGAGGCTCAGGACAGTGGTGACCCACAAGGGCAGACAAGGACGCTTCACCTGGTGCAGTGCCTCGTGGACAGGACACAGGGAGTATGATGTCAGGGGGTCGTTTCCTACGGCAAGGCACACAAACCTGACAACAGTAAATTATAAGTGACATGTCTAGTGCAGCAAAGAGACCTTATGGGATGAGAAAAATGTCAGAGAAAGGCATGAAAGAGACAAAGAGACAGCCTCCCCATGGCAATCAATAAACTCTACTGCAACAGATAATGACACTAGATCATAGCCAAGTACTTAATGTTTCTGCTCATTATTTAAAAAGACATTACAATTCATCACTCCATACTACATACACCACATTCAACCTTGTCCTCAGTCATACCACTGAAGATACTTTATGTAACATACTGCTACTACAATATTGTAAGATTAGGTTTAGAGGAAAACAAATCATAGAAAAATAGTGTTAAAAACAGAAAAGAAAGAAAAACATGAGAAAGCATATGACCATACACATACAACTTCTTCACAATACTAAATTGGTAAACTAAATTGTATAACATGCAAACCTTAAACAAACAGCTCCACTATTACTATAGTACAGTGGTACCTCACCTTACGAAATTAATTCGTTCCAGAAGTGGTTTCGTAACGTGAAAAATTCGTAAGTTGAGTAGCTATTTCAATGGAAAAAGCCTGATTCGTTCCAAGGCCCCAATACAAGTTTTTTTTTATAGTGTAACTTTTTTTATAGTGTAACATTCTGTTCTGCATCCTGATTGGTTTCTCAGACTGGATTTAAACTTTTCTCACATTTGTCTCTCGTTTAAACATTCAAACTTTCATAGATTTTCAACAAAATTATTAATAGTGAAGTGTGGGGGGGGAGGAGGAGGGAGGAGAAAACTGCGCTCTGACACGTGTGATAGCGCAGCATGACCCGGCGCGGGGCTGCCAGCAGGTCTACACCTGGACTAAACCTTGACTAGACCAGGACTAGACCAGGACTAGACCAGGACTAGACCAGGACTAGACCAGGACTAGACCAGGACTAGACCAGGACTAGACCAGGACTAGACCAGGACTAGACCAGGACTAGACCAGGTGGATTAAAGCGCCACGCGCGGGTCCTCGCGGGTCCTCGCAGGTCCTCGCGGGTCGCCTCAGCTGTGACTCGAAACGAAACCAGGAAATAGACCCGCGCGCGGCACTTTAATCCACCTGGTCTAGTCCTGGTCTAGTCCTGGTCTAGTCCTGGTCTAGTCCTGGTCTAGTCCTGGTCTAGTCCTGGTCTAGTCCTGGTTTAGTCCTGGTTTAGTCCTGGTTTAGTCCTGGTTTAGTCCTGGTTTAGTCCTGGTTTAGTCCTGGTTTAGTCCTGGTTTAGTCCTTCACTATTCACCATTAATAATTTTGTTGAAAATCTATGAAAGTTTTGAGTGTTTAAACGAGAGACAAATGTGAGAAAAGTTTAAATCCAGTCTGAGAAAAGCGTATAATATGGGTGGCTGAGCGCGCATTAATTGAATTTTTGAGATTTCGCGTTTCGTAACTTGAATTTTCTTTCGTATCTAGAGACCAAAATTTACCGTGAAGGCGTTTCGTAACTTGAAATTTTCGTTTGTTGGGTCATTCGTAAGGTGAGGTACAACTGTATTAGTATAAATCATGCATTCGTCTTTACTGATTATACATCTGAGGCTGAAAAAGTGAAAGGCAACACCCCATTACATGACTGCTTATGTTAGAGACAATGGATGGCTATTATCGGCACATGTCTGTAGAAAATCAATGTCACCAACTGTGTCTTAAGCCTGATTATTTTAACACATTGTGCAGTCAGTCAACACAAATCCATGCACCTCTTGTCCATTTGTGAAACCTCCAGTGTAAGCACATGACTTGCAGGGCTGCATAATATATCACAATCAAATCAAAATGGCGTTTAATAAAAGGTCCTCTGCGAAGAACTCGTAAGCAATATCCTGGTTTCTTGTACTGTAGTTTTTAGACCTCTACAAACACATTTTCTAAAATTCATGGGACTCTTGTAATAGGATATCAATTCATACTTCAGTCTTCTCTCAAGTCTTAATGCACTTGCTGTTGTTTACAATGTGAACATTGAACAAAATCCCTTTTTAAACATATATCACAAATCTAATACTCACAAATCACAATTAGATATTTCTCCTAAATCGTGCAGCCCTAATGATTGGTGTGCTACTGGCTGCACTAATGAGAGAGAAATGCTCTATTACTGTTGTAGAATTGATGATGAAAAACACCCAGCGCCAGCCGCAACAGACAGGGACGTGTTCCCTCATAAGCTCATTGTTCCCATAGAGCCTGGTCTATGGAGCCTATTTAACAATGCATATTTGCACTGAGAAATACTGCTGTCAATAGCAACAATAAGCTTTGATGGATAACTGTATGGACCCCATTGTGCTGCCTTTTTTAATCACCTCCATCTTTCATCTCCAGTGTGTGTAGAGGAGCCGTGAGAGAAAGGGCGAGTGCTTTTCCGGATGTCTTTATCTCGAGAAAATGGTGAAACGTTTTCGAGGCAGAGGCAAAGGCAAAGGCGGCTGTATGTGTGTCTATTTAGGCGTCCTGGGGCATCAGCTGCAGGGGGGCGTGAGCTGGAAAACACTGGTATGCATTGTTTGTGGTTCTGCACTGCTAGAGCCATGCAGTGTCATTACGTGAGGCAATCTCTTACCTAATCACCGCTGACACACTGCTCCTCAGGGGTCGGCCAGCTGATCCGCAACCATTTCATTTTCCTGTTTTTTACAAGGTGCCAAATGACTGATTCCTCTGTATCCTCGACGAGGGTGTACATTCCTTGTCTCCACCTCTGTAACTGACTAAGGCCCTGTCCCCACGACAACGTTTTTTGGAGGAAACGGAGAAGTTTGGGTGCGTTTGGGCCTGCCGTCCAGACGGCGCCGGCGTTTTTGGGGGCGAGAACGGAGTTTTTCAAAAACGGCTTCCAGAGTGGAGAAGTCGGAGAACGCCCCCCGTTGCGTTGGAATGTGGGCGGAAAAAAAGCGCGGCAGGTGAGAAAATGATGACGTCGCGCTGCCGTAATCATCACGTGACCGGTGACCAGAGGGTGGAACCCGGCGCCTTCCGCAGGTAACAACCAGATAACAACAGCCATGGCGGACAATGGACTTCAGTATCTTTTGCAGACTTTTGGAAGTTTATTGGCAATGCTGCATCAAACTCTGTTCATATGCAATGCATTGCGACAACAGCAGAGGACCATGCACAATTACGCCTTTCACGGAACCGGAGGCAGAGGAGCTTGTTTCGGAGCTTCCTCCGTGTGCATGACATGCCACAATGTTTGGGATCGATCGATGGGACACATCCCCTCAACATACAAGCGGTGTGTGACTACAGGTACCGGTTTATGGACGTTACTGTGAAGTGGGCTGGCAGTACGCACGACGCACGGGTGTTTGCCAATGCAAAGCTAAACACGTATTTTAAAACTGGAAAGATCCCATCGCTGGAAAGGCAGATAGTGGACAATGAGGAGCACATACCAATTTGAGTGTGTTGTGTGCTGTAAATAAAGAGAAAGAGCAACCATTTCTTGTCTTTTTTATTAAATGAAAATTTACCTTTTACAAACAGGCACATGCAGTATCACACACAAAAATATATAGCTGCCCGTTGGTGATGGTCCCCGGTTGTATATTCTCGCCGAAAAGCCAACATAATGTCCGAGTATGTTTAACATTCCCGTAGTAAGATCCAAACAAGCATTTTGCCTAAATAACACGACCAAGGTTAACGAGAGTTCTACTTGTTAATGTCTATCTAATAAAACGATAGCAAGTAATGCTAACTATCGATTTATAGGCAAAAACTCTGCTCACGCAGCGCAAATCTTTGTTCTGTGGCGTCTGTCTATGTTAGGGACGGTCAGCATTTTCACATTACCGGAGTGAGTCGCTGCTACATTGGTGGAGCAGGGGGACAAAATATATTCGCTTGTGTTGACGGCCCCTAAAGTACACGTGTTTGCTTGTTTATGAAAGAGAAAGGACTTTCTGCGCATGTGCTCTTTGTAGTCCTGCGTTACTGGTGGCTCTGGCTCTTTCCGGTTTACAGCGCCACTTATCGGTGTGACGTATGTACTACATCGTTTTCACTCAGCGCTCCGTGCTCATCTTGACGCGCATGTTTTCTGATCCAACACGTGTCTGGACGAGACTTTTTTTCACCCCGGGTAAAAAAAAAAACAGGAACGTTGTCGTGGGGACAGGGCATAAGTGTCACGAATAAGAGTGTGAGTGTGATTGGTGTGTTTAAACTAGTCACTGAAGAGATATGTGAAAGAAAATCATTCACAGTGAGATACAGTGTATTTTAGAAATTGTTTTGGAGATCTGACACAAGACACTAAATGTTTAGTTTCTTTTATTTTAATTTTTTGGGACTATTTTCTAGCTTATGTTAAAAAAGTAAATTATGCTTTGCAACAATATACTGTACTTGCTAGGATGGCAATTCAAATTTCTTTTTTTTTATTCTCAATATAAAACAAACTTGTTTATCATTTCAAAAAAAAAAGACTGCTGTTGTTAAAAAATAAATAAAATCTCTATAAATAGCCCTCTTCTTGATACAACAATGCACAATATAAAGATAATTAAGATGCAGAGCAAATATTTCAGTTTGTATAAAGGAAGTGAAAAAACAACTCTTATACTATGCAGAAAAACTCCCAATAACTGCATTTGCCATTGTATGACATGCTGAGTGGCTGGCAGCTCCACAACACAATGAATCTGATTAGTTAATATGCAAGTCCATGCCAGAGAGACGCTCCCTATAGCTCACACAGCAGACAAAGCACATCTGATGACATCTAGGACATCAAATACCACAAGCAGTGTGCAGCAAGACAGCTCACAACTGTTAACATGTGCACTATTTGCTAGATGCAATCTCTGTGCTACAATTGTGGGGGAAAATAAGCTGCAAATGCCAGGGCAGAATCAAACAAAGATGAGATACAATGCAGACAGCTTGGATCCAGTTTTATGAGAGCTGAGGGCAAGCTGTCAAGAGAACACATTGAAATATAGTATTGTTTCAACATAGCCAAAAAGCAGTAGGTTGTTTCTGCTAGTCTGTGCCCTGTGTGCCTGTCCAATATCTTAAAACGGCACATGCAAGGCTTAGCTACAGCCAATTACCCAGCACTTGGCACCAAAACAGAAAAAAATCTTTGGAGAACAATAAAGAGAGCTTGGCTTGTTGTGCACGCTGTCAAGTAAGTGCTGACAGCCTGGTATTTTTAATGAATATACAGGCACTTGAATGGCCCATCAAGAGGTCTTTGAGTGAACATGGCCGCTTTGTTCACTGCATTTATTTTCTATGTAAAAAGCAAGATATATTCAGCAACAAATGAGTAATATCAAGCAAAGGGAATCTAAATCTAGGTACGCCATTATTGTATCCATTGTTAAGGATGCTGGGTTGAATACATAATTCATTTTCTAGAATATGGGCAATACTAATAAAACTGTACCACCAAATATTTAGCAATGTAAAGCTTAAGCCATCCACAAATCTTCATTTGAACAATATTGTCAAGTGACACCATCTCTGTATTGTACCTATAAAAACAAGCAGTAGACCTTCATTATAGCGAGTGAGAGCAAATGTCCCAAAGGAGAGATCAAACCTCACAGATAATTATGTGGTAAACTAGCTCTATGCAGCGAGCAATTAAGGCTATGAAATTACAAATACGTTCCCCTTTTCATTGAACAAAACCTGTTTTCTACATAGTGTCTACCCCATATAGAGAAAATGCTGTTGTGATAGAAACAACAGGATGATAAACTTATGATCATTTTGGTTTGCTTTAAGTATGACATGAGGAAAATGTGAGAAAGCTTTCCACTCCAACCACACAGTAGTTTCAGAAAGGCTTTACAACTGCAAACTCTCAGTTAAGAAAGTGATGAAGTACATGAATTGTAGACAAGAATGATATGCCCTGCTTCAAGTATTTACCTGAACAAACTACTTCCACAATATAAAAAAGGTACTTGCGCTCATAAAAAACTAAAGCCAGCAAAAATAAAAATGATACTTCTCCTGAACTACAGCCTAAGCCTAGTTACAAATAATAGCACTTTTATTAGGTGAAAGCACACTATGTAGACAGTTATTAATAAAAGCTACCCCTGTGAGACCAACCTGACACAGAGATTTCCTGCAGCTCAGGGCACATTTCAGATCATGTCGCCCTCCCTCTCCTCAGTGTAATTTCTGCCTGTACAAAACAATACGTCAGTTTAATCACCTTTCTTTTCAGCACAGAATATCCTTGCAACAGGAGGAGAGAGGAAAAATGCCTCTTCTAAACTACAGGCTGGCCTCACAGATGACAGGTTATAGCAAACACAATGCAGAAGAGTACAAGCACCAGGAGCATGCTATTATGGGGGGGGGGGGTTCATCTCTCCTGACAGTTGAGCGTGAAGGGAAAGATCTAGTGACGCTGTTGAGGTTGAAAAAGTGCGACATGCCTCTATGCCCGCTGCATGTAAACATTTCATTTCAAAGCATATTGACAAAACAAAAATATACATACAGAGAGAGAGTACATTTTTTGCATTTTTCCCCTAGGTATTTGCCACAGACTCTCACAGCCTTATACTCTAACATGCATAGGAAAATAACTGTCTTATTAGACTCCTCTTATGCTGCTATAAGGTTAATCTTAACTTTGGATGGAAGGAGTGTGTGCCACTGGATACCAAGTAATTTTACCCACTGCTGAGACAAGATCCCATTCAAATTGAAACACTATCAAACAGCCTGACCTCCACTGACCCCTAAAGCCTGCAGATAATATGGACTCGGAGGACTGCATTGCAATAAAAAGATAAAGATATAACAACGTGGATGTATAACTAGGAACTGTGGAATGAAAGCTTTGTGTTCTAAGTGGTTTAATTTAATACAAACACTCAACCTAACATTACATGCAGTGAAGTAATCAACAAAGGGCTCGTAATGGCAGAGCTTGGTAACCTGACCTCACCAGTTCAAGGTCTAAGTGGTTGTTAAGGGAAATCAAAATGCAGAACAGCGGCAATAGGAGGCAGGGCAAAAAGGTGTGTTAAAGTAGTACATACTTAGACTAAATAAAGGACGTGTTTAAAATGATGGATAGTAAATAGCCTATTATTGTTTACATTATGACATTTACCAATTTCAAAAGCATGTATGTTAATATGACAAAGACGAATGAATTCAAAACCTTAAAATGTGTTTAGACCATAACTACATTAAGTTAAATAATGCAACTCAACAATTCCAAATCACACAAATTCTTCAAACACATATGATTACCAAAACAGCTTTTTATGGCTACAAAAGCAGTACCATATTAAACAACTACAAAAAGTGCATATGTGTCAACATTACATTTTCTTAGATTTTGGGCTCTAAAACAAGTGGGCATTCAAAAACAAGCTTTTGATCACTGCCCATTGCTTCATTAGCTCTGGTGAAGTCCACCACTGTGCAGCCTGTGAATAAGTCAGGAGTATGTCATAAGCACTCAATAAAAATAAATCCTCTGCTTTTACTTGCTCAGGGAAAAAACATCTCAAAGAAATCTAAAGGGGCATTAATGCGTGATTTATGTAGCAGTAAACACAGTGACATCTCAGCTGTTTTGTGTTATACTATCTACAGACCAGAGTTCACATAATCTTTAATCTACTATTGTAGCACAATATGTCACTAAATATACCAACGTGATACATATTAAAACACTACGCAGGAACAGCAGAGGTAAAAAAGTGTCCGTTATTATTTGATGCTGTAAACAAATAGTAAGTAGTGTATAAGAAGTAGTTTATCAATTGCAAATCCAAGAATGAATCACACGTGTCATTCAAGGTAAACCCATTTGTAGGACAGCCCAAGCAAAACATCCTGTCTTTTCAGACATCTTGATGCCAGAACACAGTGAAAAGTAAAGAGCACAAAGACAAGTTAGCTCACCAGCTGCTAACGTAAGCTAATGACAATGGCTGAGAGGGTTTGGACTATTCCCTGAGACACTTGCAAAGCAGTGAGTGATCATAATGGAAAACTGGCAATAAACGCGTGACAAACTTGGCGACAAGCATGCGAACAAACATCCTGATAAAAATGTGACCATGAAACCTTGTACTTCTTGTGCTTTGTGCTAACCGGTGTCAGTGAATGGTTTGTTTCCAGACATTACACTGCTCCTCGCTGTCTTTCTTCAATCAGTGCTAGTCACTGACGCTAGCCGCTAACGTTACTCCACAGTAACCAGTAGCAACCAAGTCTATTAGCATTCTAGTAGCCAACCAGCTAGCCAATGCTAATGGGCAAATTAGCCAGCTACCAGGCTATGGATGGCGTTAACACTTGTACGTTTACAAACATTACACCAATAGCGGCATTTTCTCTAGCGTTTGCACACAAATGTAAAAAAGCAAAATGTAGCTTTTAGCATCACTTACCTTAAAGGGCTTGATCTACAACATCTGTGATTTGTTTGATGAGAGGCTGCAACAACAAACAAAAGCAGCAGTAGGGGCAATTAGCCAGAGCCAAGTGTCGCCAGAGTAACACTACAACTGCAGTGCCACCTGTATGTGGGTTCTGATGGAGCTACGGCGAGGCAAAACACGTTTGATATAATGCTGTCATAAATGATGGAGTTGAGGATAAAGAGGGAGTAATCGGTGCCGGGATGCTCAGACTAGTGTGTGTGAGAGGCACTCAGCGTGACAGCATCCTCCTTCATCTTGGGGTGAGAGCAGTTGGGGGGATCTGAAAGTTCAGCCGGTAAAATATCGTCACCCACTGGACAAAACAGGGAACATTCACTGAGAGCTGCAAGAACTGAATGAGACAGCAACTTCGACTGGTAAAATACATTTGTTTTTTAATATGATCAAAATATAACATATTATTTTTTTATTATAATGAAAAAGATAAACTTTATATTAAATTACATTATTTATTTATTTATTTATAATAAACAAACTCTAAGCTGTAAATTTTGTTTTTGTGAAGTACTTAGTTTATAGTTAAATCTATAGTGACAACAAATAAAGACTAATGCATTTTTTTTAAATCATGCAATCAGACTTATGCTATTTGAATGTGCTTTTGTGTAAGAGGAGCCATTATGAAAGCCTGGTTCAACAGCAGTCATGATTGATAATGCACATTGAACATGCAGGTTCAGCTGCCTCCTGCAGAAAACAGAAGGAAATAGCGTCCAATTAGCCACAGGGAGTGAAAAGCCCCTGTTGTGCACTGTCCCATAATTTCAGGACAAAGAATGTCAAAATTTGGCAATGTAAGGCAAATAATTGTGTCACTATTTAGGAAAATCCAGGAAAATGAGCACCAATAAAGGAGTTATTGCTTATTGCTACACAAGACAAATATTGATCCGCTATTTCAACAAAGTTATCTAGATCAAAATATGTTCTAACACAGGCCTACACTTCTTCCTAAATCTGTAGTGTAGACACAAATAAAAATTGTATAATGAAGTCCAACCTACAGGTGCTTTATCGACATTACGTCGTCATGTACATTTTTGGACACAAGAGGGCGCCGGTGTCAAAGTAAAAAAGATTTTCCTTCACATCTCATGCTCATCTTTATCTGAATTTTAAATTTTAATATCGCATGCACAATAGCTCATACATATAGTTACTAGACAGGTCAACCCCCATGCAATTCATAATGATGGGGAATTTGTACTAGTGATTTGTTAGACATCTCCTAGGTGATGGCTGAACAATAGCGGCAGGTTGAGACAGGCTCACACAAAGTGGATTGGTATGGCATAGGCCCAGCTGGCAGTCCCCCGCGGTGCAATAGCTCTGCTGAATAGGGCGTCATTTATCTTGGCAAAGTGCTGCTGCAGAGGGAGCCGCTGGATTCTTTTACCCAGGGGGCCAGAAATGGCGTCCCAGTACAGCGAGATCATGTTGCTGCCTCTCTGTGGGACTCAGATTATATCAAACATTTTCAACTGTAGGGTGCCTGAATTGTATAGTATTTAAACATTTAGCACTTTTCACTAAAATAAAGCTTCTTTATTGAGCAAATGTAAAAGAAGTCATAGAAGCGCGTGAAGTGCAAATAAGTAGGATTTATGTTCATTAGCATGCATATAAACAAAGTAACCATTATAATGTATATCCGTTTGATATGACCCCTTGTGTTTCTGACTAATTATTATTCTGAATAAAGTAATAAGGTTCAAGACATTTGAAACTACATTGTTTAATTATACATATAGTGCCAATGCTTACAGTAACCAGATCTTTTTGAATGGAACACACTACACGTAACTTTACTCTGACTTCCACTGGGGACAGAGCCATCCTAAAGTTACAGTAGTTCAGATATTCAGTAGTGGCAGTATTCACTAGATCTCACGAAATGTTCAACAAAAATCTCTCACACAGTTATACGGACACAAATATAGGAACAGAACTACTCAGGTGCTTAAGCAGACTTTGGGATGAGCCGAGCTGTGGTGTGCCAAGACTTCTGTTGTTTATATATACGCCACAGACCACAGACTTGGACCTTAGATTTAAAAGGGATAGTTAGTTTTTTTATGTGAATCTGTATGGCATCCCCTTCAGCAGTGTCATGCATTAACACCGACTTACCACTGACCGTGTCCTCTGAGCCCAGTTCTGCTCCTGTTCTGTAGCTGATGAAAGTAGGTCCGGCAAGTTAGCGGGGACAGTTAATAAAGCTCGTTTTTCTTCTCAAAACAATATTTGTCCAAAAAGTGATATATTTGCGTAACAAAACAGTTGCACACAAAAAAGTCAGAAGTCTAATTCGCTTGGGGCTATTTTCTGTTGATTTGTATCAATGCGCGCCTATTAGTATTATCAGCCTATTCACTTGTAAGTGGATGTTTACAAGTGAATAGGATAATAATACTAATAGGCGCACAGTGATACGAATCGATGCAAATATATCACTTTTTGGACAAATATTGTTTTGAGAAGAAAAACAAGTTTTATTAACTGTCCCCACCAACTTACCTGACCTACTTTCGTCAGCTACAGAACCGGAGCAGAACTGGGCTCACAGGACACTGTCAGCGGTAAGTCAGTGTTAATGCACAACACTGCTGAAGGGGATGCCATACAGATTCACATAAAAAAAACTGAACTATCCCCTTTAAGCGGTGTTGTTTTCACTTTCTTCTCTCTGTACGGGGCAGACGACCCAGTGTGGCGTATATGTGTGGGGATTATTTATGAGCTATGAACACACTGGGGCCCAGGCAGGAAGACTGTCAGCTCAGATGGGGTGCCTGAAGTTCTGGCCTGCAAAACGGGCCTTGTCTCCAAGTTCCTCTTCAATCCTGTAGGGGGCATAAGAGTATGTTACTATTAGTATTATACTGAATACAGTGTAACTAATGTCAAAGGCTTTTCACAGGTCCTTTTCCTTAGTCCCATTAAGTAGTTAACAAGCCTTTATTTTTGCATAATTTAAAAAACTCTAATCAGTGTTTACCATTTAATGTTGTTCAGGACACACCTATAGCATATTTCCATTTTATATACAGTAATTGGACCAAAATGTTACTGGTAAACGATATTATCCAGTTCAGTCTTTGCAATTTTGACAATGTATTAAATTAAATTAAATGTGTAGTTAAGTTTATATAGTGCGGCTATAGATTTACCTAAGCAGCTGATTGTACTTGGCCAAACGTTCAGATCGGCAAGGTGCTCCTGTCTTGATCTGTAAGACAAAAAGCATTTGTTTAGCTTTTTTACTGTGAGAGACTGCATATTTATATTAGCATAAAGGCATCAGTACCTGTCCGGTGCAAAGACCAACAACCAGATCAGCAATGAAGGTGTCCTCTGTCTCTCCAGAGCGGTGGCTGACCATCACACCCCAGCCATTGCTCTGTGCCATCTTGCAGCTACAAATACACAACACTTAAATGCTTTGGTTTTGACAACAGGCGTGTCATGTTTATGTGGACACTTACGCCTGCAGAGACTCTGTGACAGAGCCGATCTGGTTCACTTTGAGCAGCAGGCAGTTGCAGGCTTTATCAGCCACACCCTTAGCAATACGCTTGGGGTTGGTGACAGTCAGATCATCACCCACAACCTGGATACTGGTGGTGGCGGTGAATTTGCTCCATGCCTCCCAGTCGTCCTGGTCAAATGGATCCTCAATGGATACCACTGAAAATTCAAAGAAACTATTAACGGACAGCATAAAATAAAATAAAAATAAAAAAAACGTTTTTTGACAGATAACTAATTCACTTATAACAATACTGTAAATATGCAAAAACAAACCACCAGCAAAAAAATATCAAAATAGATGTGGATATGTTATAAAGTACAAAAAAATGTAATTGTATTAGTATTTTTCTCCCCAATAAATCATACCTGGATAATCTTTGACAAAGCTCTTGTACAGGTCCGCCAGCTGGTCAGGGCTGATGTAGCGGCTGGGGTCGTCCGGTGACTTGAAGTCCAGGTCGTACTTTCCACCTTTGTAAAACTCAGAGGCAGCCACATCCATGCCAATCACAATCTTGTCAGTGTAGCCAGCCTTGGCGATTGCATTCTTCAGTAGCTCCAGAGCTGAAACCAAACACATTTGCCTTAGTCAATCAGGCATCAATCAGCTGAAAACTATCCTTAACCTCCCAACACCCATCTCCATAACACAACACTGCTGTGTTACTATTAAACATACTTTTAGTTATCATGCATAGGTAACTGTGTTCTTTAAAGGCCTGAAACTGACAGAAGCAACTAGAATTGAATGTAAAAAGTCACCACTTAAGCCTGTAGTGCTCCACTGGGGCATTTGCCATATCAGCAGCCTGGCCTGACACTGGAGTCAGGGCTGGCTGCCAGAGTGTGACCCTTTATTTAGAAACCATATGATAGCCTGAGAAAAAGGTGATAAGTAAAGCTCTTAGTGGGGGTGTCTGTGTATTAGAATGGATAATTGCATGATTTTCCCTGTTACATTGCATTTTGACCCCTGCTGTCACCTTACCTTCTTTGTTCTCCAGAATGTTTGGAGCAAAGCCACCCTCATCTCCGACATTGGTGGCATCCTTTCCATATTTCTCCTTAATGACATTCTTCAGGTTGTGGTAGACTTCAGCACCAATGCGCATGGCCTCTTTGAAGCAGCTGGCTCCCACAGGCAGAATCATGAACTCCTGCATAGCCAGCTTGTTGCCTGCATGAGAACCTCCGTTGATGACATTGAAAGCCTACATGAAGCAAAGGGAAATTTGTTAAATATAATAAGGTATAACAGCTTATAATACACTTAGAATCTGTATACTTGAGGGTTGATTGACTCACAGGGACAGGGAGGATGACTTCAGGGTTACCAGCCAGGTCAGCGATGTGGCGGTACAGCGGCACACCCTTCTCTGCTGCACCAGCCTTGCACACAGCCAGGGACACTCCCAGGATGGCATTAGCACCAAACTTGGCTGACGGAGAAAGACAAGTCCATTAGTTCACTCAGACTTGATACCACAACAAGATTTAAGTGCACTATTTTTAGTTTGCTTACTATAGGGACAAGTTAATTGTGTTATAAGAGCTTTATCTCTGGCAGTACATCCTGAGTATTGAATATTCTTAAGGGTTTTATAGTTGTACCAACTTCTTGTGTGCAGTCTTTAAGTGACTTACATTTGTTTTCTGTTCCATCCATGTCCAGCATCAGCTGGTCAATCTTCTCCTGCTCCAGAACACTTACATTCTGGGAAAACAAGAGGAGTTTAATTAATAACACAATATAATTAACACATGGATTTAAATAACACCCCATATGTGTAATAGAGCATTACAAGGCAGTAAATTATGCACACACATTGTAGTTAGATGGAAAGACATTTATGTCATGCCATAAAACAATTTGTTATACACATTTGTTATACACATTTGTGATACTAGCACTATGTATCAGCCAAACAATAAACTGTCCTACCTTCTTAACCAGTGCAGGTGCAATAGTTTTATTGATATGCTCAACAGCTTTAGAGACACCTGCAAAGGACAAGCAGACCATGACTGACCCAGACACAGGAAGTCCATGCAGAGCAGTCAGGAGGACAGATGACCACAGAGAACTTTATCTAATCTTATCTGGATATAAAAGTCAAATACTGTGTAAATTTCAGATTAGTGCAGGCAGATATTGTAAATAGTTTAGTATTTCTCATCTTATGTCTGAACATGTGTTACGTTTGGCCAGGGTTAGTTTCCAAAACAAACTCATTCTTCATGCTATTCACTGCAACGTAGTAGTCTTCCTGTTATTGCATACATAATTTACCTGATTACACAAAGCAGGGGCCAAGAACTCATTTACATATTTAACTGCCCTTTTGACCCCTACCAAAAGGAAATGGTACAAGTACAATAGTGAGTGTTGGGAACAGATGGATAAAAATAACAGTGTTGACATGTTTGGGGAAGGTAAAAAATTTGTTATAAAGAGTGTCCAGAGTCTCACCTTTGCCCATGTAGCGTGTTTTGTCATTGTCACGCAGCTCCAAGGCCTCATAGATGCCAGTGGAAGCACCACTAGGCACTGCAGCCCTGAAAAGACCTTGAATACACAAAGGACATCCAGTTATTGTGGATGAAAACTGCAGTGTCATTCTCAAGAAGATCAGCTGCATTTGTGGAAAACAACTGAAAAGTGGGTTGTGACTTTCTCATCTTTAAAATGTAAACCATTATACATTATGTCAAGAGCCAGAAGAGTTTTTTCTTAGTATTTTTTTTCTTATGTATGTATGTATGTATGATAAATCAATTGTCTTTTTTACGTGATTCAACTGTTTACA
Organism: Paratrypauchen microcephalus; assembly: GCA_036785185.1. NCBI lineage: Eukaryota > Metazoa > Chordata > Actinopteri > Gobiiformes > Gobiidae > Paratrypauchen > Paratrypauchen microcephalus. The sequence goes on along the minus strand of JAVJIX010000016.1, from coordinate 1,500,162 downwards.
CATATTACTGTGACAGACTCAAATCACAAACACTATGCAATTTCATTGAGACCAGTGTCTCACTCATCCAATTGATTTTCTTTTCTAGAGGCACAGCCACTGCAATAGAGTGCCGTGATGTAACAGGGGGCGAACAGCAGTGAACTTTGTGTGCATACAGGCTGCAGAGGGACCCAAATCACGCCTCTTAACAGGAGCTTGGCCATTTTGGATTCACTCAATAAGAAATCAGGGATGCGTGAATCAACTGTGTGTACTCACTAAAGTGTGAGAAATGTTGGTCTGTAAGGATTTAGGACTGGAGGTTCACAGCTGTAGTTTCAGATTTTGCCTTAAATAAAAAGTACACCTATGAACATAATAATATGCCTAATATATATCATAGCTGTGAATCTTTTCAAGATTCATTTAAAAAAAAAGAGTTTTATAGATGTATAGTAACTTGCCAGGAAAATGATGAACCAATAGGGACAATACATAGAAGAAGAACATATAAAACATGTAGTGATACCAATGCAGACAAATCTAGAAAGCTTACAAGAGCTCAAAATCTCATCATCACTCAATCACTAGCATAGTAGGCTCAGGGCAGCACCATAGCTGAGAGTCAAGCTGGTTATGTAACAAGAGACAGTGTAATAGCTATGGCAGACACGTTTGTACTGCTGCACACTGCTTTCAGTCTGTGCTTTTAATGATGCTGGAAATAAAGTCAATATACAAAAAAAGAACGGTTTTCTAAAAAGGCTATACCAAGGTGGGATGCAGACAGCAGATTTTCAGTATTTTGCAGAGTCCATTTGCTTCAGTGCACAGTGCACATTCAGGTTGGTCATTAACATTCAGGGAGCATTTTATTGGATTGAACTGCTCTTTTGGTTTAACTTTGAGTCCTAAATCTTCATTCACTGTCAGGCCATGAATTCACCAGGCTAAATTGATTACATCCTCCAGACTACATGTGAAGCAAAGTGGGACTGTATGTGTTATGTAATGCAGCAAACAGTTAATACAAACAAAAAAGTAGATTAGATACATTTATATATGCAGGTATATAAAACCTATAAACATCATCACTAGAAGTCCCCAGGCTGTGTAGCATGTTAATGTTGGAAGGCAGCAGTACAGTAATGGGGGTGATATTACATGGGCTATTTTAATTTAACACCCCATCTCATTTACTCATAGCAGACGCATCAAACAGCAACAAGCAAAATCTACAGAAAGGAATAACTTAACAAATGATGATACATTTAAAACCAGAATCAAATATTACCTTTCTTGGTATAGAGATCGACCTCCACAGTGGGGTTGCCACGGGAGTCAAAAATCTCACGAGCGTGAATCTTCAAAATGGACATGTTCCTGGATCTGTGAAAAGACATAGAGAAGTGTCGAACTTTATCCAAAGGCTTGTTCACTGGAAACCCACTGAAAGTGGATTGTTTGCTGAGTGAGTTGGAAAATGAATAAGAAAGAATATAATTTAGAGTATTATACTGAGGTGGTGCCAAAGGTCTATTGCAGTCTGATTTGAATGGATGTGGGTATACCCTCTCTGCCAGCTTAAGTGGGCTGGGCACAACTATAGCATTTTAAGTCACCAAAAGGTGTGGCTTCTGCACCAAATGCTGTCCTGGCTGTGTTTGATCGGGTTACTGAACACACATAGTATTGGGACATGCTTACAAAACCCACTGTTATCTACTGACAAATGTTGAGTAAGAATTGTAGCCATGACTAAAATAATGAAAGTCCACACTCAGAATAATGTGTGTGGATGATGTCATAGGAAATGTCTAACCTCTTTTTGTATTCATTTCACTGTCCCAATATGCATCTATGGTCTTATCCAAATTCTATGTTAAGGTCAAAGTAGATTCTATATTCATTGCTGGCAGCACTATTGATTTCATATTTGCTTAAGCCAAACCAACTTTACTTGCTACAGACAACTGTAGCCTGTAGCAACTGTGCAAATTCTCAGTCAAAGTACATTTCCACCATTATATACATAACATCAGTCATTTTGAGGGTATAACTTGTAATAATGAATAACAATAAGTAATAATAATTGGAGTTATAACATAACAAAGCTGTTGCATTTGATATTTCTTATTGCAAAGACTATATGGGAAAACAAAATGGTACCCAGAGATAAATAAATAAATGAGAACTACTACCTAGGACAGACCTGGGTATTTCAAGGCCCAGGGGCCAAATACGGCCCGCGAGCCGACTCTGACTGGCCTGCGAAAGGTTGCTTGGAATGAAGAAAATTAAACCTACTTTCAAAATTGTACATAATGCATTTGTACTGATGCAATTGTATTGATGATCATCTGTCAGATCTGCTTCACATCTCCACCTCAAACATGCAGCCTGACTTTGATGCACTGGTTAAATAGCTCAACAGAGGCTTGATTTCTCTCACTGATCAAGGAAAAAAAACAACAACACTAAAACATGCTAACTTTGACTATTTTTCTACACAGTTTGGCAGTTGGACAAAAACATTTTGTGACATATCTTGTATATTATTTGGCAAACAAAGACATTGTGGTGTCTTAATCGAAAGTTAAACTCAGAAAGCATTGTGGGGTTAATGTGACTGAAAAAGAGTTACAAATGTTTCACGTTTACCGTTGTTTTGAATTATTTTACAGAATAAATAGATAGCTTTTGTTTTGTTTCGTCTTTATATTGTATTTTGTACACTGTCTTTTTGCACTACCTGGCCAGAGAGAAACGAAATTTCGATTCACTGTATGTTGAACACATATACAGAATTGACAATAAAGACTTTGATCTTTGATCTTTGAAATTCAGTTTTTGTAAAATCTCACTCTCATTACTTAATAATAACACAGAACTTACCAGCTTCTGTAAAGAATGCCATTTACTGAGGATCATGTAACTGTGATGGCTAGTTCATATGTTTGGTCACATGTTTGGTAACCATTTAACAGTAATGCAACACTTTTAATCAAGCAAATGATGCTCATTATCATATAATAGCTTTAACTTTAGATGTGTTATGCAACGTGGATGAACAAATCTTGGATTCTTTAAATGTAGTGGAGCCTTCCTTATGCTTCACACAATGCTGCAGAGTACACGGAGTAATTTTCCTTTCTGTGGTGGACACACCCCCAAGTCTGCTACAAGCAACTGGTAGGCTGCTCTGTCTGGGATCGTATGAAGCCCACGATGACACAGCAACACGTGAACCTGCTAGCATCCGCTGGCTTTTGAATAAACTGAATTAACTTTAAATCTATTCTTCTGTAAGACCTATAGGATCTACTTCGTAGAGGTGAAATCTGACCCCTATTTCCCACCTACTGTGCCGCTCAAAATGGAGAGACATCTCTGCAGCTGACGTTTGGTTAAAAATAGACAGAGGGCTACAAACTATTTCTTGCTCCAGTTGGCCATAATCATCAACTAAGGCAGAAAATACGACGATGAAGCTTCTCAGTAACAGACAAAACTATTACCCAACAAGGTCAAGTCTGAATGGTTATCGTTTGGATGTAGTGTTCAAAATATTGCAGTAAAATATACTTGTATGTATCGACACAGATCTAAGTCATTCATTGAGACAGGCAATATGTCAATATGAAATTAGTATACAAGGGGAATCAAATAAAATAACTTACCTTTCGGGCCTAACTGTGTGCAAGGACGGTGCTGTCTCTCTTCCGTGAGCGCAGGCGGAGAAGGCGATAGAGTTGCACCGTGTTGCGTGATAACGGGACAGAACCAGGAAGAAACGACCAAACAGAGTCCTGTGATTGGATAGTGTCATGGCACGGAGCTCTGTGATTGGCTGATCCTACTGTCACGACTCAAAGTACAGAAGAGGATGCACGGTCGCCATCCTGACTGATGAATGGCACGAGGAAGATGCGAAGTTTCACTTTCATCATCTCATCTGTCTTGCTAGAATCACAATGGTGCTACAGTGCGCAATTAGACAACATTATTAAGCGGGCAATGTACGAGATCCCCGTTTTATTGCGGCATTAACCTAAAATAACGTGAAATGCGGAAGATGACGCAGAAATGTGTACGTGCAGGGGAGCAGGCAGGAATCTCCGACGCAGTGTGGCGCGTTAGTCACATGGTTTTTGTGGTCACGTTTTTAGGACATGAATGACGACAGTGTCTTTAACGAAATCTTAAACGTGTGTTCCTCTTTTGGGAACAGGTAAATATCTGTGTTTATGGGTCTGTGGGCAAAACTGTGGTAAAGCAAAGGCGTAGGCTACTGATTTTTGCAGTTGTAGCCAAGAGGATGAAGAACTCAGCAGTTACCATGGTAACCGCATAGTTCGTTCACTAGTTCATTCATAGTTGGTTAAAACTTGGTTACCAAACTTCAAAGAGCTTAACCTAAATGTTACATCTCTCATATGCCAAAAACAGTTTTAGACTATTAGGCCTGTCTTATTTTAATCTGTAGGTCTGACCTGAATAATCTACCTGTTATAAGGAGATTTAACATTTTTTTCCATTCCATTTAACATTCCAGATTTAACAATTGTATCCTATAAAAAGTATAATCCTACGTGAAAGAATAAACTGTTTTCCGAGAAGAGTAAATGGCTAAATGACAGTAGGTCTAAACAGAAGGTCACCGGTGCCCCAAGAGGCTACATCCCAGTTGCCAAAGTGGGGTTGCCCATGGTGTCGTGTGAAACGTGCATCACATTTTCACAGTGGCGTACAGTGCAGCAGGATTTCCCTCAGTCCGATCATGGTTCATCCGTGAGGACTATGGATGAGGTGATGTTATGAAAGGCTTCTGCAATAACCTTGACACAGCCACACCACATTGGTTAAACTCGATGCCGCCATCTGCTGTTCACATTTGCAAAATTCAGTGCCACATATTGTACTGTATTTTTGGACTTTATTAGAGCAGCACAGGAATTTACAAGTTGTAAGGGGTTTTTTTTTACAGGAAGAAATGTTTGAGGTTCTTGGCTATTGCAAATTTACCCAGTTTAGCTGTTGCTGCTGGGAGATTTTCCCTAAAATGACTAAATGACCCCCAATTCAGAACGGAATTTGATGCTGAACCTTTTGGAAAACAAACAAATGACTGAAGCTTTGGCTCTGTAGTTTTGGGCTGTGCTGTCTGATCTAGTCTTATTGTAAGTGGGGGCATGCTATCTATGTATAGAGGAAAACCATATGGTTATTCTTTTATTTGTGGGATGGGATTACAACTGATCCTGATTTTTTCCAGAAAGGCTGATTTGACTGAAAGTAAGTGGGTTACTGCTTTTTATTCATGTTTTACTTTTCTGTGAGTTTGACTTTTATCAGATGTGCACAAAAGAAGTTAATCACCCACACAAATGATTACACAATTTCAGGAACCAATTTTATCTCATTTCCTTTTTTTCACCAACATTTAACAGAACTAAAGTTTTTATTTAATTTTCTATCAGATGGCAGTAACGCAGAGGCTCAAAGACAAGTTTAAGTTTACTTCAGCAATTGTGCAAGCAGAAGGTAGAGCTAAACAAACAGTACACAAAAAAGCAACAAAAAACATCAAACATGATAATATAATACAGAAGTGACACATTTATACTCAAGTAGTAGGTTTTCTAAATACTTAAAAAAAATATATTTCTTATGTAATTATTAGCGTTTGTTTTTTAGTACTTACTTTAGTACAAATTTTTTATCTATTTTGCCTGCCTACACACATTATTAACATTTATTTCGTATGTACTCCAGACCTGGTTCTCTGATTCAGATTGTCAAGCATGGTGCAGAATTCTTTATCACCGAGTGCTATGGCCATTATCCTCAATGCACTCTGTGGTCCACTGCAGCTGCTTCATGAGTCAGTTGGGTTGGGCAGCTTCCAGGTGTGAAGATTTCTAACCGTTCAAGTATGAGGCTCTCTATTCCTGGGAAATTGTCTCAGGTTATAGTTGCAGAGATAGTATGTCAGTCAAAAAAAAAATTTTTTTTAATCCAAACTACAAAATATGATCTAATCTGTGAAAAAAATGTTGTATTCTTCACTAAATTGGACCAATCAATCTTTTGTGCTGCTCCTAGCTGCTGTTATTACTTCATTAAACTTACTCTCAACTTTGGGAACTATCCCCTCCTGGCACAGATAAACCTAGTGATTTACAGAGGAAGAAGACATTTCTCAGAAGCAGTGTTTTAAGTGAAGTAGCTGAAGGGCATTGAAACGCAACCCACAAAATGATGTCAAGCTCTTGACTATACATCTCATGTCACTGCACTTGTAGAGTTCAATATGATTTTCTCCACCTGGGCCTGCTTAAAGTCTGTTTATTTGCCCACAGGCGCCGATAACACAAACACAAACAACTGGTATCAATCAGGAACAGGGGCAGTAAAGGGTCCAAACTCTTAACACTAAAGGATATGACTGGAACGATAGGTCTTAAAGCAAGCCAGCCCTTTGGTCAGTTTATAATGCAATAAGCTCAAGTACACAAACATGGGCCAAATGTGGACTTGGGCTGGGAACCTTAAAATAAAAAAATAAAAAAGTAGTAATCATGACCAGAGTCAATTTCAGCATTGATTTAAATATATAATCAATTATACTCAATCAATCAATTTAGAGTCACCTTAAATTTTTAAAGGGTCGCTATGTAAGTTGTCTGATGGAGGGTCCGAAACTTCTTTGGGGAAATGTCATTGTTTTGCCTTGAATGTTCCACAAAAGGGCATCAAACAGCAGTCTCCAGATTGACTACACCATGCGTGTGACTACACCATACCAAGTCCTTTTTAGCAACTAAAAACACTTGACAAAATGTAAAACATAACTTTATAACAAACCGTGGAACAGTATCAGGCAAACATAACATTGCATTTTCAAGAGGCAAACTCATAGACCAGAGGTCTTCAACACGGGGGTCGCGACCCCTAGGGGGGTCGCGGAGGAACTGCAGGGGGGTCGCGAAATCCTTTGATTTCACTTTAAAATAATACAATTTTATATTTTATAGTGTAAAATACAGTATTAACCTGTGTATTATTTCCTTGTATTGGATGTACCATAACAGAGTAGCAATGTTTATACATGACACTAAGCTCAATTTAATATAAAACACAATTCTATGCTGTATATATAGTAGGGGGTCCCTGACCCAGTTCGCCATCTGTTTGGGGGTCCCTGGCCTGAAAAACGTTAAAGACCCCTGTCATAGACCTTCCACCAAAAAACAACTTGTGGTGGGAAGTGGGAGTGCCAGCAGATGTATTAAATTGCAGAGTAGTCCGACAACAAATTATTATTATTATAGTAACCTGAAAAAACATAGCCTGTTTGTATTTGTACTGTCAATAATGAGAATACAAAGATAAATATATGTGAGGTCACTTGCAATATGAATCCTGAATAACCCTTTTGAGCTGATAATGCTAAAAAGTAATAATACATTAGAACTGAACTGACGAAGCAGCGCGGATGAGCTGCGAAACTTTTTCGACCAAATAAACTTTGTCCAGTTAACAAACTGAATTTCTCCTTTTATCATGGATTCTACCTGGACGACTGAGAGATTCTTCACGTAATAATACAGTAATGTATCTGAACATCTCCACTCACATTTCCAGGAAATTCTAATGTAATTACTGATTACAACACAAAACGGAAACAGTGCACCCACTATAGCAAATGTGGCAGTTTTAGGCGGAGATCAGAACATGTAGTGGCTTGTGCAACTAGTCACCATGAGTTACATTAATCAACTTGGTTTACAATTACATATCACATATGTAACGCTGGAAGGAGTGTCAGCAAATAGGGTGAAATTCTTTAGATTCTTCTTCAGATGTGAATGTAAAATAAACAGAGGCAGAAAGTTTATATGTACTTCTGATGGTAAAAGGCAATGGAGTCCACCAACGTTCAGAATATGATCCAAAAAATAAATGCATATAAATAAGAAAGCTGTCACATACAGTAAGCACATCATTTTGCTTATCAATGTATAGGGGCTACAGCCTATTGGTTCAAAAAAATGACTGTGGTGATTAGTATGGAGTGACTTTGAGGTTGGTTCAACAGCACTGCTGCTGCTTCTGGGCAGAGCAATGGGCGTTTTCTACTGATGTCCCAACACCTCCCTCCGGGCCTCGTGGTTTAAATCTGGAGACCAAGCGGGTGCGAAGTGTCAGAACATCAGCCACTATGGAGCCGCTCTGCGCGCCGCTCTTCGCTCTGCTCCTGGGCGCCGTCTGCGCTTTGCCGCACGATGGAATCCACTGGACCTACACAGGTAAGAAACAGACGGTAGTAACTGGATGTTGGGTTGTTGAAACGCAGGGTTGGGTCAAAATTTGCAAAAATAACTGCGCCAATTTAGTTTTACGCATACACCGTGGATAGAGACCGCGCGTAAAACTTGAATAAGGCGACTTTATTCACTTGTAAACGTGCAAAACAGAAGAAACTGCAAAGTAGAACTATTTCAGAGAGGATAAAGATCATGGAAAATTAACTGCAGAGAAAGTGTGTGCGTGTGCAACAATATGTGACCATGTAATCTTGAATAAACCACTAGCATGAATAGTTTTGAGGGCAGTAAAAGTCAATCTTAATTTAGATGGATGTGAGAGGGGCCTTAATCACTGTAGGAATAGACACTTAAAATGTATAAGATCAACAAGAAATAAACACCATGGTATTATGATTATTCAACTGTGACATTTTCATAATTTAATTGTAATTATCTCAAATAATGCAATAAATAATGTTTTGATTTATTATCTTTATTTAAATTGGGATGTAGTGTGGATACAGAGGTCCGTTGATAGCTATCGTTAGACCAAAATCATTTAAACAGAATTGTAGTTGGAGTTATACATTTTAATTGGCTATGGTATGGATCATAAAACTCACAAAATTGTAAGATGTGTTGAACAAATTATATTATGTGTGATATAATTACATTGTGACAGATATTTTGACAGATTATATGTCCTCTACCAGTGCAGCTTTTTTCTTAAACTTACTTATACCTGTACTTTGTTAAAAATCTAACTCATATGCTCTTTGATAATATTGTGGTATTTCCTTGCCCTCAGAGGGGGCTTTGGACCAGATGCACTGGGCCACTAAGTACCCTGCCTGTGGCGGTAAGAAACAATCTCCTATTGACATTCAGAGGAGAAGCGTGAGACACAATCCTGACATGTTACAGCTGGAGCTGTCAGGATATGATGCTCAGAAAGGCAACTTTCTCATGTCCAACAACGGGCACTCAGGTATCAAATTATATTGAGAAAGACAAAAATCTAACCACGGCTGTGTATAAGTATAACATTAAATCATTTACTCTACATGTTATTTTTCCTCAGTTCAAATTGACCTGCCTCCGACTATGGTTATCACTAAGGGGCTGCCAGGGAGGTACACAGCTGTGCAGATGCACCTGCATTGGGGTGGATGGGACCTAGAGGCCAGTGGAGCTGAGCATACCATTGACGGTATTCGCTACATGGCAGAGGTAAAAAATGAAGTGCCCCAGAGCAGCTGTCTTGAACTTTAATCTTACACTTTCACTAATGTCCATGAGTCACTGCTGCTTACCACAGTCAGACATTTGTCAGAAATGCTTCAGTGGCACTTTCACAGCTGCAACAGTTATTTACACTCTTCCCACATATCCCACACAATAGTTTGGATGTATACTTTCTATCTATTCACAACGATCCTTAATTTTTCCTGTCCACCCTCTGAACTGTACCACATTAGGCTAATAGTTGCCCAAATGGAATAAAAATAGCAATGATCTGATATTTTATGTTTAGTTCAGTGTTTTGTTGTTGTTGTAATTGTATGTATAAGACTCTTTGGTTACTATGCTGACAAGTTTCCATTCGTCAGTTACTGGTCAGTTAGGGACTGGCTCTGCTGAGTTATGACTGCTGTGACTTTTGTTCTTGTTTTGTGCCCACAGTTTTCAGCAAATAAACAACAAGAAGTTATTTGCTATGTTTCCTTGTACTAAATTAACATTTAATATCTTTCAGCTTCACATGGTCCATTACAACTCAGACAAGTACAAGAGCTTCACAGAGGCCCGAGATAAGCCGGATGGCCTGGCAGTGCTGGCCTTTTTCTATGAAGTATGTATGGCACCACTCCACTATTCCTTATCTGGAGTCCACTTTATCTCCCTGTGCTTTTGTTTATGGACTACAGGAAGCTTTACAAACATAGGATTAAATTTTCCATAAAAGTGACTGATATTGTTCAGGTTTTCACTTATAACAAAAGCCATAGACAAGTGCGTATTGATAAATCTTTTGCCTTTGAAGTCACTGACACCATTTTCAAAGTCCGGTTCAGTACAAGGCCCCATTCAGAGTGGACTGCATAGAGAACATTTCTGAATTAATGCAGAATGCACTGTTTTCAGAATAAAATGAGATTGATACAATTTTTACATAATCATAAGTACAGAAAGATGATAAATTATGGGATGAAAACAACAGAGCCTACTAAACAATAAATATAATGTTTTAGAATGCAAATGGCAGAGGTTAAATAAAAGACTCTAACAAACAGATTGCACTGAAGATACATTCCAGTGTATTATGATATATACAGACAAACCTTATCATAATCAGGGCTATTGCTCATGATGACTCTGTGCTAACCTTTTCACTCTGAAACTAAAAGGACCTTAACTATCTATTCTGTGCTCTATTAATCCTTTCCATGTTAAAGCCTGTGGAGTTTGCTTTCTTTTTCTCAGACCATCTAAGGTTACTCCAACAGTGCAGGACGTCATTTGGACAGTCGGCCTTCTTTTACAAGAGCTGTAAACTGTGGAACTCCCTGCCCACAGAAATTAAGTCCATCTCCAAGTTAAAACTGTTCACTGTTAAACTTAAATCTTGGCTCAAGAGAAACCAAAGATGTACCCATGTGTAAATAGTGTTAGAATGAGAGAATGAATGAGCCGAGTGAGTGAATGAGTGAGTGTTACATGTCTTTGCACTGCTGTATTTAAATAGATGAAATTGTATTTTATATATATATATATATTGGAATGTCATTCGGGCTTGAGAAATGTAGTAGGATGGTGACCAAGCGAGGGAAGGTAGTCCACACAGAGGGGGTCTCACTCCCAGAGGGAACAATAGCAGACATTGAGGACAGTTACAAGTACCTTGGTATCCCACAAGCAAATGGCAACCTTGAAGAGGCAACAAGGAAAGCGGCTACAGCCAAATACCTGCAACGAGTAAGGCAAGTCCTAAGAAGTCAGCTCAATGGCAAGAACAAGGCCCAGGCAATAAACAGCTATGCCCTGCCAGTGATCAGATACCCAGCAGGAATCATAAGCTGGCCAAAGGAGGAGATACAGACCATGATGTTAAGGCACGAAAGCTCCTGACCATGCATGGAGGGTTCCATCCCAAATCCAGCACCCTGAGACTGTACACGAGCCGGAAGGAAGGAGGCCGAGGACTAGTGAGTGTGGGAACCACTGTCCAGGATGAAACATCCAAAATCCATAAGTACATCAAGGACAAGGCCCCGACAGATGATGTACTCAAGGAATGCCTCAGACAGTGGAGTGCAGAGGAAGAGGTGCTGGAGGGACCATCAAGGCAGGACAAACCCCTACATGGGGCGTACCAACGAAACATAACTGAAGTGGCTGATATCAAGAAATCCTACCAATGGCTGGAGAGGGCTGGTCTGAAGGACAGCACAGAGGCCCTCATCCTGGCTGCACAGGAGCAGGCCTTGAGCACCCGAGCAATAGAGGCCCAGATCTACCACACCAGACAAGACCCAAGGTGTAGGCTGTGTAAAGAGGCTCCTGAGACAATCCAGCACATAACTGCAGGGTGTAAGATGCTGGCAGGGAAAGCATACATGGAGCGACACAACCAAGTGGCGGGCATAGTGTACAGAAACATCTGTGCAGAGTACGGGCTGGAGACCCCAAGGTCAAGGTGGGAAACACCTCCGAAGGTTGCGGAGAATGACCGAGCCAAGATCCTGTGGGACTTCCAGATACAGACTGACAGAATGGTGATGGCGAACCAACCAGACATAGTGGTGGTGGATAAGCAACAGAACAGAGCCGTGGTGGTGGACATTGCAATACCAAGTGATGGTAACATTAGGAAAAAGGAACACGAGAAACTAGAGAAATACCAGGGGCTCAAGGAAGAGCTGGAGAAGGCCTGGAAGGTGAAGGCATCAGTGGTGCCCGTGGTGATCGGAGCACTCGGGGCTGTAACCCCCCAAACTGGAGGAGTGGCTACAACAGATCCCAGGAAAAACATCAGACACCTCAGTCCAGAAAAGTGCAGTACTAGGAACAGCAAAGATACTGCGCAGAACTCTCAAGCTCCCAGGCCTCTGGTAGAGGACCCGAGCTGGATGAGAGAGAGAGAGAGGGACCAACCACCGTGGAAGGTGAGGAGCACATTTATATATATATATATATATATATATATAAAAGTATATATATATATATATATATATATATATATATATATATATATTTTGTTAATTCATAATTCACATGATTGTGTAATTGCTGATTCTTAGAAAAGGATTTCTTATTTAAAAAAATGTTTGATGACGCTCCCTTTAAGTTACGTAATGAGAGAGAACGTGCTGCGCCAGTTTAGTCAGAGCTGCGCAAGGCACGGGAGCATATAGTTTTCTTACCGTACGTCCGTACATATTTGTTTTGTAACCTTTTTATTGTCAAAGTAAAAAACTCTTAAACTTAAAGAAAGTCTCATGTCGTGCGCGTGAAGAAATCACTGTCTGCAGCTCTAAGTGGTATTTTGAATGAAGAGGAATAAGTGCCACTACATTAGTAAGAAAACTGCTCACGGAAGGAACCAAAGTGACTGAAAAACGATCTTTTGGATGCTAACATGGAGCTAGCCACCAATTAACACCTCTGAATGGGTGTGAGGCATTGTTGCAACTTTCTGGATCGGACTTTCACAACGCATACGAGGTGGTAAGCCTTCTGAATTAACATATGAAGACAGACAGTCACTGGAAAGACAAAAAGGACGAATTGAAGCCTAGATTTCTTGATGGAAGGAAGCTACAAACTTTGCTAGTTTGCTGTTAAGCTATGCCATGATGCTAGTGCTATTTAGCCATTGAATCATTTGCAGTTTGGACCAAGAAATGAATGCCATTAAGCTACATGATGCTAACTGCTTAACTGAAGCCTGAATCAGAAAATAACTGAAAGCTCTGTGCGTTTTGGAAATTGTGAAGCATTTATTGGATGAAGAAAAGTGTTAAAAGAATACTTTTACTCATATGCACATAATTTGCGCTCAGCTTTATTAAAATGGATGAAGGTAATGTTAAAGAAGTTGGCACTGAAGACATGGCTTCCAAGCGGCCAGTTAAATTAACTGAGAAGGCAATTGAGGAAAGGTTGTTTAGGCTACTTGGCACCAGAAGAGGAGTTTTGTCTAGACTCACAACTCTAAGGAGAGAAGTTGCCGGTTTAATCACTTTAACAGATAATTTGCCAACAGTGCAAGAGATAATGAATGAGGAGTTTAATCCAGCACTTCAACAGTTTATTGAAATTACTGAACAATTAGGAGATCTTTTGCCTGAAGATGAGAAAGAGGCAGATTTGAACAACTGGTTTGAACCTAAACTGATAGTTATCAGACAGTTTATAGAAGAAACTGAAAAATGGATTGAGCAGGAGACATTAAGCTTACAACAAACAAATCAAGAAAACCAAGCTGAAGAAGAGATAGACCCTGATGATAGCGTGTCACAAGTGAGCAATAAGCCAGTAAGCCAGTAAGTAATGCTGGACGCTCAACTGTCGTGTCTTCTCGTGCATCAGTTGCTATTGAGGAAGCCAAGCTCTGTGCTCTATTAGAACATGCTGCTGTAATGGAAAAGAAACAGGAGTTAGAAATGGAGGAAGCACGTATCAGAGCAGCTAAACAGAATCTGGACATGCATGCGGCTATAGCAGAAAAAAGAGCTAAAGTCAAAATACTGAAACAATATGAGAAATCAGGAGATGGCATGAGCAGCTACATGCGCTCTCATCAGACAGGTGGCGCCAGAGTGAAGGAAAAGGGAAACACTATCCCCATTTACCAAAGCAGACCTACTCTCAGAAGTCAGGCATCACTTAGGTCATTGCAAGATGCAAAACGCCAGGGTGCAACAGCAAACACTGCAGGGCAACAGCCAGGATGGAAGTATGAGTGGCCTTCTGAAAGTAATGGAAAATCAAAACATTATTACACAGATGCTTGTTAAGCAACAGCAATATGCACAGCTTCCTGGGAAAGAGGTGACAGTGTTCACAGGTGATCCACTTAACTATAGATCTTTTATTAGAGCTTTTGAACAAGCTATTGAACAGAAGACGGACAGTGAACAAGACAAGTTGTACTACTTGCAACCTGCAGGTGAGCCACAGCAGCTTGTACGAAGCTGCGAACACATGCCAGCACACAAGGGGTTCAAAAAAGCAAAAGAAATGTTACAGAAACATTATGGAGATGAGTTGGTGATTGGAAGCGCTTACATCGATAAGGCCTTAAAATGGCCGCCAATCAAGGCTGAAGATGGGAAAAGCCCTACAGACCTATGCTTTATTCCTGACTGGTTGTTGTAACACGATGCAAGATGTGGAATTAATGGAGGAAATGGATAATCCCACAAATATGAGGATGGTGGTATCCAAGCTGCCTTATAAGATGCGAGAAAGTTGGCGCAATGAAGCATTTAAAATCAAAGAAAAAAGAGGAATCAGAGCACGATTTGCTGACCTCGTCGCCTTCATTGATCGACAGTCTAAGGTGGCCACGGATCCACTGTTTGGAGACCTCCAAGGTAAAAGCCCACCACCAGCAGGAAAGAGCAAAGAGAGTGCAAAGGTCGTCAAGAGTGGAGCAAAAGGGACAAGCTTTGCAACCAATGTGACGGTGGAAAAGAAAAATGCAGCTGTAACACCAAAGCAAGTAAGCCCAACCAAGACAGGAATTGCTTTTGAAACTCCATGCTTATTTTGTCAAGGAAACCACACGTTGGAATCTTGTAAAAAGATAAAAGAGAAAACAAGTCAGGAGCGTCTTGACTTTTTAAAGTCAAAGGGACTGTGTTTCGGGTGTTTGAGACAAGGTCATATCAGTCAGAACTGTAAGAAGAAGACCGTATGTACACAGCGCTCACGTAAACACCCAGACATTCTTCACCAGAACGAAGAGGGCAAGAATATAACTTTTGTGCCGGAACAGGGTAATACTCAGAAGGAAGAAACGTCTGTGACTCCAAGCCCTGTCAAGGAAGAAGTGTGCGGCTATACTGCGGCCGGAGAAACAGACTGCCTATTACCTGTAGTTCCTGTGAAGGTAAAGTCCCGCAGCAGTGGAAGATCCATAGAGACTTATGCGTTTATGGACCCCGGGAGTACAGCCACATTCTGTACGGAGGATGTTAGGAAGAGGCTGAACGAGAAGGGAAAGCCAACTCAAATCTCCTTAAGCACAATGGGTCAGCATGAAGCAGGGGAACGAACGTTGATCAACAGCCACCTACTCACTGACCTTGAAGTGTGTAGTCTTGATGGAGAAGAGTACCTTTGGCTTTGGCTACCCGAAGTCTTCACTCACAGCAACATCCCTGTGCAGAGAGAAAACATCCCCAGTCAACAACATCTAGAGAAGTGGTCCTACCTGAACGAGGTGAATCTACCGCATCTTGATGTTGGTATAGGCCTTCTCATTGGTGCCAACAATTCCAAAGCAATGGAGCCCTGGCATGTAATTAACAGCCAAGAGGAAGGACCTTACGCTGTGAAGACTGTTCTCGGCTGGATGGTGTATGGTCCAGTAACTAATGAGAATCCACTTGTCAGAGGCAAGACAGCTTACAGTGTTAATCGAATTGCAGTAGAGGAAGTGGAGCAGCTACTAATACAGCAATATAACACAGATTTCCCTGAGCGTCTATATGACGATAAGGACGAAATGTCACAAGAGGACAAACTGTTCATGGAGTCAGTCCAAAGAAGCACCAAGTTCATAGATGGACACTACAGTGTGGGGCTCCCACTGAGAAACTTGGATGTAAAAATGCCCAACAATCGCTGCATAGCCGAACAGCGAGCTGCTGGTTTGAAGAGAAAGCTGATGAAGAACGAACCGTTTCTGGAGGACTACAAAGGCTTTATGGAGAGTATCCTGGAGAAAGGCTACGCCATGGAAGTTCCTCAAGACCAGCTTTCTCGTGATGACAACAGGGTTTGGTATGTCCCGCATCACGGCGTATACCATCCGAAGAAAAAGAAAATCCGTGTCATTTTTGATTGCAATGCCAGCTTCCAGGAAGTGTCTCTCAGTGGTCAGTTGATGCAGGGACCTGACCTCACCAACACGCTCATTGGTGCCTTAGTGAGGTTTCGAGAAGAACCAATAGCTGTGATGGCGGATATAGAGTCCATGTTTTATCAGGTGAGAGTTCCTGAGACAGACGCTGACCTGTTGAGATTTTTATGGTGGCCATCTGGTGATCTTAGTGCACCTATGAAGGAGTACAGGATGATGGTACACCTGTTTGGAGCGACGTCTTCCCCTAGCGTTGCGTCCTATGCGCTGCGAAGAACAGCAGAGGATCGAAAAGGCACCACCACACCAGAATCTGTGGAGACCGTTCTACATAATTTTTATGTAGACGATTGTCTTAAATCAGTGGCAACAGTGGAGGAAGCAATCGTCTTGGTGAAGGATCTTTCTGACCTGTGTGCTGAAGGAGGTTTTACACTCACCAAGTGGGTCAGCAACGACCGGAGAGTCTTGTCTACCATTCCTACAGAACTCAGAGCCACTGAATTGAGAGACCTCAACCTTACACAGGATGCCCTGCCCAACGAACGAGCTCTCGGTGTACAATGGTGTACAGAGGATGATGTGTTCACATACAACATAAAGCCACAGGACAAGTCAAAGACGAGAAGAGGTATTCTTTCCATCGTAAATTCCACCTATGACCCTCTTGGCTTCCTGGCACCATTGATACTCCCTGCTAAGCTTCTGATGAGAGATCTGTGTAAAGAAAAGTTAGGATGGGATGAAGATATCAGAGACTTGCGAGCAGAGCAGTGGAATAAGTGGTTGGAAGATCTCACTCTCCTCTCGGGCTTTAGCATCAGAAGATGTGTCAAACCTCAAGACTTTGGAACCACAGTGGTGGCCAGGTTGCACCATTTTTCTGATGCAAGTGAGGTCGCCTATGGTACAGCATCTTACCTCGTTTTGATGAATGACCAAGGTAGGACCCACTGTTCCCTAATTATGGGGAAGTCTAGAGTGTCCCCACTCAAGCAGGTCACCGTGCCACGTCTAGAGTTGACTGCAGCAGTTGTTGCTGTCAAGGTGGATAGGATGCTGCAAGGAGAAATGCAGATCCCGCTTCAGCAGTCAATTTTCTGGACTGACAGCACGACGGTTCTGAAGTACATCGATAATGAGACCACCCGATACAAGACCTTCGTGGCTAACAGAATCACACTCATACGAGAAGCCACTAAACCATCTCAGTGGAGGTATGTCAGAACGTCGCAAAACCCAGCTGACAAGGCAACCAGGGGCATGAAGGCCAAAAAGTTCATGCAAGCTAAGGACTGGATAAATGGCCCAGAGTTCCTTTCACAGGCAGAATGTGAATGGCCACAGAGACCAGACAACCTGAGTGAGAACATGCAGAATGACCCAGAAGTGAAAAGTGTTTCAGTAAACACAATCACAGTTGAGGAACAGCCTGATTGTATGAACAAGCTACTTGAGTACTACGACAGTTGGCACCGACTGAAGAGGGCGACTGCATGGATTATGAAAGTTAAAGACCTGTTAATTAATCTGAAATACAAAAGAAAAGAGTTTCAAAGTGAAATCAGTCAAACAGAAAAAGATCCAGAGAAACAGAAGTTGCTTGTGCAACAAAGCATGGAAAGGTATAGGAGTACCCTGGAAAAGGAAGTACTTACCTTGGAACAACTGACCAACGCAGAAGCAGAAATCATCCGGTACAGCCAAGCTCAATGCTTTCCAGAGGAGATTAATGCACTCTGCAATGGTAAGCCCATCAAGAAGAGCAGCCAGCTGTGCAAACTTGATCCTGTGTTTGAGGAGGGCATTCTGAGGGTAGGAGGGCGGCTAACTAAATCTGCCATGCCAGTGGACACAAAACATCCTGTGTTACTGTCCAAACATTCAAGAGTTGCAATTCTCATTCTGAGGGACATCCATGAGAAGCTCGGTCACTGCGGGCGCAACTACGTGTTATCACAGTTGAGAGAGAAGTTTTGGATTCCTCAGGCAACCTCAACCATCAGGAAGCTCATATCCAAATGCACAGTATGCAGAAGACTACGGGGACGAGTTGGTGAACAGAAAATGGCACCTCTACCGGAGGATCGTCTTGTACCAGATAAGCCGCCATTCACCAGTGTTGGAATTGATTACTTCGGCCCATTTGAAGTGAAACGGGGCCGGGGCACTGTTAAACGGTATGGTGTTATGTTCACCTGCCTCACCATCAGGGCAGTGCACATTGAGGTGGCAGAAAGTCTGGACACAAGTGCCTGTATCAATGTCCTTCGTCGATTTATAAGTAGAAGAGGACAGGTTACCACAATGCGATCTGACAACGGCACCAATTTTGTTGGTACCGAGAGAGAATTGAGAGAGGCACTGGAAAACCTGAACCAGTCAGAGATAGAGAAGTCAATGCAAAAGAGGGGCATCAAGTGGATTTTCAATAGTCCAGCCGCCTCGCATCAAGGAGGGATTTGGGAGCGGCAAATCCGTTCAGCACGTAAGATTCTCAACGCTCTCGTAAAGGAACGAGAGGTTGTGAGGTTGAAAGCATCATAAATGGTCGACCCATAACAAGCGTGTCAGATGATCCACTCGACTTAGAACCTCTGACCCCCAACCATCTGTTGCTGATGAAGAATCAACCCAACTTCCCACCGGGAATCTTCAACCAGGATGATTTATACACAAGAAAGCGCTGGAGGCAAGTACAATTTCTTGCGGATCTATTCTGGCGCAGATGGACTCGCGAATACTTACCCCTCCTTCAGGAATGCCAGAAGTGGACGAGCCAAAAGCGGAACTTCGAGCCTGGAGATGTGGTATTAGTAGTTGACAGTTCATCACCACGCAACACGTGGACCATGGGAAGAATAATACAAACCTTACCTGACTCCAGTGGAACTGTACGTCGTGTGAAGTTGCAAACAAAAAACAGTACCCTGGAGAGATCTGTGCATAAGATATGCCTATTGCAAGAAGCCATATAGACCTGGAAAAGAGAAAAAAGTTATGAAAAAAAAAGGACTGACTTAATGACTTTAATTGTTATTTATAGTTTATTGATGCATATTTAAGTTAATTGATAATTGTACAATCTTACAGTATACACAATTAGGGGCCGGATATGTAAGGGCCATAAGGCATAAAAGTTAAAATGTGCCAAAATATGTACAGTTTATAATTGAAATGTATATTTTGTTAATTCATAATTCACATGATTGTGTAATTGCTGATTCTTAGAAAAGGATTTCTTATTTTTAAAAATGTTTGATGACGCTCCCTTTAAGTTACGTAATGAGAGAGAACGTGCTGCGCCAGTTTAGTCAGAGCTGCGCAAGGCACGGGAGCATATAGTTTTCTTACCGTACGTCCGTACATATTTGTTTTGTAACCTTTTTATTGTCAAAGTAAAAAACTCTTAAACTTAAAGAAAGTCTCATGTCGTGCGCGTGAAGAAATCACTGTGTCTGCAGCTCTAAGTGGTATTTTGAATGAAGAGGAATAAGTGCCACTACATATATATATATATATATATATATATATACTTTAGATTTTATGTTAGTGTAGAAAAGCTCACCCAGGGACGGGGGTTGAAGATTAGCACTTGCTAAACTCTGTATGCATCACATCAGCTGCAAGCACTGTTCTGTAACTATGTCCGATTGCATTATCCCTGCCAAATAAATAAATAAATAAAAATAAAATTAGGGTGTTACTATTTAGACAGCACTAAGCAAATCTTATCCTTTTGCCAAATATTTTGATAGTAACTTGATAAACATAGAGTTAAGCAATATACACATGGGACCACATGGGAGCCAGATACTATTGATTTGCTATTAATAGTGTCATTGGCCTAGGTCCTGTCTGGTTTTGACTTAAGGCATAGGACATTGAACTATAAACCCATCAACTGAATTGTCATTTCCAGGATGGACATTTTGAGAATACCTACTACAGTGACTTCATCCACAACTTGGCCAAAATTAAATATTATGGTAAGTAACTCCTTCCCTTAGTAGTCAGATAAAATAGATTCTGATTCAAATGTGTTTCATTCAGGTCAGTCCATGAACATCTCCAATATTGATGTGCGCTCCATGCTTCCTGAAAACATGAACCACTTCTTCAGATACCAGGGGTCTCTCACCACCCCGCCCTGCTACGAGAGCATCCTGTGGACAGTGTTTGACACCCCCATCACCCTCTCACACAACCAGGTAGCAATACATCTGTAAATAATTAGGCCCGAGTGCCAAGGGTGGTGTAGGGTCTATTGTGATTGTTCAGCAGTGTACGAAGTGCACTATGTCAAGTGTGCCTACAAAAACAGAGCGCGAAGCGCTCTCCCTTCTCAAACATTCAATACCACTCAAAAGTGACACTCATGGCAATGCGCTTGTCATTGACAATGGACCCCACGGGTGCGTTACTGAACGCAAGTACTTTCCAATGACATACGTATACAGTATATGTGCCACCAGTGGCCCTATATTGTTATTTATTTTATTTTGTTTTATTTTATTTTATTTATCCCTGTAGGGAAATTATTTCTCTGCATTTGGCCCATCCTTCAGAAGCACTGTTCTTGTTTTTCTTATTCTTATTATTATTTTCCCTCATCCCCCTTTTGCACAGATCAGCAACTTGTCACTGACGAAAAGTCACCAAATTTTGCACAAAATTTAGGAATGCCAAAATAGGAATTTACAAATACTCTGCCCCTGTCTGAGCTGGCAGAAAGAGGCTGCTTGAATTCTGATGTCAGCTGCGTTTGTATAGTTTTTTTTTCTTGTCGCGGTACCGGTGATATTTGCACTGGGGTGGTGCCGTTTCAGGTCAGTTAGCATGTTTGACGTGCTGCTGTAAACGCACGCGATCTCAGCTAAACAGTGTTGGCACACTGTTTTATCCACCTGTCTTTCTCCTTTGCAATATTTAACCAGGAAGCCGAAGTGTTCCAAAACAGGAGACTTTAGCGACAGGGGAGGGTCTTCAAGTTCCGGTTGGTCGCTAGCAGTACCCATGGTTCAGGGCACACAAGTTTTTTTTTGCAGTGTGGTTCAGGAGGGCTCTTTGATATGCACGAGGGAACGTCCGTGATTGGTTCGCCGTGAGACGTCACCTCCACATGATCTCAGTGGAGTGTAAGGAGCTCGAATCACAATTATTATCATACAGGACTAAAAGAACAATGTCTGTACAAAACTGGTTGCATTCACTACATTGAGTTTTTCCTTGGTTTATGTTTAATACATTTGTAATTAGAGGCCTTTTCCACAAAAATATAATAAGGAACAAAGATCATTGCTTTCTGTAAGCAAAGATTAACTAGGGGGACATTTTTTGTTATATTAGCTCCAGTAAGCTGTGCTATTGTTCAACCCCAAATATGTGATTGTTATCCTTTAAAAGCACTTTAAGCCACAATATTAATATGTTAAAACTGTCGAGCCAATTCCTAATAAACAATGATAAGACAACAATTATGGAATAATTTGTTTTGTCTTTTTTAACTGTAAATTTCCCATAGAGTTATATAAGCACCTACCCTCCCTCTGGAATGACCACATGATCAAATTCTAGAAGGTGAACAGAGTTTATTAAATGGACCACATCTTTGGTATTTTGTGCAGATCCGTAAACTGGAAAGCACATTGATGGACATAGATAATAAGACTCTGTGGAATGACTACAGAATCGCTCAGCCTCTCAACGACCGTGTGGTTGAATCCTCCTTTCTCCCACGTCTCGGCAAAGGATGTACGTCAAGTCCTATGTGAAAGTTCAATATTTTAAGGTGTATAGATGTATGTGAATAATGCTGTTTGTGCTGTAGCATTTTGTCGCCAAGATGAAATTGAGTCAAAACTTCTCAAGATTGAGGGTTTGATCACATCTATTGGGAAGCAAATGAATTCAGGTAACACAGTTATGAACTGAGAATACTTCTGATTTATTGGTTGTATGCTAATGTTTTATTGTTTTTGTATTTTAAGGAGGAATGCGTGGGCCCAGACCCTCCAGGCAAGGTAAGATCGATTTAGACAATAAGAATATTTTCTGTGCATGCCACTGCAAAAAAACAATACATTTTAAACCAAAGAGCATACCCTAACTGAAGTCCATGATAATATTGTGCAAGACAGAGTTTATCTACTGAACATATACTGAACCAGGTATTCTTTAGCAGAAAAGTTACATAGTGCACCTTTAAGGATATAACTTACAATGGCCTCTATACATGACATTTCAAAACTTGTTATACAGACTCTCGTGGCCTCTTTCCTTTGGTGTTGGACTTCCAGGAGAAGAACTATGGTAGTTATGCATTAGCTCGTCTGTCCCAGCCCATGGACTTGGACCAGTTCACCGTCTGCATGCACGTCCGAACCGAAACCGACGGGGTCCACACTGTCTTGTCCTACTCCAGCAGCAGCCATGAAAACGAACTCATGATCTCCATAGACAACGAAGTAGGACTTTGGATCGGCAATGAGTTTGTCAACCTCCCCCATAATTACAGGGCTCGCGACTGGGTCAACTACTGCATTACCTGGGCTTCCAACACAGGAGGGGCAGAGCTGTGGGTGAATGGGATGGTAGGAGAGCAGAGGTACCTTAAAACAGGGTACAGTGTAAGCCCAGGAGGAGTGCTCATCCTAGGGAAAGATCAGGATGGGTTTCTGGGTATCTCCAACTCAGATGCCTTTGTGGGGAAGATGACAGATGTGAATGTTTGGGACTATGTGCTGTCCACAGCAGATATTCGAGACCAAATGTCCTGTGAGAGAAACAGCACAATGGTAGGCAATGTGTTCAGCTGGGGCACTACTCCTCTGAGCCTGTACGGAGGGGTGCAGTTGGATTCTCAGTACAGATGTACATAAGTGAAGTTTCATTTTTCTGTGTGTTTATGCTTAAAATATTCTCAACTGCAGCTGAAATGGAATGTGTGCCTTTTTTCTGGTGGAACTGTCAAAACCAATTTCTGACCTACTCTATATATAAAGCGCAAAATGTATCAGTTGATATTCATATTATTGTGCAAGTTTAAGTCTTAAATGTATTTTACGTATATGAGCTTCTGAAAAACATTTCTATTAAATATGTACCTCATATTTCAGTGTTTTGTATTTGCTGTGCCTTGCTTTGTTAATAAAGGTTTACCAACACATTATCTGTTCCTTTTCATTTTATGAACTTCTGGATACAGTTTTAGACATTTTGGTGTGAGAATAAACAGAGAATACATAGACTACACTTTATTAAATGTTATAATTAATTGCATACAAAATTTCTGAGACATTGCAGTTCAAAATCAAATAGATATTTACATAATAAAATAAATATATTTTACATCAATACATCGCAAATCCAGACCAAAATAGTGCAGAGCATGTATTGACTAGAGCTGTTGGAGATCAGATACTTTCTGTTCTTGTTCAATGCTCCAGTTTCTCTCAGAAGGATGTGACCTTCTCCTCTTCTCTCCCCGGGCCTCCAGGTTTGGTCAGAGGCAGCTCCCCCTCGCCTAGTTTGATCTCCACTCTGTTCGTCTTGGCAAAAACCTGAGATCTCCAAAAACGTCTGGTTTTTGGTCTCAGGAACCATCCAGATGTAGATCAGCGTGACCAAACAGATGCAGGAGAAGATGATGAAGCTGAAGGTCCCCAGGCCTCTCTATAGAAAAACACATGGAGGACATGGAACCATAAATAATAATGTATAGACGGCAATGGGAGATACAAGGACATTTATGGGTGTTTGTAAATGAAAAAACGTTGTTTCTGTTTCACAAATATTTACATTCCCATTCCCCCACACAAGTAATGCATCGTGGAAGTAAACAGAGAAGGAACTGTAGTGTTTTGCTTTTTGGCAATGTTGTTCTCAAAGATCAACAAGTCTAAATTAACCCTCAATAGTATGGACTGGTTTAAAACTTCCATTATATTGTGAAGTTATTGCATACATACAGACAGATTTGTGAATCTTAATTATTCATATCTTATTCTTATTCATGTTTTTGTTTTTATTGTGATTTTAATGCTGTTCTAATTCTATAAAGCACTTTAAATTATTTTGTGTACAAACTGTGCTATACAAATAAACTTGTGTTTCTTAATTACAGCATAATGCCACTGAATCCTAAGATATTCAGAGAAATCCATTAATTGAAAGCAAGTGGCACTGAAGATTGTCTATGCAATTGCAGCAACCAGTGACCAAGTTGGAAAAATAAATTCTACTGTAACCTCCTCTGTACCTCAAGACAATTGCAATATTTCACAGACCTCCAGAAGGGAAGACCAGTCCCACAATGAAGTTGGAAAGCCAGTGCACAGACCCTGCCACCACGAAGGCAGCGGGCCGCGCAGACTGCCTGAACATCTCAGTTGTGACTACATACGGGATGGGACCTGCGCACAGAGAAAACCACAAAATCAACTCTTTCCCAGACACTCCATCAGTCTTCAGGGCCTAAAGGATATTCAGGTCTCAAACAGTCAAACATGTGTCATTACAAGGTTGGTCAAAACATCACTTGAGTTAATGGAGAGGTGGGTGTGGGTGAATAAGCAATACTCACTGGGACCCATGACGTGGCCAATGACGTAGATGATGACACAGGAGATACTGATATAGGGCATCCTTTCAGAACAAAACTCTTACCAGCATCTGACCAAAGGGTGTTATTTTTGTAGTTTAAATAAGAATTACAATTTAGTTCTGTTCATATTTCAAAATATTTTCAGAAAAATAAAACAACTGAATTGTTAGTATATAATTAGCATGAGGTGTTTTTTTTTTTTTTTTTTCAGATCCCTTTTTTATCCTAGCTTGGGACAGGTGCAACAGTCTACACTAGTGCCCCCTGAGAAGTGAATCAGCACAAGGCTAGGCTTATTTTAGCCGCCTATTTGGAAGGAAAAAAAGGTTTATCGAAAGAAACTAAAGAACAGGAATATACAACAACCACCCCCTCTCAAAACTATGAGAAAGACTGCAGCTAGTATAGTGCATGAGGAATCAGATTTTAACTGAGCCGTACTTGACTGTAGGTGGATACTTGCCCTTCCATTTCCTGAGTTGTATTTGAATCAAACGGAGAGTGCACATATAACTATATGCCTATTGAAATTCATGTTATCATCACTTTTAAATTGTACTGTAAATTGTTGCTTTTTGTAATGTTTGCACTCTGTCTCTGTCTGGCTGTGTCTTCTACCATTGTACTGTGCGGAAAAGCAGTGGGGCCCAAGTGGCCTCAGCCTGGTTTAGTGGTGAGTGTGTGGTCAGTAATTTTCATGCCACAGCACTGCTTCACTCTTTAACATCTCTATGATCTCAGAAAACAGACGTCCAGTCATCTGTGGGCTGTCTACAACACTGGAGCAAATGCAGGAAAATTAATGAGCTGTTGGAGAAATATGTCTTAGTGGTCCATTACCTCTACAAATGGATGTACTATAAAGTATAATTAATGGTAATAAAATAAATAATGCTACTGATGAATTGCAGGCAAGCTAAATTGCGTGTCTAAATGGTGTGATTGACAACATGATTTTGTATGGATTGAATTGATGGCCACTCCTTGAACCGCCACCTTAACATGGTGGAAGGGTTTGAGTGCCCGAATGGTCCCGGGAGCTATGTTGTCGGGAGCTTCATGGTCACCCAAGGCAAACAGGTCCTGGGGGATGGGTCAGACTAAGAGCGGTTCAGAAGCCCCATGACAAGAAACACTGCAAGACCAGTTATGTCGCCCAAATTGGCATTACCGGGGCCCACCCTGGAGCCAGACCTGGGGTGGGTGCTCAACAGCGAGCATCTGGGGGCCGGGCCTTTCCCCTTGGGGCAACGTAGGACCGTCCTCCCGTCGACCCACAAACCACAGGAGGATCCATAGAGGGCCGGTGCAAGGAGATTTGGGCGGCAGTCGAAGACAGGGGCCTCGATGACCAGATCTCCGGACATGGAGACTAGCTCTAGGGACATGGAAAGTCACCTCACTGGGGGGGAAGGAGCCTGAGCTTGTGCGGGACGTTGAGCATTACTGACCAGATAGAGACGGCCTCACCTCCATGCACAGCTTGGGCTCTGGAACCCAACTCCTTGAGGGGGCTGGAGTTTTCATTTCACTGGCGTTGCCTGTGGGAAGCAGTGGCGGGCAGGTGTGGGCCTGCTCAATCCCCCACAGCTCAGCCGTCATGTGTTGGAGTTCACCCTGGTGAACGGGAGGGTGGCGTCCCTGTGCCTTCAGGTCAGGGACTGGTCTCTCACTGTTGTGTCTCCCTACGGGCTGAACAGCAGTGCAGACTACCCGCCTTCTTGGAGTCCCTGGGAGGGGTACTGGACAGTGCACCGACCGGGGACTCCGTTGTTCTACTGGGAGACTTCAACACCTACATGGACAATGACAGGGACACCTGCAGAGGGGTGATTGGGAGAAACAGCCTCCCTGAGCTGAACCGAGTGGTGTCCTATTATTGGCCTTCTGTGTGAGCCACGTTTTGTACATAACAAACTAGGGATGCAAATGATCGATTAATTCATTAATTGATAGTTGATTGACCTTATTGATCGATTAACGATTAACTGATAATTTTAGCAAAAACTCGGGTTTGGAAGAAGTTCAGAGAGGCCATGGAGGACTATCGGATGGCCTCAAAGAAATTCTGGCAAACAGTCCGACGCCTCAGGAGGGGAAAGCAGTGCTTCACCAACACTGTTTACAGTACGGGTGGAGAGCTGTTGACCTAGGCTGGGGATGTTGTCAGATGGTGGAAGGAAGAATTTGAGGATTTCCTCAATCCCACCATCTGTCTTGGCTGACATGCAACATTGCGTAGCGGTCTGGGACAGTACCTCTGGACAGGGAGACCAGGGTGGTGGTCCCTCTGTTTAAGAAGGGGGACCAGAGGGCCCTTTCCAACTACAGGGGAATCACACTTCTCAGTCTCCCTGGTAAGGCCTATTCCAGGGTACTGGAGAGGAGAATCCGACCGCTGGTCGAACCTCGGATTCAGGAGGAGCGGTGTGGTTTTCGTCCCAGTCGCAGAACACTGGACCAGCTCTATACTCTCCATCAGGTTCTCGAGGGTTCATGGGAGTTTGCTCAACCAGTCCACATGTGCTTTGTGGATCTGGAGAAAGCATTCGACTGTGTCCCTCGTGGGGTCCTGTGGGGAGTGCTCTGTGAGTATGGTGTCAGGGTCCCTGTATGACCAGAACAGCAGCTGTGTTTGCATTGCTGGTAGTAAGTCAGACCTGTTGTCCATTGCATGTTGGACTCCGCCAGGGCTGCCCTTTGTCCCCAGTTCTGTTCATTTTATTTATGGACAGAATTTCTACGCAGTTTGGGGACCACAGGACCTCATCTATGCTGTTTGCAGATGATGATGTCCTGATGGCTTCATCAGACCGGGACCTCAAACATGCACTGGGGTTGTTTGCAGCCGAGTGTGATGCGGCTGGGATGAGGATCAACTCCTCCAAATCCGAGGACATGGTTCTTGACCGCAAAAAGGTGGCTTGCCTTCTCCGGATGGGTGGAGAGTCCTTGCCTCAACTGGAGGATTTCAAGTATCTCAGGGTCTTGTTCACGAGTGAGAGGAGGATAGAGCATGAGATTGACAGGCGGATCAGTGCAGCGTCTGCAGTGATGTGGTCACTGTACCGGACCTGGTGAAGAGGGAGCTGAGCCGAAAGAGAAAGCGATGGTGATGAAGACCCAGCCCCAGATAAGCGGAAGAAAATGGATGGATTGAATTGATGAGATTGTAATTATTAAATGCATTAAGTGGTACATAAGAATTTTGCAGGCTATATTTTTAACATAATATTTTTTTTAAGATAAACCTTACCAGGGTCTAGCCCAGGCATATCCAAACTATTTCCCGTGGGCCAAATGCGGCCCTCAGACAAATTTTTCTTGGCCCTCAGGCTTCCAGGTGAATTGGCCCAAATTACCTTGAGCAGAACTTTTGACTGCAAGTTTTTTGAAAATCTACCTTGATAAGACAATATTTAATATTTATTGTGTCATTTTGAGGATCTTAGCATGAATAAAGGACTGATATCTATTTCTAACGTGTTAAATATGCATATATTTCAATTATTCATTGTACTGAGCACCAGTCTATGGCCCTCGATTGGCCTTCTGCTTTGTCTGTGTTTACATATGTAGCCCTTGATGAAAAAAGTTTGGACACCCCTGGTCTAGCCTATTACAAACATATTTCTGC
The DNA here is from genome assembly GCA_036785185.1 of Paratrypauchen microcephalus. Classification (NCBI taxonomy): domain Eukaryota; kingdom Metazoa; phylum Chordata; class Actinopteri; order Gobiiformes; family Gobiidae; genus Paratrypauchen; species Paratrypauchen microcephalus. The sequence continues at coordinate 1,471,534 of JAVJIX010000016.1, read as the reverse complement.
TTTTATGTAGGTCACTGCTTTTATGTGAATTATCCCTGATCAATGCATACATTCAAAAGAACAATTAAATACAGTCCTAGTCTACCCAGTTTTGAATCATGCAGTGTTGGGAAGTGATTGAATACATGTAGACTCCTGAAAATAGGTATTCAGAATACAAATTTTGATTAACTGTATTCCGGTAGTTATTTTTTCATTTTTGTGGTATTCGGAATACAGTTACTTTTCTAAAAATCCAAGGAATGTGGCAATACTTCACAGAATTTTGGCTTTAATTTACACAAAATCAGTGAGAAAAATATAAAACTCTGCTCTTGTGATGAGTAGACCTACATGTGCAATTTTTCCTTCTCCAATGAGAGGTAAAGGAAATCCTGCATTTTTACACAGAATTTAAATGCAGCTTGATGTAAGTAGACTATAAGTAGACTATTCCAAGTATTCAGAATACAGCTACTCTGATTGGCCCGTGTATCGGAATACGAATACAGAACTACATTTTTATGCAGGTATTCTGTAACTGAATACCTTTTAAAGTATTCCTCCTGTCACTGCATACGAATTTGAAAGCAAGAAATTGTTCTTCTTCCACAACCCTTTATCCTTTTTGGAAAAGACACTACCTGCAAAACTGCTCTTATGTTTATTAGAATTAAGCCACATGTGTTGTGTCAGTCAGGACGACTAACTTGCCTGACTACACAAATGTCAAACGTTAGTAAACTTATTGTATAATCCAAGGCTCTCAAGTCTCACGCATTGAGAGTGTGACACACGCAATTCGACGTGTTCACACGCTCACACGCCACACATGGCATTTCTCGCGCTGATTTCTTTTTTTCTTTTTTTGTGCCCAGAAAATCGGTCTGTGTGGCTTAGTTTATGCAGGCTCCCCCTGCTCCGGGCGCACAGTCCGAGCGGAGGCCGGAGCAGATGCGCGCCGTCCCCCGGGCACGTCCTGAGCCTCAGTCCCGGTCAGACTCCGGTCCCGGTGTCTCCGTCTGTGCGTAACGTGTTCCCCCCGTTAAAAATGTCCCGCTCCCCCCCGCCCCGGTCCCTCCTCCCCGCCCCTCTCAGTGCGCACTGACAAAGTGCGGTGATGATAAAACAAACTGAGAACCATCAGGTAATAACTTAATTTATATAACTCTCATTAGTTGCTTTGTAGTTTAAGTTTGCTCTTTAGACAAACAGGGCTCTCAACACACAATTCACACGGCATTTCTCACGCAATTCAAGCGCCCCTCCCCCGCTCCTCGGGAAAAATTGTTCACTCGCACCCCCCCCCCCCCCCCTCCCCCCGTCCTCGGAAATTACAGTCTCACGCACGACCCCGCTCAAAACTTGAGAGCCATGTATAATCAAAGTTAAGAGACTCAAAGAAACAAACATTTTGTTTCCTCTGACGCCCTCTGTTGTTAATCTAAGAATTAACAGTCACATGCTATGCTCCTCCTGCTTTGAGCCGCTAGAGGGCAGCAGAGTAACATGAGTTTTGTGGCGCTTTGTGCTACAATTTTGTATGAAAAGCTCTTTATAAATATTGTTTGTTTGATTGATTGATTGAGTTTATGTGATACCTGAAAGTTGAGAGCCAGTCAGTAACACACAGGCACCACAGCAAATCCCAAAGCCACTGAGCAGCAAGAGACGGCGTCAAGAGGCCTCTACAACGAAAACCTAAAATAATGTCAAAATAACAATATCTTTAGATTAAAACTAAGTGAGTATTAGGTCCTTTATTCTTAACTATAGACAGTGAGGTTTTAAATTAGCATGACACTTTACAGTTATAGCAGGGTACTCACTGCAGCTATGGTCATGAAGACATTGACTGCACCAGTTCCAACGGTCACATATTGGATATCATTGGGTTTGACCCCAGCGGTGGCATAAATACTGTCTCTGTGGAGAGAGAATATAGTGCAGAAGACTGTAAAAGCACTGATGAGTCAAAGAAATGTATGTTAACTTAACTTGATTAAAATAGTTATTGTGCAATGGGCATATTTAAACGTGCACTATGTAACATTAAGGTCTGTCAAATGCTTTTCTCCGTGGAAATGTCATTGTTCTGCCCGAAATGTTCTTTGATATGACATTAAACGGCTCTAGGATTCATTTATTAAATTACTTTAATTTTATAATAAAAAAAAAATACCAAGAAAAACAGACTTCTGGCTAGAGTGCTGATGGACACTGCTTAAAGGACAAAACACGGAGCCACAAACAAAGCAATGTGGTCTACTCCATCCAGTGTAGTGAAGACTGCAGTGAGCGCTACACTGGAGAAACCAAACAGCCACTTCACAAGAGGATGTACCAACATCAACGGGCGTGCCAGAGTGGACCTTCATCTGCCGTACATCTCCACTTAGAAGCCACGGGCCACTCCTTTGAGGACAGTGAGGTTCAGATCTTAGCCAGACAAAAGAGCTGGTTTGAGAGGGGAGTTAAAGAGGCTATTTTTGTCAAAAAAGAGAATCCTTTTCACTTCCATCATGAAATCAAAGTATTCTTTTGGACTTAGATATAGTCACATAAAAGGGGTATCTTCCCCATACATAAGCAGCCATTTTGAATACGAGAGCCGCAGAAGGACATTTGGGCTCCGCCTTCGCCTTCAGCAAGGCTCGTGGTTTTGGGTAAACAACGACAAGCATGTTGCCGGATCACACGTCGTAATGGATCTAACACGTGTTTTGGACTAAATTGTTTTACTGGATTTTATTCGCTTGACAGATTTAAGATAAGATAAGATAAGATAAGCCTTTATTGATCTCACACAGGAGAAATTTACTCGCCACAGTAGCTCCAGGACATTTGGACAAGAGGGAAAAAGTGCATGCAGGCAGGGAGGGGATAAAGTAAGTAATAAATAATACATATAGTAATACGAAATAATAATAATAGTGGAAAATAGTAATACTGATAATAGTAACAACAAGCATCAACATGAAAAAGGAAGATATTGCACGTCTGGCCTATATGTTAGAATTATACAGTCTGATGGCGGTGGGGAAGCGCGGTAGCGCTCCTTCTTGCACTGGGGGTGTCTTAGTTGGCTGCTAAAGGAGCTGCTCAGCTCCTCTACAGTCCGGTGCAGAGGGTGAGAGGTGTAGTCCTTAATGGACATGAATTTGGCCAGTACCCTCCTCTCAGCCACCTCCTCTACAAAGTCCAGAGGACAGCCCAGGACAGAGCTGGCCCTCTTAACCAGCTTATTCAGTCTTTTTCTGTCCCATTCTGTGCTGCTCGGGGCCCAGCAGACGACAGCGTAGAGGAGAGCAGAGGCCACCACAGAGTCATAAAAAGTCTTGAGCAGAGGCCTGCACACTCCAAAGGACCTCAGTCTCCTCAGGAGGTGGAGGCGACTTTGGCCCTTCTTGTACAGGGCGTCGGTGTTGTGGGCAGTGTTGGGCATGTTACATTGAAAAAGTAATTAGTTACAGTTACTAGTTACTAACCCAAAAAACTGAGTTAGTAACTGAGTTACTACACAATAAAAGTAACTAGTTACCTAGGAAAGTAACTAATGCGTTACTTTTTTTTTTGTTAAAGAATGTCAAATAATTTGGATATTTTTGACAGTGCATTATACAGCTTTTGCTGCTTGGCTGACGTGGCTCCGTCACCGTGGCCTTCATTGTTAACGGCACCTAGCATGCGATTATCATCATGGGGCCTGCTTCTTCTGCCCCTTTCTCTCCTCCTCCTCTCCTCTTCCTCCTCCTTTCCTCTTCCTCCTCCTCTCCTCTTCCTCCTCCTTTCCTCTTCCTCCTCTCCTCCTCTCCTCCTACTCCTCTCTCCTTCATTGTTAACAGCACCTAGCATGTGATTATCATCATGGGGCCTGCTGGGGGCCACTAGTTTAACAGAAGCACGCGCCGTCGAGAGATGCTTCATTAAATTCGAGTTGCTTATATTTGGACATGGACAAAGTCTTTTGTCTTTGACACAATGTGCACGTAACATGTAGGTTTTTACCTTTTACCTCGACGAGGTTAAAATACTGCCTATACTTCTGTCTTCGACTCGGGACTCGCCATCTGACACGGGGTGTGTGTATTGTGTGTGTGCGCTACTACTGTGTGCTGGGATTGTGTGTAGAACCCGCCCACCGCCCACTGGGTGTCTCTGGTTGGCTCAACATGAAATCTTACTCTGCTTTAGCCAATCATCATTACTTATCCCACCCTTACCAAAGGGAGAGAAAAATTCCCCTGTGCCTATGCGAGTCGCCCACATGATGCCAGTTTCAAAATGAGTAGGTTCAGTAACACTGTAACGCGCCGTTTAGTAACGGTAATTGAGTTCCTTTATTTTAAAAGTAATGCGTTACAGTATTAGTTACTGTCAACAGTAACGGCGTTACAGTAACGCGTTATTAGTAACACGTTACTGCACAACACTGGTTGTGGGACCAGTCCAGTTTATTGTTGAGGTGAACACCCAGGTACTTGAAACTGTCCACAGTCTCTATGTCCTGCCCCTGGATGTTCACCGGTGACTGCCCTTTGGACGTACGATTACAAAACACTCGGCTCTGTTTTATGGCCTCGCTCTGTTTATGGTTCCACAGCTGCTGACGGTGCATTTGGGTTGAGGAAGGATTTGGTAAAATACAGTTCAGATATGTTTGTCATGATGCATTTATGGCACCTTTAAGCTGAATTCTCCTAGTGGGATTTGCAGCTGGGATTTGAGTTGTTTTTGATCATATTATGATTGTCTGCTTGCTCCAAAGTAGAGAAATCAATTAATGACAAGCAATAAAACTCATTTAATGGTTTTACACAATTACAATCTGTTGTAATTCTACAAATAAGAATAGTTTCTGTGCATGCTACTGAAACAAAACAGTAGCTTTAAGCAAAGCAATGAGCTTACCCTCATTGAAGTCCATGATAATATTGTGCAAGACAGATAAGTTTAATACCATGGTGTAGAATATCACAGGCATTCTTTACCAGAAAAGCTATACAGTCCATCTTCAAAATGTAACTTACAATGGCCTCTATACATGCTTGTTATACTTTCAGACCCTTGTGGCCTCTTTTCTTTGGTGTTGGACTTCCAGGAGAAGAACTATGGTAGTTCTGCATTAGCTCGTCTGTCCCAGCTCATGGACTTGGACTAGTTCACCGTCTGCATGCACGTCCGAACCGAAACCGACGGGGTCCACACTGTCTTGTCCTACTCCAGCAGCAGCCACGAAAACGAACTCATGATCTCCATAGACAACGAAGTAGGACTCTGAATCGGCAATGAGTTTGTCAACCTCCCCCATAATTACAGGGCTCGCGACTGGGTCAACTACTACATTACCTGGGCTTCCAACACAGGAGGGGCAGAGCTGTGGGTGAATGGGATGGTAGGAGAGCAGAGGTACCTTAAAACAGGGTACAGTGTAAGCCCAGGAGGAGTGCTCATCCTAGGGAAAGATCAGGATGGGTTTCTGGGTATCTCCAACTCAGATGCCTTTGTGGGGAAGATGACAGATGTGAATGTTTGGGACTATGTGCTGTCCACAGCAGATATTCGAGATCAAATGTCCTGTGAGAGAAACAGCACAATGGTAGGCAATGTGTTCAGCTGGGGCACTACTCCTCTGAGCCTGTACGGAGGGGTGCAGTTGGATTCTCAGTACAGATGTACATAAGTGAAGTTTCATTTATCTCTGTGTTTTGCTTAAAATATTCTCAACTGCAGCTGAAATGGAATGTGTGCCTTTTTTTCTGGTGAAACAGTCAAAACCAGTTTCTGACCTACTCTATATATAAAGCGCAAAATGTATCAGTTGATATTCATATTACTGTGCAAGTTTAAAGGAGAAATATAGCTGCAAGCAGCAATGTGGGGCCAAGCAGTGACCCAGCCTAATTTGATGACGTGCGTTGGATCAGTCTTCACCCAAAACACATTTTTGCATGTTGTAGCTCCCTAGTGGCCAATGTGCACCAAATTTGGTATGGCTAATTCTGTATGGATGGTACATTGCGCACCAAGTTTCATTGAGAGAGCTGAAATGCACGTCAACGCATGTCAATTTGATGACATGCGTTGGATCAGTCTTCGCCCAAGGATCCCAGGGATACCAAGTTTTTGAAAATCAGACTTACGGTTCAAAGGTTACAAGCAGAAATGAGGGAGGAGAAGCATTTTTAGTGTTTTTCATAAAATCCAAGATGGCGGACATTCTATTCCGGCGGACATGACGTCATAGGATGCGTTGGATTCGTCTTGGCCCAAGGATTCTAGGGATTCCAAGTTTTTGCGAATCGGCCGTACGGAAGGAATTTTCAGGTACATTTCTGCGTGTAACTTTTGAACCGTATGTCCAATTTTCAAAAACTTGGCATCCCTGGCCTCCTTGGGCCAAGCCGAATCCAACGCACCATATGGCGTCACCCTATGACGTCATTTTCCGCCATTTTGAATTTTATGAAAAACACTCAAAATGCTTCTCCCTCAAGTTTGGACCAATTTTGCTCAAATTTGGTACATAGCATCTATGGACTGAGCCTCATCAGAAATATGCCGGGATTTTTAAATCTCTCTTATCGTTTTGTTGTGACAGCCAATCAAACCTGCAACTGGCCCTCTGGTGGCCCTAGAGGGCAACTTTGACCTGCTCGTGGCGCTAGAGGGTTGGGGGTGGGGGCCTATAACTTGCTGTGGGTAATGAGGAGACTGGCTGGAATGAACAAGCAAAATTTCACAACTTTTTACCAGATGGTTCTAGGGGTTGCCATAGACTCCCAGAGGCGGAAGAATATTTTATAATAATAAGAATCAGTAGAAACACTATGGGTGCCTCGCACCTTCGGTGCTTTGCCCCAATTAACGTTTTTTACAATCTGAGTCTTATTTCGGTAATAAAGCAAGTTGTTTTACTCACCCATAGCACTTTGGTGTCATATGGAGCACTTCCAGAGATGTATATATCCGTAACGCGAGTTCATATATTATATGCCCCGAGCATATAATATATGCCCTGAGCAGTCTCCAAATAACTCCAAACTTTAGCACTTTTCAAATCATAGAAGCTCAATGTCTTAGTCTACACTTTCGTTTGAGTCAAAAGTGGCCTGTAATCCGAGATTTATCCATAATTTACAGCTTTGCGTTTCATGTTTGCATCCCGGGAGCTGAGAGCGAAATAAGCTGTGACTCCGCATATGTGCACTGGCCTCCTCATCTACTCGAAACTATGGATAAATCTCGGATTACAGGCCACTTTTGACTCAAACGAAAGAGTAGACTAAGACATTGAGCTTCTATGATTTGAAAAGTGCTAAAGTTTGTGTTATTTGGAGACCGCAAACATGTGCCCCGAGAACTCAAATTACGGAGATCGCAAATCTAAGTGCTATGGGTGAGTAAAACAACTTGTTTATTACCGAAATGAGGCTCAGATTGTAAAAAACGTTAATTCTCCTTTAAGTCTTAAACATATTTTAACTATATGAGCTTCTGAAAAACATTTCTATTAAATATGTACCTTATATTTCAGTGCTTTGTATTTACTGTGCCTTGCTTTGTTAATAAAGGTTTACCAACACATTATCTGTTCCTTTCCATTTTATGATCTTCTGGATCCAGTTTTAGAGATTTTGGTGTGAGAATAAACAGACAATACATAGACTACACATTATTAAATGTTATAATTAATTGCATACAAAATTTCTGAGACATTGCAGTATGCATGCAGCCAAGTTGAAAAAGCTTGTTTAGTTGATTAAAAGTAGAATGGAACAATACATTAACAATTTGAATAAGAAAAGTGGAATAAAATTGTTCAAAATCAAATAGATATTTACATAATAAAATAAATATATTTTACATCAATACATTGCAAATCCAGACCAAAATAGTGCAGAGCATGTATTGACTAGAGCTGTTGGACATCAGATACTTTCTGTTCTTGTTCAATGCTCCAGTTTCTCTCAGAAGGATGTGACCTTCTCCTCTTCTCTCCCCGGGCCTCCAGCTTTGGTCAGAGGCAGCTCCCCCTCGCCTAGTTTGATTTCCACTCTGTTCCTCTTGGCAAAAACCTGAGAGATCTCCAAAAACGTCTGGTTTTTGGTCTCAGGAACCACCATCCAGATGTAGATCAGCGTGACCAAACAGATGCAGGAGAAGATGATGAAGCTGAAGGTCCCCAGGCCTCTCTATAGAAAAACACATGGAGGACATGGAACCATAAATAATAATGTATAGACGGCAATGGGAGATACAAGGACATTTATGGGTGTTTGTAAATGAAAAAAATTTGTTTCTGTTTCACAAATATTTACATTCCCATTCCCCCACACAAGTAATGCATCGAGGAAGTAAACAGAGAAGGAACTGTAGTGTTTTGTTTTTTGGCAATCTTGTTCTCAAAGATCAACAAGTCTAAATTAAACCTCAATAGTATGGACTGGCTTAAAACGTCCATTATATTGTGAAGTTATTGCATACATACAGACAGATTTGTGAATCTTAATTGTTAAATTGGATAAAAAGTTCTCTGTAAGTTTGAGGAACAGCTCAATTTTCTTTTTTAAATTTTACTTGGGTGATTGGTTTGTGTAGTCTCCCCATGGCCAAGCACCAAAATACATCTCTGACATGTTCAAGAATCAAGATTCAAAGCTTTTATTGTGATATGCACAGTAAAAAAACGTGTTTCCCTGTACAATGAAATTCTTACTTTAGTATGAATATGTTAGTGCCATATGAACCAACTCCCTGACGACCTTAGGGACCGGCCTCCTGCTGGTGTCTAGAGTCAGAACTAAACATGGGGAGTCAGGGTTTCAGATTCATGCAACTAAAACCTGGAACAGTCTTCCTGAAAATATGAGATTAGCCCCTACGATGTGTATGTTTAAATCCACACTCAAAACGGTTCTGTTTTTAGATGTGCACATGACTGAAATGTTTGTATTCTGTACTTTTCTATTTTAAAGTTATTCATGTTTTAGTTTTTATTGTGATTTTAATGCCTTTCTAATTCTATAAAGCACTTTGAATTACTTTGTGTACGAATTGTGCTATATATATTGCCTAAATACCTGGAATATTCAAAACCCATTTACTAAAAGCGAATGGCATTGTCCTGAAGGTAAGCATTCATAGCAACAAGTGCTGTAATATCCACCTCAGCTGTACCTCAAGACAATTGTAATATTTCACAAACCTCCAGAAAAGGGAAGACCAGTCCCACAATGAAGTTGGAAAGCCAGTGCACAGACCCTGCCACCATAAAGGCAGCGGGTCGTGCAGACTGCCTGAACATCTCAGTTGTGACTACATACGGGATGGGACCTGCGCACAGAGAAAACCACAAAATCAACTCTTTCCCAGACACTCCATCAGTTTTCAGGGCCTAAAGGATATTCAGGTCTCAAACAGTCAAACATGTGTCATTACAAGGTTAGTCAAAACATCACTTGGGTTAATGGAGAGGTGGGTGTGGGAGAATAAGCAATACTCACTGGGACCAATAGCGTGACCAATGACGTAGATGATGACACAGGAGATACTGATATAGGGCATCCATGTCACAGAGTCCTTTCAGAACAACAAAATTCTTATCAGCATCTGACCAAAGGATGTTATTTTTGTAGTTTAAATAAGAATTACAGTTTAGTTCTGTTCATATTTCAAAAGTTGTAAAATAAAACAACTGAATACATTTGTTGGTATATAATTAATTTTTTTTTTTTTTTTTTATATACCACATCCCTTTTTTATCCTAGGTTAGGATAGGAGCAACATATAGTCAGAATATAAGTACTGTATTCAGAATACAGTTACTTTCCTAAATTAAAAGGGATACATGATGGTACTTCATCATGCAATTTTGGCTTTTAACTACACAGTATAAGAGAGAAAAAAGAAAACATCCCTCAGTGTGTGCATGTGTGATTTTTGTCTTTAATTAGACTGAACTTAATTCATAACAAACAGCAACTAAAAATATAGCTGCAAGCAGCAATGTGGGGCCAAGCACCGAAGGTTCATGTGGGCCTCAGCATGTAGGCCGCATGCAGGGTCTGACAGAGTCTGACAGGGTCTAACAGGCTTTAACAGGGTCTAACAGGGTCTGACAGGGTCTAACAGAGTCTGACAGGGTCTAACAGAGTCTGACAGGGTCTAACAGGGTTTAACAGGGTCTAACAGGGTCTGACAGGGTCTAACAGAGTCTGACAGGGTCTAACAGAGTCTGACAGGGTCTAACAGGGTTTAACAGGGTCTAACAGGGTCTGACAGGGTCTAACAGAGTCTGACAGGGTCTAACAGAGTCTGACAGGGTCTGACAGGGTCTGTTCTGACAGGGTTAGATCCTGTCAGAACAGACACATCAAAGACAGATCAAAGGTTGCTAGGTGCGTTGCTAGGCAATTGACAAATTCCTGCAACTTTGACCTGCTGTTGCCACTAGACGGTTGGGGCTGGGGGCCTATAAATTGCTGTGGGTAATGAGAAGACTGGCTGGAATGTGCATGCAAAATTTCACAACGTTTTGCCAGACGGTTCTAGGGGTTGCCATAGACTCCCATGGTGAAAAGAATATAAAATAATAAGAATCAGGAGACCAGACACATCAAAGGAAAGATCAAAGGGTTGCTAGGCAACGTCGCTAGGCAACGCAGTACAAACACTTTTTTTTTTTTTTAAATCTTTTAATATTATAAGATACACAATAACACACACTTCAGGTACATAATAGTACATATCCTATCACCACAATAACATTCACAAAGCACTCAGAAGACACATCGGGGGATGCGGGTACGGGAATAAACACCACTGGGCACAAGGGCCAAGAGAAACAGGGGGAATGTAGAGGACCAAAGGGATTGCCCCAGGTGAAGAAAGGGGCCTGGGGGAGAGCAAAGGTGATGCAGTGCAAACACTTTTTTTTTTTTTTCTGCACTTGGAGGCGGCCACGCACCGCGCGCTCCCGCGCAGCCTGCTGCCACCTCCTCTGCCATCGGATGGCCAGTCTCTTTATCCGGGCTTTCGCCCCGTCCCACCAGTCTATCAGAGAATCATACACTTCAATTTCAGTATCGAAACAGTCGTATAACCTCTCCATTTTCCAAATGAAGCTGGGATCGTCCAGGGGACCCATCAGACGCGCCCCGGAGTCTCGGCGCACTCAGAGGACCTTCGGAGCCTCTTAACGCTTTGTCTAACACCATCAAGGTCCACTTCAACATCGCCACTGCAGAAGTCCATCCGCTCTCCCACCGCACCCGCACACGTGGTAGCGGGCCCAGAGGGGCACGCGGAGGCCGGACCACACAGGCCCAGAGCGGAGAGCGGGCCACACGGGTCCGGAGCGGAGAGCGGACCACACGGGCCCGGAGCGGAGATCTGATCACACGGGGCCGGAGCGGACGAGGGCCGGAGGGACTCGTCCACCATGGTCTGAGATCTGAGCTTCGCCCTGTTCGTCTTCCGGGTGCGGCCAGACCCGGGGGCCCGGACCCCGGGCCACGCCGCTCCCCCCGCTCCGGGGGCGAGGCGCTGGACCGCAGCAGCATCCGTAGCAGCATTCGGCTCAGCTCCCGCCGCCACGGCTACAGGGCGGAGGCCCCCCTCAGCCTCACCACCTCGCGAAGAGGAGGCGCGTGGAGGCAGCCCCTCATCCCTCGCCGTCACGAGTGCCTGTGCACTCTGAATCACAGCATCCTGGACAGGCTCACTATCCCGACTCGAGGCGATGGAGGAGGGGGAAGAGGAGGCGCGTGGAGGCAGCCCCTCATCCCTCGCCGTCATGAGTGCCTGTGCACTCTGAATCGCAGCATAGGGTGCCTAGCACCTACGGTGCTTGGCCCCTAATAAAGCAGTTTGTAAATGCAGGAAAATTAATGAGCTGTTGGAGAAAAACGTCTTAGTGGTCCATTACCTCTATAAATGAATGGACTATAAACTATAATTAATGGTAATAAAATAAATAATGCTACTAAGCTAAATTGTGTGTCTGAATGGTGTGATTGACAACATGATTTTGTATGGATTGGATTGATGGCCCCTCCTTCAACCACCACCTTAACGTGGTGGAGGGGTTTGAGTGCCTGAATGGTCCCGGGAGCTATGTTGTCAGGGGCTTCATGCCCCGGGTAGGGTCACCCAAGGCAAACAGGTCCTGGGAGACGGGAGGCTAAGAGCAGTTCAGAAGCCCCATGAGGAGAAACACAGCAAGGCCAGTTACGTCACCTGGATTGGCAATACCAGGCCCTACCCTGGAGTCAGGCCTGGGGTGGGTGCTCGACAGCAAGCATCTGGTGGCTGGGCCTTTCCCCACAGGGCCTGAAGGAGCGAAGTGGGATCGCGCAGTGAGGGGAAGGACCTGAGCTTGTGCGGGAGGTTGACCATTACCAGCTAGATATAGTCAGCCTCACCTCCATGCACAGCTTGGGCTCTGGAAAACAACTCCTTGAGAGGGCTGGACTCTCCATTTCTCTGGCATTTCCCGTGGGGAGCAGTGGCGGGCAGGTGAGGGCCTGCTCATTGCTCCGCAGCTCAGCCGCCATGTGTTGGAGTTCATCCCGGTGAACGAGAAGGTGGCGTCCCTGCGCCTTCGGGTCGGGGACAGGTCTCTCACTGTTGTGTTGGACTACAGGCCAAACAGCAGTGCAGAGTACCCGGCCTTCTTGGAGTCCCTGGGAGGAGTACTGGACAATGCACTGATTGGGGACTCCGTTGTTCTACTGGAAGACTTCAACACCCATGTGGGCAACGACAGTGACACCTGCAGAGGGGTGATTGGGAGAAACAGCCTCCCTGATCTGAACCCCAGTGGTGTCCTGTTATTGGACTTCTGCGAGAGCCACGTTTTGTCCATAATGAACACCATGTTCAAGCACAAGGGTGTCCATCAGTGCACGTGGCACCAGAACACCCTAGGCCAGAGATTGATGATGGACTTTGTTGTCGTATCATCTGACCTCTGGCTGCATGTCTTGGACACTCAGATGAAGAGAAGGGCAGAGCTGTCAACTGATCAACACCTGGTTGCGAGTTGGGCCCGCTGGTGAAGGAGGATGCCGGAAAGACCTGGCAGGACCAAGTGTATAGTGAAGGTCTGTTGAGAATGTCTGGCAGAGCCCTCTCTCAGGGGGACCGTCAACTCACACCTCCAGGAGAGCTTCTCCCAGATTCCGGGGGATGCTGGGGACATGGAGTCCGAGTGGGCTTTGTTCTTGGCCTCTATTTTTGAATGCAATAATGCATTTGAGGCATGATGGATTAATTACACCAATGTAACATCTGTTGAATTTGTCTTTCAGACAAAGTGTTGTGCCTTCAGCTTGGAAGATGGCGGTGGTTTCTCCCTTTTTTAAAAGTGGCTAAGATGGCTAATTATCGTCCCATCAGTATCCTCCCTGCCATCTACAAAATTGCTGAGAGATGGGTGGCCGAACAATTAAATGAACATCCCTCCACAAATACTACACCTTTGGATCCAATGCAGTTCAGTTTTCGCAGTCACCACTCCACAGAGTCTGCAAACTGTTTTTTTGTTGTTGAAAATGTCAAAGGTCTTCTTGACAAACATGCAATTGTAGGTGCAGTATTCATAGATTTTAAGAAGGCTTTTGACATGGCAAATCACCAGATTCTTTTAACTAAATTATCTCATTTTAATCTATCTAAAGAGGCTTTGCTCTGGTTTGAGTCTTACTTGTCCCACAGACAACAATGTGTCTTCCTGTCTGGTTTTAAATCGCCCTACCTTTACTGTCCAACAGGGGTCCCCCAAGGTAGCATTTTAGGACCAATTTTATTTTGTATATATATTAATGATTCCCCAGAATTTTGTCCAAATGTCAATGTCCAGCTGTATGCTGATGATGCTGTAATCTTTGCACATGCCAGATCTGTACAAGAAGTTTTAGAAAAGTTAACATCAGCCATGACTCCTGTCCAAAAGTGGGTCAAGAACTCATGCCTACAACTCAATATAAAGAAAACTGTCTTCATGATGTTCAGTAAAAAAACAACTCAGCTACAGCGGTCCAATGTCTTTCTGGACGGGGTGGAACTCAGCCTCGTCAAAGAGTTTAAATACCTGGGACTGACGTTGGACCCAACATTGACATTTAAGAAACACATTAAGCGCCTCACAAAAACTGTTCATTTTAACTTGAATTTGAGTGAGTGGATTTTAGACAACTAAGATCCTTTATGACTCTATATGCAGCACAAATGTTTTTACACTCTATGAGTCTGTCTCATATAGAGTACTGCATAACCACATGGTCACTTGCTGCTGGCACAACACTCAAACCAGTTGAATCACTTTTTTAAAAAGCTGTGAAAATATTAGACAAGAAACCATTCTCAGTCCACCACTGCACAATTTTAGACAAGTACAACTTGCTCAATTTTAATAATTTTGTTCATTTTAAATACGGTTGTTTTATATATAAAGTTTTACATGGACATGTTCCTCCTCCGGCGCAGGATTTTATCAAAATAAAGACTGTCAGTGGGATGGGAACTAGGACCACGGCCCAGGGGAACTCTGAGGTCTCGCACAGACACACTACATTTGGACAAATTGTGCTCTCAGTCAGAGGCACTAAGTTCTGGAACACTCTCCCATCATCAGTAAGAGAGACTCCAACACTGGCCACTTTCAAATCACACTTGAAACAGTGGCTAAAGGAAAACCAGACTTGTGGACACTTTTAATGTTTTAATGTTTTAATGCTTAATGTTTTAATGTTTTAATGTTGGTGTTATTGTCAGTTGTCATTGTTTTTATTGTTTTTGCTGTGGTGTCACCTGCCTAGGGACTACAGATGGAAATTAGCATTTTTGCTATAATCTGGCATATTTACACTGCAATGCTGCAGATGTTCATTAATATGCACTGTCCCTATTAAATAAAGAATAAATAAATAAATAAATAAATAAGAAATTCTGGCAAACTGGCAGTGCCTCAGGAGGGGGAAGCAGTGCTTCACCAACACTGTTTACAGTGCGGGTGGAGAGCTGTTGACCTAGACTGGGGATGTTGTCGAACAGTGGAAGGAATACTTTGAGGATCTTCTCAATCCCACCGTCACATCTTCTGAGGAGGAAGCAGAGGCTGGGGACTTGTAAGTGGCAATGTTTACAAGTGAACAGGCTAATAATAATAATAGGCGCACAGTAATAGGACTCGAGACAAAATTGCACCAAGCGATTATGACTTCTGACTTTTTAGTGGGCAACTGTTTTGTGACGCAAATATATCACTTTTTGGACAAATCTTGTTTTGAGGTATTGGATAAATATTGTTTTTGTTTTGATTGTCTATTCCACGGTACTGGAGAGGAGAATCTGACCTCGGATTCAGGAGGAGCAGAGTGGTTTTCGTCCTGGCCACAGAACAATGGACCAGCTCTCCACCCTCCTCTGGGTGCTCGAGGGTTCATGGGAGTTTGCCCAACCTGTCCACATGTGCTTTTTGGATCTGGAGAAGGCATTCATCCATGTCCCTTGTGGGGTCCTGTGGGGAGTGCTCTGGGAGTATGGGATCTGGGCACTTTGCTAAGGGCTGTCCGGTCCCTGTTTGACCGGAGCAGGAGCTGTGTTCACATTGCCGGTAGTAAGTCAGACCTGTTTCCAGTGCATGTTGGACTGCCCTTTGTCACTGGTTCTATTCATTGTATTTATGGACAGAATTTCTAGGTGCAGTCAGGGGCTGGAGGGGATCTGGTTCGGGGACCCCAGGATCTCATCTCTGCTGTTTGCAGATGCTGTTGTCCTCATGGCTTCATCAGACCGGGAACTCCAACATGCGCTGGGGTGGTTTGCAGTGAAGCGGCTGGGATGAGGATCAGCTCCTCCAAATCCAAGGCCATGGTTCTTGACCGGAAAAAGGTGGCTTGCCTTCTCCGGGTGGGCGGAAAGTATCTTGGAGTCTTGTTCACGAGTGAGGGGAGGATGGAGCGTGAGATTGACAGGCAGTATCAGCAGTTATGTGGTCACTGTACCAGACCGTTGTGGTGAAGAGGGAGCTGAGCTGAAAGGCAAAGCTCTCAATTTACCAGTCAATCTACAGTCCTACCCTCACCTATGGTCATGAGCTTTGGGTAATGACCAAAAGGACAAGATCACGGAAATGAGTTTCCTCTGCAGAGTGGCTGGGCACTCCCTTAGAGATAGGGTGAGGAGCTTGGTCACACAGGAGGAGCTTGGAGTAGAGCCGGTGCTCCTCCAAGTCAAGAGGAGCCAATTGAGGTGGCTCGGGCATCTGTTCCGTGTGCCTCCTGGACGCCTTCCTCAGGAGATGTTCTGGGCATGTCCCACCAGGAGGAGGCCCCTGGGAAGACCCAGGACACGCTGGAGGGACTATGTGGTACATAAGAATTTTACAGGCTATATTTTTAACATACCGGTAATATTTTTTAAGATAAACCTTACCAGGGTCTAGCCTGTTACAAACATATTTCCGCTTTTATGTAGGTCACTGCTTTTATGTGAATTATCCCTGATCAATGCATACATTCAAATGAGCAATTAAATACAGTCCTAGTCTACCCAGTTTTGAATCATGCAGTGTTGGGAAGTGATTGAATACATGTAGACTACCGAAAGTACGTATTCAGAATACAAATTTTGATTAACTGTATTCCGGTAGTTATTTTTTCATTTTTGTGGTAGAGTAATCACTCGTTTATCGCGGGGGTTAGTTTCCAGAAATAACCCGCAATAAGAGAAATCCGCGAAGTAGGACAACTTTATATTTTACAATTATTATACATGTTTTAAGGCTGTAAATGCCTCGCCACACACATTATACGCTTTTCTCAGACTGGAATTAACCTTTTCTCACATTTGTCTCTAGTTTAAACACTAAAACTTTAATAGATTTTCAACAAAATGTATTAAAAGTGACGCGTGGGGGGAGACACAGCTCCGGAAGCCCCGCCGGATGCACGAGGAGCACTGCTACGTCCCGGGACGCGACGCGCACCAACCCCTTGGAGAAGTACGCGACACGTGCACCCCTCATCGTGGTCAAATCCGTGACAGAGCAGCACGACCGGCGCGAGGCTGCGCGTACACCGGGGCTGTGAGCACGAGATAGAACCGCGGCGGCTGGATCGCGTCCTCTCAGCCCGAGCCACGAACCGAACACGCACAAACGAGCGCAAGAGCCGCACGGAGTGATTTAATCCTGGTTTAGACCTGGTCTAGTCCCGGTTTAGTCCAGGTCTAGACCTGGTCCAGTCCTGGTTTAGTCCACGGCCAGTCCAGGTTTAGACCTGGTTTAGACCTGGTTTAGTCCACGTTTACTCCTGGTCTAGTCTCTTAGCAATCAGGATGCAGAACACAATGTTACACTATAAAAAAAACTGTGTGTGTGGGGGGTGGGGGGGGAGAATCCGCGAAACAGCGAGGCCGCGAACAGTGAACCGCGATAGAGTGAGGGACCACTGCATTCAGAATACAGTTACTTTTCTAAAAATCCAAGGAATGTGGCAATACTTCACAGAATTTTGGCTTTAATTTACACAAAATCAGTGAGAAAAATATAAAACTCTGCTCTTGTGATGAGTAGACCTACATGTGCAATTTTTCCTTCTCCAATGAGAGGTAAAGGAAATCCTGCATTTTTACACAGAATTTAAATGCAGCTTGATGTAAGTAGACTATAAGTAGACTATTCCAAGTATTCAGAATACAGCTACTCTGATTGGCCCGTGTATCGGAATACGAATACAGAACTACATTTTTATGCAGGTATTCTGTAACTGAATACCTTTTAAAGTATTCCTCCTGTCACTGCATACGAATTTGAAAGCAAGAAATTGTTCTTCTTCCACAACCCTTTATCCCTTTTGGAAAAGACATTGCCTGCAAAACTGTGGCTTTATTAGAATCAAGCCACATGTGTTGTGTCAGTCAGGAGGACTAACTTGCCTGACTACACAAATGTCAAACGTTAGTAAACTTATTGTATCAAGGTTAAGAGACTCAAAGAAACAAACATTTTGTTTCCTCTGACGCCCTCTGTTGTTAATCTAAGAATTAACAGTCATGTGCTATGCTCCTCCTGCTTTGAGCCGCTAGAGGGCAGCAGAGTAACATGAGTTTATGTGCGTGAAGAGTCCCTCAGTCGTCCAGGTAGAATCCATGATAAAAGGAGAAATTCAATTTGTCAACTGGACAAAGTTTGTTTGGTCGAAAACGTTTCGCCACTCATCCGAGAGGCTTCGTCAGCTCTGGTTCTAGTGCTGGTTAGACCCTGTTTATATCTTGCTGCAGGGAGCTGCAGTGTAGATATAAACAGGGTCTAACCAGCATGAGAACCAGAGCTGACGAAGCCTCTCGGATGAGTGGCGAAACGTTTTCGACCAAACAAACTTTGTCCAGTTGACAAATTGAATTTCTCCTTTTATCATGAGTTTATGTGATACCTGAAAGTTGAGAGCCACAGTCAGTAACACACAGGCAATACAGCAGATCCCAAAGCCACTGAGCAGCAAGAGACGGCGTCCAGAGGCCTCTACAACGAAAACCTAAAAAAATATCAGTATCTTTAGATTAAAATTAAGTGAGTAATATTAGGTCTATATTCTTAACTATAGACAGTAAGGTTTTAAATAGCATGGCACTTTACAGTTATAGGGTACTCACTGCAGCTATGGTCATGAAGACATTGACTGCACCAGTTCCCACGGTCACATATTGGATATCATTGGGTTTGACCCCAGCGGTGGCATAAATACTGTCTGCGTAATAGTAAATCTGTGGAGAGAAAAAATAGTATGTATGTTAACTCGATTTAAATAGTTATTGAGCAATGGGCATTTTTATGTAGATGAACTTAAAAATGTTGCTTTGTATCAACATAAATAATTAAATGGAAAAAAAAATATAAAATTGATGTCAATTATAGTAACAAATTTAGTTAGTTATCTAATACAATAGGCTATTTAAAAATTCAGAGATGACTTGACAGACAGGGTTGGGCACAAAGATGCTTCCTTTACCGCATTGACCCCGGACAGCTGCTGGCCCATGTTCATGACAACAATGGAGATGAGCTGCCAGCGGAGAGAGCGTTTCGACAGCAGTGCGAGCACGGATAGATGACCCTCTGCTCGCTCCGACTGGTCCTCTATCCGCATCTCTGACAACTCTTCATCCACGTCGTCCCAGCCCCTCAGACGCTGCAGTCCTGGTGCAGATAAAATTAGTAATAAAGCACTGATAAACTGTAATGTGGAACTTTAATCCTAGCTCAAAATACATCTTTGATATAAACCTAATGGAAACATAGAAAATGATGTGCCTTGCTCATGGACACAATAGCATGAACTGAACCACGATCCTCCAGGTTAGGGGGCAAGATCCTCAATCGTGTTTTTCTTTCTGATCAAGTTTTTTCACCTTTTCTTGCGGTCTTTTCATCCCCTCTCGTTATGAGCAGGTACCTGGGGCTCTCAGGGAAAAATGGTAGCAGCAGGAGCTCGATCACAGCAGGGATGGCAGTGAGGCCCAGCATCAGAGTCCAGCCTACAAACACAGGCCAGTTCAAAAATCATCAGAGAAAATATATGCAAAACAATGTGAATTTACAAATCAAAGTAATTCAATAATATTCTAAACAAAATAACACAATAATGATGATGAAAAAAGGAAGTTCAAAGTCAGCTTTATTGTCAAAAACCATATGTACAGGTTGCACACACAGGATTTAAAATTGCAGCTCTCTCTAGGCCTACAGTGAACATAAAACATCTGATAAACAAGACAATAAACACCATGACTAAATCATCACATATACCCCTAGCAAAAGTACAGTAAACTTGTATATAATACAAATAGGTAAAACACACAATGTGTAGCGTAATGGTGTCATTTAAGCAGCAGTGTCAGTGTCCTTTAAAGGAAAAGTAACGTTTTTTTTTACAATCTGAGCCTTCTTTCGGCAATAAAACAAGTAGTTTTACTCACCCATAGCACTTTGGTGTCATTTGGAGCAGTTTCGTAGAAGTTATTTTGTAGCTGTATCTGTTAACGTGAGTGCTCGGGGCATTGCTTTGCGGTCTCCAAATAACACAAACTTTAGCACTTTTCAAATCACAGAAGATCGCTGTGTCAGCGTAGACTTTTAGTGGATTCCAAAACGGCCTGAAACCCGATATCCAGCTATAGTTTCATTTGATGACGTCATCAGAGAGGACAGCGCGCATGCATGAACTCAGCTGTTGATAAACACCGCTGTCAGCTCTCGGGGGTACAGTCCGTAAGAAGCTTAGAAGACGAAAACATCTCCGCTTGAGAAAATGGTGCGAACATGCAAAAACGGTTGCAAAAACAAAATGACATCTTGGACGAAGTTGAGCTTTCACAGGCTTCCGTATCAGAATCCTGATTTAGTGAAAATGTGGCTACTTGCTTTGAGAATGGACCCAAACATGACAGGGAAAGCTGTAAGACGTCTGGACCCTCGTGTTTGCAGTACTCACAGTTAGTGTTATCAAAATATGACTATACTGTATAGGCATAACAAACCAATTCAATGCAAACAAATAATTGTGTGTTGGCTACTTACTCAACTGAAAGTTGCCCATTTGGTCCCACAGGCTTTGGCTGGCTCCTCCAATTCAACTTCGGAACACCAAAAAATGTTTCTATTACACCACGGTTCATCATGGCACGAATATCCTCCAGAGTTGACAGACACAGATTTCTGTTATCATCACCCAGACGTTCATCTCCTGGACGCAAATCCCACTCGACACAGCAAAGGCATTCTTCCTCTGTTGCCATTGACATACAATGTCCACATAAACACCACAAGGTACTGTCTTTTCGTAGACGTCTCTTGCTGTTCTCTTGTGCGCTGCTCCTCAAGCTCTCTTCGCTTCCTTCTTTCTAATATCTCTTCCTCTGTAAACTCAGGCTCAAAAAGGTAGGGACGGACGGCCATCATACTCAAATAACTCCTCTTCAATCTCAAAGTCTGAATCTTCAGCCATGTCTCGCAGCAGAAAAGTAAAGTTCAGAGTGGTGTTAGCTTCTTTCGGACTAGCGGTGTTTATAAACAGCTGAGTTCATGCATGCGCGCTGTCCTCTCTGATGACGTCATCAAATGAAACTATAGCTGGATATCGGGTTTCAAGCCGTTTTGGAATCCACTAAAAGTCTACGCTGACACAGCGATCTTCTGTGATTTGAAAAGTGCTAAAGTTTATGTTATTTGGAGACCGCAAAGCAATGCCCTGAGCACTCACGTTAACGGATACGGCTACAACATAACTTCTACGAAACTGTTCCAAATAACACCAAAGTGCTATGGGTGAGTAAAACTACTTGTTTTATTGCCGAAAGAAGGCTCAGATTGTAAAAAAAAACATTACTTTTCCTTTAAGTGTCACTTTAAGTGAAAACACTATCATCAACAATATGTGTATAATAAACAAAATACTTTAGAACACATAATTAACTTTTATTATTAATAATGCACTACACTGGTATTTTCTAGACACAAATTCACTACAATGAATATGTGTTAAATTCATGTACGACTAGAAGAGCCTTCACATAGAAAAAGAAAATGCTGAGCTTTGCTATTGCTCTTGCTCTTATTTCTGCTCCCGCCTCAATTGATGAAGTAATAAAAACACAATTCTAGTGAAGGCGTCTTTGCCGCTTTACCTCGTATCAATTAAACAGTAACGATTCATATTTAAAAATTATTGGCAGCCATGTATGCGAGGTCTATACTCTTACCTGTGCTGTTTCCCAGTATGTTTTTGATCCCCAGGACCTGTGCACTGAGGATGCCGATGGTGATGAAGAGCTGTGGTACAATGCCAATGGCTCCTCTCAGGTTTTTGGGAGAGATTTCACCCAGGTACATAGGCACCACATTAGATGACAATCCTGTTAAGATAAATACAGTTTAATACCTACATTATATTTCCATGTTATGTAATGAATACTTCAATGATTTATCCATGCCTGCACAGATGCCCACTATAAATCTGGCCACAATTATAATCTCATAGGACTTTGCGATCTCACTGACTCCCATCATAACAGCAGGGACAATGGAGAAGATGTTATTGAAGAGGAGAGTACCCTTCCTATGAATACAAATCAAAATATACACATTGTCTTTGCATTTGCCTTGTACAGTATATCCATTCAGTTTAACATTTTTACCTTCCTAGTTTGTTAACCAGTGGAGCCACCATCAGTGACCCAAAAAATCCCCCAAAAGGATACATGGACACAGAGAGGGACCACAGCAGAGTGAGGAAGTTCTCCTCCATTGGTTTGTTGTAGCGCTCCAGGTATGTGGCATTATAAAACTCTTTCATGTACTATAAAAGAAAATTAAATAAGACAATATCGTGACAAAAAATAGATTTGGGCTTTGGTGATGGGTTATTACCAGAGCAGGAGAGTTAACCACAGCCACATTGTATCCATACTGGAAGGATGAGCCAAATGTAGATATGAGGGTTGCCAGGGCAAGGACTATGGTTAATCTCTGTCAAAGAAAATGCATACATATAGGGCTATGAATAATATTAAAGGTGCAGTTCTGTGATTTTTCATTTTAGTAAAATAACTATAATTGAAAACTGTCATTTCAAAATTGTGCTTGAATAATATCTATCATTAGTTATTATAAACTACATAACAGAAAGAGGCCTAGTACAACCATAACTTGTTTAAAATCAATCAATTAAAAATGCATATAATGAAGTAGGCCTACTGCAAAATGTGATTGGGGTTTGGTCTAGTAATTTTGCGTGGAGCTTACAGTTGCCTTTGGCTTATTTAGTAATTTGTCATTACATATACAAAGTGTACACCAAAATGAAATTGGTGCAAATCATTTTGATGGACACATATTGAATATTCCCAACAATAACTGCATACTTCTTTCTGACTCACCCCTCTCCTCTCGTGTGTTTCTGCAGCCTGTTTTTCCTCCATGACAGCAGCCTCTGTTTTGACGCTTTTCAGCATTTACCACATGGCGTTGTGTGGACAGCGCTGGACCAGGGATGCCCTTTGGACGTACGATTACAAAACACTCGGCTCTGCTTTATGGCCTCGCTCTGTTTATGGTTCCACAGCTGCTGACGGTGCATTTGGGTTGAGGAAGGATTTGGTAAAATACAGTTCAGATATGTTTGTCATGATCAAAAATCAAAGATCATAGATCGAAATCAGCTTTATTGTCAATTCTGCCATATGTGTTCAACCTAGAGTGAATTGAAATTTCATTCTCTCTGGCCAAGTAGTGCAAAAGACAGTGTACAAAATACAATATAAAGACGAAACAAAACAAAAAACTATCTAAGACAAAAATCTAAAATCTAGACTCTAAAATCTGAAAGCAGTGCAACAGAATAAATAAATACCTATTTACAGATGTCCAAAAATGTGCAGTGTGCATCAAAAATGTGCAATGGAAGATACAGCAGTGAAATGGTAATGTGCAATAGAATGTGCATTGAAAGTAAAGATAAAAATAAATGTGCAACAGTAGTAATTTCAGTACAACAACAGTAGTAAAGTAGTAACAGTACCAGTTTATAAAGTGTATGTAAGTGTAGAGTGTATGTGTTTTTAAGGAATACAGGTTATGCCAATATGGGGGGAAGCCTGGTGAATGAAGTTGTTTGACAGTCAGGGGGAGTGGGCCCGGAGACTCCGGTACCTTCTCCCCGAGGGCAGGAGGCTGCAGAGGCTGTGTGAGGGGTGGCTCGAATCACCCACAATGCTGGACGCTCTGCAGGTGAGGCGGGTGTTAAAAATGTCCAGGAGGTAGGGGAGAGAGACACCAGCGATCCTCTCAGCTGCATTCACTGTGCGCTGCAGGGCTTTCCTGTTCTGTTCAGTGCAGCTCCCGTACCACACAGTGATGCAGCTGGTCAAAACGCTCTCAATGGTGCCTCGGTAGAAGGTGGTCATGATGGGTGATGGGGGGGCTCCAGCTCTCTTCAGTTTGCGGAGGAAATAGAGGCGCTTCTGAGCCTTCTTTGCCAGTGAGGCAGTGTTCGCTGTCCGCAGAACCCGAGCACTAGGAAGTGCAATCGCACAACGTAGACCTTAGACGCTCGTCCAATGGGAGCATCCCCTCGTCTATCCCGTCTATCCTTCCAGGCCAATCGCGGCTCGGGACTGTCTAGCCTTCTCCGCGGCGACTTGCGCCTCCGGCCAATCGGACGCGAGCTGGGCGGGGCATCCCGTGCAGGGACCTGCGAAATGATAAACCTCTCAGATGATAAACCTCTCAGATGATGATAAACCTCTCAGATCACGGAGAGGACAAGAGGAGCGATTGATTCGACTGTTTAAGGTAAGAAGCGTATTTTTGGATAGCGTGATAATTTAAAACGGACCGCTTTGCGACACAAAAGCTACTTTGTTTTTTTACGTAGAGGGACAGGAGAGCTCACAGACGTAAATACGATAGACAGTTGTCGCTCGCCATTGGCCTACTGGAGTCTAAGGTTATGTACTGGAGACCTGTGGATTGGTCTGGGAGTAATAATACAGCTTATGATATAGTATTATAGTTATAATAGTCATAATATGTTATAATATATAATAATATATATACACTTGTTTATCATAAGCCCAGTGGTCCAGTTTGGTGATGAGCTGCTCTGGGATTATCAAATCATCAAATCAAGCAATATTTATTTAAGCGCTTTTCATACAAAATTGTAGCACAAAGTGCCTGAATGCTGAATATAGCGTTGAATGCTGAACTGAAATCTATGAACAGCATTCTCACATATGAGTCCTTATTGTCCAGGTGGGTGAGGGCTGGGTGAAGAGCAGAGCAGATTGCATCCTCGGTGGAGCGGTTGGCCTGGTATGCAAACTGGAATAGGGCCAAGGTGGGGGGGGAGGATGGATTTAATGTGTGCCATGACTAGCCTTTCAAAGCACTTCATTATGATGGGGGTCAGTGCAACAGGGCGATAATCATTAAAAGTGGCTGAAGTGGACTTCTTTGGCACAGGAACGATGGTGGTGGTTTTGAAGCAGAAGGGCACGACAGCCTGGCTCAGAGAAGCATTAAAGATGTCGGTGAAGACATCCTTGAGCTCCTCTGCACAGTCCTTCAACACACGACCAGGGATGTTGTCCGGGCCTGCAGCCTTGCGGGTGTTGATTCTGGAGAGTGTTCTCTTCACGCTGGCTGCAGACACACACAGGGGCTGGTCAGGGGAGGTGGTGGAGTTTTCTGTGACCGGGTGTCGTTTTGTGCCTCAAACCATGCAACGACGCAGTTGAGCTGATGCGTTTATGGCACCTTTATGCTGAATTCTCCTAGTGGGATTTGCAGCTGTTAGAGTTGTTTTTGATCATATTATGATTGTCTGCTTGCTCCAACACAGAAATCACTTAATGACAAGCAATAAAATAATGGTTTCAGTGGGAAATTATTACAATCTGTTGTAATTATGGAAAAGCAAACTCTTTAAAAACACCAAATGTTTCAATTCTATCAAAGCACTAAAATATGTCACAAACATTAAATTATGTTGTTGGGGTTTTTTGGCCTTTTCCTGTCAGTGTTGTCTCCCTAGTTTGTATGTGCTTGGAACTGGCACAAACATAGCACATTGTTATAGAATACACATTTATTTTGCAACGTGCTTATACTACTTGTCTATTTCTAAGTCTAATTCCAGCTCATATACTTCAGCTGAAAATAGACTTAGATTTACTAGAACATCATTTTACTGGACATCATAAACTCATCACCGGCACTGTTCCCTCTGCTCTCAAAGTCGCAGCTGTCACACCAATACTCAAGAAACCTGGTCTGAACCCTGAAAACCCCAATAACTTCCGTCCCATCTCCAATCTTCCATTTCTGTCTAAAATTATTGAACGGTCTGTCGCAACTCAACTTAAACAACACCTTCACTCCAACTCACTGTATGAAAAATTTCAATCTGGATTCCGCACCCACCATAGCACTGAGACCGTACTCCTAAAAGTCACTAACGACCTCCTCCTTGCCTCTGACTCCAGTTCTCTCTCCATCCTCCTCCTCCGAGACCTATCTGCCACCTTTGACACCATCGATCACTCCATTCTTCTCCAACGTCTGCAGTCCACCATTGGCATCACTGGCTCCGCCCTATCATGGTTTTCATCCTCTCGGACAGATCCCACTACATCACCATAAACAACTGTCAATCACAAACCATCCCAGTCACTCGCGGAGTCCCTCAAGGCTCGGTGCTTGGTCCCCTACTTTTCCTTCTATACATGCTTCCCCTTGGTCACATAATTCATCAGCACGGAGTCAAATTCCACAGCTACGCCGACGACACTCAGCTTTATCTCTCCGCCAAATCCATTACCCCTGCCGTTATCTCGTCCATCACCAACTGCCTCTCTGCAATAAAATCATGGATGTCCATCAACTTCCTCAAACTCATCTGCAATAAATCCGAAATCATCATTACTGGTCCCAAATCTCTCCTCCCCTCCATCCAGAATTTCATTCTCTCCATTGACAGTCACACAGTCACTCCTTCCCCTCAGATCAGAAATCTCGGATTATCTTCGACCCCACCCTCTCATTTAAGCCACACATCCGCCACATCACCAAGACCACTTTCTTTCACCTAAAAAATATTGCCCGCCTCCGTTCCTCCCTGACCCCATCTGCTGCTGAAACCCAGGTCCATGCATTTATCACATCTAGACTTGATTACTGCAATAGCCTCCTCTACGGACTTCCCTCCTCAGATCTCCAAAAACTGCAATATGTCCAAAACTCTGCTGCTCGCCTCTTCAGCAACACCCGCACCAGAGACCACATTACCCCAGTCCTCCAAAAACTCCACTGGCTCCCTATCCCACAGCGCATCCACTTCAAGATCCTCCTCATTACATACAAAGCTCTTCATAACCAGGCCCCCCCATACCTCACTGAACTTCTCCAGCCCCACCGTCCCTCCCGCAGTCTCCGATCAGCTGATTATAACCTCCTCACTCCCACTGTTAAATCCAAGCACCGGACCTTGGGGGACCGAGCCTTTGCCACTGCTGCCCCCACCCTCTGCAACTCCCTGCCCTTCCATATCAGAAAAAGGAAACAGGAAATAGGAAAACACCACTTTAGGCTACTTTTAAACTTTACTTTAGGCAAATGTCATTCAAGTACAAACAAAGAAAAAGTAGGCCTACATGCAATGATTAATCGACTAATTGTGACTAGTAGACTGTAAAACACACTTTGATAATCGTAATTGTTATCTACAGACTAAACACTGAACCCTAAATGTAAAAAAAAATACTTTTTTCATCAATAATACTTTATTTGTAAATGCACTTTATAGGTCTTCAGTCACAATATTCCAATGTTTATTTAGTTAACTTAAAAAAAAATCTTAATGTAAAATAGAATAGTCAACTAATTGAAAAATTGATTGCTGACCTGTCAACTACTAAACTAATCATCAGCTGCAGCACTATTAATATCCAAATGTCCAAGAATGGTTCACATTGAACTGACATGGTGAGTGATATGTGCATTTACTGCAGTGTAATTGCCTTGAATGCCTGGTCTAATAAATTAAGTGGGCATTGAGCCTGCAGAGTCTAAACCAATGGCTCAATGTCAGCCAAAGCAGCACAAAGAATCTGTTTGTAAAGAGAAATGCCAGGATGCTGTTGTTTTATGTTACGCACAAAATGCCTCCACTTTCCCAGACTATCTCTCCGGCATCTTGACACTTTAAACATATGACTGTCTCGTAATAACCTTGACTTTGGTGCCCATTACTTTGGCGGGAGCTAAAAATATTGGCGTAAGTGTCAGTCTGCAATTGTTTATTTATGTTTGCAGAATAAACATGAAAAAAAGACATTTTGCGTGAGAAGTTACAAAAACCTTGCTATAATTCCACAAATAACAAGTATCGTTATTAAACATTATCAGAGAAATGTAAAGGTAAACATAACAGCATTATCATAAACTATTACTATAAGATAAGATAAGATAAGATAAGACTTTATTTATCTCACAGGAGAAATTCACTTGCCACAATAGCTAAATGGGAACTAAAGGGAATATGGATAAATATTGCACGTTTGGACTATATAGTGGAGTTATACAGTCTGATGGCGGTGGGGATGAAGGTAGCACTTCCTTCCTTATAAACTACAAAAAATAAGTTGCTGAGATGCCTTACTCAAAACATGTATAACAAAAACATTTATTAATTTCACAAGTTAACTCCTCAAAGGATAGTACTGTATAATAATAGCAGCAGTGTTTTTGCCAAATGTTCTTTGCAACCTTTAAATTTATCTTTTATACTAAAAATTAGTTATTAACCTGTAGTTTATCCCACAAACCAATAGATTAACCAAAAACATCTACTGAAAAGGTTTATTTTTATTGGCTGTAGTTGAGACCTGATGAGGTCTCTGGGGCTTTAAGTAATGACTGCCAAATTGAGGCTGCAGCTGAGTCCATGAAACAAGCCATGATCAGCAAACTCAGCTAACTGTAGAAAACGTCTGCTGAGAGGGTCAAAGGAGAAGTCAACTGTGTTTTTTTTGCAGAAGGGCAACATGTGATGGTTCATGCATCCTGCCCACAGTGAGTCAAATGATGATCACTTGAATATTTCACTATTACAAAGGTGAAAATGAGTGAGGAAGGAATGGAAACAGTGTTATTTATTGTCGTGTTATTTTCAGTTAAAAAAAATAAAAACAGGAAACACTAGTTGAAATGTGTGGGTGAGATGTTTCAACAGTGTGTCAAGAGTAAGTACGTAATTTGTGTGCTAAACTGCCTTTGGTACATTTTATTTTATAGTGAAATGCGTGTGTGTAATTTTTAAGTCGATCGGTGTTTCATAGTCATTAACTGATCTGAAGTAGTATGCCAAAATGCTTGCACAACAACCTCTGGTGATCCTTGGAAGAGCAGTCTAAAGGGATTTCTTTTGCTGAAGGAAAAATAATGACCAAAACATTACAACATTACATATATATTTTTTATTTTTAAACAATATAAATTTTAATATAACCACCTACAAACTTCTGTAACAAAAATCCTTCAATACACATGTAAAAGAGTGTAAAAATGAATAGTTCACAGTACTGTCACAATATTACTAATACACACAGCTGCTCTGATGTACTTTAATGGGCATAACAGAAAATACTGCAGTGTTTTGACATTGTGGTAGTATGTAACTTTACTCCCTGTACCCACCACTTTGTAACTGTTCTGGTAGAAGGTCTTGTCTCCATGAAGATGTTATTGCTTAAAAAAACACTGTAATTATATAAAAGCTTTAGAAGTGTAATGACATATTGTGCAGAAAGAAATAACATCTACATGGAGACAAGCCTGCTGCCATAAAAGTTCCACAGTGCACCTTTAAAACAGAGACATTATTCTTCACTTTAGGCGAGATAGGAGGCACCATAATGAGGTGACTATGTCTCAGTTCAACCTCTGAGTATGTATTTTTGGTGTCATCTTTCAGTCTGAGCCTGTTCGGTAGCATCCCCCTCCGCAGCGCCCTGGTTGGATGTACAGTGGGAGCAGCAGCAGCACAGAGCGTTGCAGAGGCGCGTGCGAATGGGATGAGTGAACAGCACAAACATAATGCAGTTGGCTGCTCCCTGAAATGTGTTGCCAATTCCCTGTTGGATTAGACACAAAAATGTAACAATGACATGTAAAAATTATTATGTTACATAAAGACTGCCTTGTTTATTGCTAGGGGTTAGTTGTAAATAACAAAATAATTATATACTAAGTTGTAAATAAAAAACAGAGGCACACTGACATTTACTCTTTCAGGCATTAAATCTCTCTTTTGAAATAGGCAGAGGCCACCAATAAAATCATAGAAGCACTAGAATACTTAAAGAATTTCTTATATCATTCTGGCTGTAGGATAGCAATACAAAACAGACACACACAAAATATCTAGGCAATTACAATGGTGAATAACAAAGTTACATAAAAATATATTAAAGGCGCACTGCATTAATATTCTGATGGACTGTTTGCCACAAGCATGTCTCCACTGCAACATTATTGCTTTACATAAAAAGCTCCGCAGTATGATATTACATCTCTATCTGGCATATTTGACAAAGCAATAGCATCTTCTGAGTGACAAACAAGTGGCGTACTCTCAACCAGAAAAGTGCATCTTTAAATTAATATATGCAGTAAAGGAAATCCACATATGCTAGTGTCCCTGTTGTATCCTTCCTTTTCCCCCTTCTATATTCGCTATAAGAACAATGTTATATAAAGTTGATGATGGATAGCAACCTACGTGCAAAGTGACCAGCACTGGGTGTTGTCTGGCGGTGGAGTTGGCCAACAGCAGAATGAAGCGGACTGTGCTCCAGATCCGGAGGCAGATAAATATAACAGGAATCAGAGTTAACTTCATGTCAGCCATTGATGAAAAGGAGTGAGCTGTGGAACTACTGGCCAAGATGGGACGATACTCAGCCAAGGCTGCATGCTGCACCGACAAAATGAAAGACAATAAATTACTTTTTGATAGTACATTTTTAAGAAGCAGTGACATTTGCTGATAAAAAAAACATACAATATTATAATATTATTATATATAATATATAATGACAACTTACATTTTAGATCAAATTTTGCTTTGATTGTGGTGCCTTTAGATACCAAGTTATAGATTTTGTTGAAGTTTACACACTTTATTTAGGAATTATTTAGTAGCCAACACATTATTAAAATATAATAACAAAACATCTGAAAAAAATACTTGGTAATAACATAAAAATAATTAGTAAATAGTAAGCAAATAAAATCCAATTAAATAAATAATATGGAACTTATTTGAAAAGCCCTACTTATTTACTGCTCCACTGGAACAACTGTAATGTCCTCATCACTGTGAAATCCACCTTTTATTGCATTTAATTAATGTTGTATTGTCAACTCACCGCTATGTGAATATGTCTTTTTATCAGTATGTAGAGGACGGGCAGAGTGACATAGGCCAAGAACTCCCAGATCTTTCCAGTCAGAAGCATCCACATAACATGATCTGGAGCCTGGATCTTGACCCAGCACCAGCCCACGGACACCTCAGATGCATCATAGCCAATTTTATTTAGGCACAAAGCTGCAACAGTGATGGCCAGAGGAACACCCCAGCTATGGAATAAGAAACAGGGTTAATTAAATAAAAATATAGCAAGAATTTTAGAATATTTAGCCACATGTTGGTCCCAAGAGAGGATTAGATTGTGCTTTGGGGTCAGTTGGCAGTATTCAAAACAATGATTCACAAAGTAGCAGCAAATCTTATCTACCAGAGGACCTGTATCTCAAAACGGCAATTGTTCCCAGAACAGCAAACTCAAAGCCTGTCTCTTTGCATGATGCATACAGGCCTTAATGAATGGCTCAATAGAGGAGAGGAACAAAATTACCAAGGCAAACATAGACAGCACCAAGGGAAAGCCAAGGGGCGGGAATGTTTTGTATCCAGAAATAGATCAGTGAGTCCAGCCAAATCATCAAATAGATTTACATAATCAAAATGCAACTGCTTTCATGGCAACACAAAGGATGAAACGTGTGAAACAAATCACTGGTACATTTGAATAATGGATATTCTACAAAATAGACTACACAATACACGAACTAAAATAAGCCAATAAAATGCTATTTTTTTTTTATTTAAAAAAGAAAGTTATGCCAATACTAAGATCGAAGAATTAAATTTTATTTTTATAATTCATCCACTCACAGTTGAATAAAGTCATTATCTGTGACTGTGCAATGGCATTTCAAATAAATGTGCCCTTTACATGGCCCATTCATTGTGAAATGATTTGTTACCATGGAAACGAGTCTCTTGGTGCAGCGAGCCAAAGAAGCAAGTTTGCAGTTTGTTGTGTAATTTTTATTTTAACTTTTGTTCAACAAACTAACTCTGCCTGTACCATGTGCACTTTTGAGACTGATGTAGTTTAAAAGAAAAAGTTTAAAGAAAGAAAGACATTTCCCGTCATGCTCTGGATCCTTTGCACTTGACATAGCATACTTTAGCATTAGAAGAAACAAACTCACACTTTACCTAATAAGATGAAAAAATAACACCAAACTGTCTGCTCCCCTTTTGTTCGACCTCACGATAAACACATAGAGGTAAACACCGATTGCCACGGTCCAAAAAAACGAGCTGGTGTTGGCGAAGGTGGATATCGCTCCTTGAACCACGCAGTCCACCGAGTCCGTGTGGAAAACTTTCCCGACTCCATAGGCGTAGGACACGGCGGAAAACCAGTCCGACACCGAGAGCCACACCAGCAGTTTTCTCGGAGTTGTCCTCAAGTCCGACCAAATAATGTAAGTGAAGATGATGAGAGACGAGCCGAGGAAAGACAGCGCGCAGGAGGTCAACACGATCACCTGCTCTGAGAAGTAAACCTCAGTGTGGTTTGCCATATCCTTCCTCCGCTGGACAACTTCTGCAGTCAGGGGTCAAAATAACAAGTGCAGCAACATTTGAGCACTCTCTGACAGCCTGACATGTTTAACAATGACTAAACTTCCACACAGTTAATTCAAATACGAAGTACGCGTCATATTTTAAGGAACTGCTTGTGTTTGTTTCAATTCGCTTTAAAAGAAGCCTAACCAAACTTTTCTCTCCTCCTCTATCCTCCTCTCCGCCCCCTCCTCTTTACTCCTAGTTGCCCAACCGGATCCAGAGCCCACGTCACAGTCAGCTGGTGCACGCTATTTATGGGCCCTGTGATCTTCACTGGTCTGAGGATATGTCACCCAGCATGACAGAAAACGTGACACTGACACCTATGTTACACAACGTAGGTGTAATATATGGATCTTATTGGAGATCTTATGTATTCCCTTTCATATATGCCAATTTATTTCTTTAAAATATACTATACCCACATACTGGGGTTGTGTCCTTGGACCTTAACCGCGTTCTGCCCCCACACACTGATAAATATGTGGGGAATGGGTCCTTGATGTTAATCCCTGTAGGTGCCAAATGGTGGTAGACATGCACAATTATGTTTGTTTTGTTTTACTACTGTACCATAGATTTCACCAACTTGTCACTTGAAATATAATAATAATAATAATAATAATAATAATAATAATAATAATAATAATAATAATAATAATAATAATAATAATAATAATATTAATAAGTTGCCTGTTTACCATGCGATCAATGTGATCAGTTGATAATTTGATCATGCAATACAGTGATATTTAAAACTGATGGCCCAGGTAAACTACACTCTCATTTCACTGCCTTACTGACCTGGAGTGTCCATCTTCGAGGTCAGTTAGTCAGATACTGTAGACCGTTATTAAGATGTGACCTTGACAGAAAAAACGCATTTGCAGAAGCAGGTGCAGAGTTCAACACTAGCAGCTTAAAAGATTAGTGCCATATCCAACCAAAGTGTTACACAACACAAAAAGAGATGAAGAATTAGTGTTAGTCTGCTGCTGACAAAGGCTAACTTTAAACCTGTAATATTTAAAAGCTGGTAAGCAGGTATATTATTTTTAGGTTCAAATCATATTTGAAAAATTCATAATTGACTCAAGACAGGAAATGTATTTTTAATACTCTGATTGCTTAGGCCTCTTTTGTTGTTTAAATAACTGACTTGTTTAAACAACCATGTTTCGCTTGAAGATGGGTTATTATTATAGCATCATAATGAGTAAATAATACTTTCATGATTAGTAAACAAATAAATAGAACCATTACAGTTTTTTCTAAGAGAGAATGTCTTACCACATCCTTGCCGAATGAAAACAGTAATGTCAGCATTCATATATTTAGCTAAAAGGTCACTTTGCATCTTATGTACAATGAGAGTGCACTGTAAGGCAACATAGAAAACATATCCCCACCTTAATTAATTTCTTTCTTTAAGGATCTGAGGTCTCACATAATAAGGTAAATATTATTACAATGTCAGGTAATAAATCATGAATTATGCAAAGCAAAGCATTTCTTTGTTGGCTGATAACCGCGGTCACGAGAGACTTTAAGAGTTAAATTTATGCTGCCAGTCGACCTTGTGGAGAAGCCCCTTTTTACTGCTCCTGCAATGCTGCAAAACCGCTTTGTGGCAATGCAGTAGGAGTAGTGTCTTTACATTTAGGCTTGCAGCAAGCACATCCCTATTGTCAAAGACTGATACAAATAAATGTAATTTGGAAATCCCTCCATGTAACAAAGTGGAAACAGCAGCTGTTTTTTGGATGTTCAATTTTAAGGTCCCTACATGTTTAGCTGTGGTTTGTGAAACTGAAATTAGTCTGCACCTGGTGTACTTTGTCTCGCTTTAGATCTCTGTCTAATCTCTAATGCAGAATTTACTTAGCACCATTATTTGAAATAAAAGGGTAACTATATAAGTATTAGTTTTTTTTAACTGACCTTTAATTGTCAAAGAACTATGACCCATGAAATAACATAATAACAGAAGTGAACATCTCTAAATAAATCATTCAACATCATAGGACAAGAGATTATTTTAATGTTTTCTTTATAATAACAACAAAAGACAAAATATGACCATACTTTATCCATTAGCTGTTGTAATATTTGAATTCTCAAAAACCCAAACCCAAAACTCCACTAAATAAATTGACCTCTATTGTCAATTTCTGGTATGCATAAACATTAATTAAATTTTTTGATCCATACATATTTTGGGCAACCTTTAATATGCTGCAAATATTAGAATACTCATGCATTTGCAACTTAAAACAAGCAATTTCAAGCCATACTTATGAATGATCTTTTTTCAGTTCATCCATAAAAATGCAGTATTGATTTTCAGGGGCATGCTGGGAGGCCAGTCACAAGATGGCAGCAGAGGATCATAAAACATGCTGAAAAAGCTTGCTGCTTAGATCCAAGTAAAAATATTGTAGATAAAAGTGCCATGCTTGAAGTCAATCTCTTTGCATGAGTTCCAGACCATGATAAATCATCCTGTTGTTTTCCTTAGTATCCAGCTGATCTCACAGGCCTCTTATTGCGAAGAATTTCTGCGGCAGTATACTTGCTGATTGCTTCGTTCTCACTCCTCACAACAACCAGCTAAGACACTGCCAGAGAAACACCCACAGCAGCCGAATCCAAACAGCCCTCCTCCGTCTCCACTTCCTCCTCTGCTGTGGGACGCCACGCTGTTTGTCGGCCTCACGCTCTCGTCCATGTGTCAGGCTTTCACAAATCTCACTCACTGGTTTTGTTGTGGTGGCTATACAATTCTCATGGATGGAGTTCTGCACCAGCACCTGGAAAGCCATACAAGAAGAAAGTGAAATAGAATTTGAGTCGGATCAAAGTATCAAAAATCATGACAGCAGCTTGGTTTGGAAATAGAATCCGTCTCCTCAGCATTATTAGATGGTGGTAATACATTGATGACTCCTCGCTTCACTGCCCACTGTGTATAGGATGTTGAGGCTAAACAGCTTCTTAATACAAGCCCTCAGCGTGGCTTCTCTTTTAGAGCATAACTTGTTTAAACATCCCCAAAAATTATAATAGACCTGCAGTGACTCATGATTCTGTAACAAGAGTTCAGTTTGATCCCTCTCATCTATTTGTGTGTGCGTCTTCTTGTGTCCACAGTACAAAAGCTTTGGTGTCTACGATTGTATTGCTTACTGTGAAGCTATTTGAGGCTGACTGACCATTCCATACTGTCCTGTCCCTGTGGGCTATGCTTTGCTGACAAGACAAACACGTATAGTGGAGAGAAATCTGCAGTATAGGTAACAAGTGAGGGTGGACAGGGGAGCAGTGAAGGAGAGCTGTACATTAGTGAGTGCATATGGGAGGTGAGATCAGAGGCACATTTATGAACAGATGTGAAAGACTAAAGGCTGACCTTGGCCTGACGCTGTGCTTCAGTGTAATTACAGAGAAATTTTGAGTGCTGTCACTGCTCTGACCCATTTGTGTGTGACAAATTACATTTTTATGATAATTAATTTGTTAGTAACAATTCAATACCTTCAGATCATCCAGAAATGTACATAATTGTCATAATAAATTAAACAAATTATTAAAAGATAGTTTTTTGTTTCCCCTGCACAATATACTTTTCAATTCTCACTCATAAATGTTCTACTTTGAATGGCTGACACAATTTGTATTTAGTTGATTTAGTAATTGAATAAATGTGTGTGTGTTGGCTAGCTCCCTACACTCAGCACATGATGACAGAAATTCCTTGCTTTGAGGTGGATGTAATCCCTAATGCTGAAATGACAAATGGCAGTGAGAACAGCTCATTGAATGAACAGGTCCAATGACTGCACAAGACATTAGCGCTGGGACAGCAATACACTCCACTTAAATGTCATAATCTCTGAACTGCCTGTGGCCATCCAAATATTTTTCAGAAATGTCAATCTCCAAGTAATTAAACTGTAACTGAACTGAACATTCAACTTTCTTAGAGTTTGTTTTTCATCATTAACAGGTCCAAGGTGATAGAATACAGTTATTTAGTGTACTCTAAATGTACAGTGGCATTATATGTTGCAATGCATTATATTTAATATCGATTTAAATCTTATTATTTATTACAGAAACAACTGGTTTGCTTTGTAAGAAATAAATATTCTTGGGTGTTTAGGCCATTTTTATTTTGACTTTAGGTTTAGTACGGTCGTCGCCATTCCTGAAGAACTATGGATACTGATACCTAGTATTGATCAAATTGGAAAACCAGGGGTCAAGAAAAATATGTTACTATTTTAGCAGTTACATTTGAAAAAGCAACTAAAAAATATGTATTTGTACACACTTCTCATGCAGCCTCTGACAAATTTACATAGGATCAACTTCACCATAGCACAAACTGTGTGTCCTCTCCAACCCCAGCACCATCTACACAGTTTGATCTGGATCCTGTCATCAGCCCACAGCTCTCCACTCTGCAGCCCGCTCCTTCTCCTCTGCATGTCCCCGCTGCTCCGGTGTCAGCTACAACACCCAGACAGTCATGCTTTCCTGCTCCAAACATAATCATCTTATGCCTAACAATGCCATTAGTATTTAGGCATGCTGCTCAGCAATGCCACACATGACAAAAGTTGTGACGCTGTCATGCCTGTTGAGCGCAGGTTTTCACATTCAAATCTAAAAATCTGCTTATTATTTACTGTTTATTATAATATCCTTAATTGTTTGGATCTGTCTTCTTTTGTTTCAGTTTGACACATGAGTGGCTTGTTGGTAGCTTTGAAAGTGGATTATCCCCTGGTAACCATAAAACAGAGTTGCCCAGTTACTATCTACATGCCTGGTGATGCAAAGGTAAAATACACAAAGCGTACAACACAATCTTCACAGCTTTTCATCTATTTTTAATAAGCCTGTTATTAATCGTGTACAGCCACCTACATGTTAAGTAAAAAATAATTAACTCTGTGACCTATTTTTCTTGTTTTAATCTGATTTTTGGCTTGCAATCAATTTGTCTGGGCTAAACTGTACTTTGTAAGTTCAATGTACACTTTTTAATATTTAACAAAATTTACAGCAAGAATTACTAATTACTTTAAATTGTTTGCATTGACTTGCATTGTAGCTTCCGTATCTCCCTTATAATCAACTATTGTTTGATGCTGTTCCCATCATGTTAATATCATTGTTTCTCATTTACTTTCTCAAGGCTTTAAATGAATTTCCTCTCATTTTTACATTAATCAAACTTACTCTTTTACAACTGAAGTGGTTCAGTTTAACATAATGGGATTTCCACACACTTCAAAAGGATCCACTATATCCACTTCTCTTTGAAATAGCAATAAATGAATGTCTTAAGAGGAAATTATATATTTCATATTCTTACTCACCAGTCATAGATTGATGCTGTTTTCATACGTCAGAGTGCCCAAACTAGTGCTGGCATTGACTGTAGCTTGTAGCGTCCTGTTGGCCACTTCTCAATGTTCTTCCCCAACTCTTGACCACTGGCCTCTGCAGCCTCTCCTCCCTTTTAAAAAGTCTGCTCTCTCTCTGCTTCAGTCCGGCAGTACAAGTCAAGGCATGCCCCAACACGCCACCAACAGCCGGAGCAGGCGATGGAGCCCTTTCCTAGAGGACACACAGAAGGGGAGGAGCCAGGATCAGACAGGGAGGAAGCCCAGAAAAGACCCAGGCAGCAGCGTGACTCAGCCGGCTTCTATTCTCAGTAAGAAGGGCTGAACACATGTGCCACTGACAAGTGAAACACAGGAAGAGCACAATGTTTGAGGTAATGATGAGTGATGCAGCAAAAGCAATTTATGCAAGCTAACACAAACAAATGCAGCAATAGTGTTAGACATGTAAAGCCAAAAAGAGAGAGTCCATATTAAATGTAATAAAAGTGCTGTTTAAGATGTTTGAATCTATTTTTTTGCCAAATTTTGTAGATCATTTGAAATTGAAGAAGAGTAAAAAACTAAATGCTTTGAAATGTATTTCCATTCCCGCCTTGCAAAACCCTTTCTCCATAAATCCTAAAGATCCAGGTCAAATTTGTGGATATGATGTACTTAAAGTTTATTTTAAAAATGACAAAAACAACAAACAGATAAATATAATTCAATTTAAAATGAAGGCAGTGTGAATCTTTAAAACTCTCAGATGCTGATGCGTTAGATCTCCTTGGGATTGCATTGGGAAAAATATGAAACATTTACAAAATATAAATATTTTCCTTGAACGCTGTTAAAATAGTTTATTCATGCAGCAGTGGAGCTTTCACACTAAGATAAATGAGCAGTGCATTCTTCTCTTTAGCTGCTGAGGTTTAAGGCCAGAGGTTGATATTGCCGAATCATCACCTTCAATGAGTGCTAATTATGCAGTTACTCTAATGCTAGCTGGATTTTTACGAGAGCGGGGTTCATCACTGCTACAGAGGAAGTTGATCACTAGGCAGATTCTGGGTGCAGCGGCAGGATCCAGCTCAGCAAATCTCACCTGCTTCAGTTTGGCCTGAGACTCGCCGCCTGAGCATCTCTATGGGCACTGAACTGAAGTGTGTCCTGGCCTCCCTGCGTGCGGCCTGTCAACACTCATGACCTTATCACGGAGAGCAAAGTCACTATGCTACTACAACATAAGGGGCTTGGGGACTTGTGTATATCCCATAGTCAACAAATAATTGAACTAATCAAAAGTAGTCACTTTAATTTAAATGAAGTGGTGTCACTGCACTGT
This sequence comes from Paratrypauchen microcephalus, assembly GCA_036785185.1. Taxonomy (NCBI): domain Eukaryota; kingdom Metazoa; phylum Chordata; class Actinopteri; order Gobiiformes; family Gobiidae; genus Paratrypauchen; species Paratrypauchen microcephalus. The sequence continues at coordinate 1,432,262 of JAVJIX010000016.1, read as the reverse complement.
ATTCAGCTGCAGTACTTTGACTGAGTGCCAGAATTTCAAGAGTTGGCTCTTAATTTATGGAAGCAGTAAGTGTGTGTTTTTGCAGATGAGTGAAATATGGAAGAAGTCTTGGTGCTTTCTCTTTGAGGAGATTATTCTCAGCTCTTTGTTAATGAAAGGATCATGTAAAGTTGGTAATAGGGTCATTCATCCTTGAGCTGCAGTGAAGGCCTCACACATTTGTATCAGTCGAATGGAGAGTGTCCCACAGGGAGTGAGGAAATAGGAAGGAACCCCTGGCCCAGCAAGTTCAATGCTTGCTGCATTGATTACATCATCAGGACTGGAGCTAGAATGCACCATCAGGGGGTGGGGGGCAACCAGCTAATCCCCTCTCTGTCCTTTAAAGTAAGTAATGCTTTGTCCAAATACAGGATGTGTGTGTGTGTTCCTCTGAAGTCAGGCTGAGCCTGGGCCTGTGCTGTAACAGCAGCAGCGGATCACGTGATTGAAGATGTCTGTCAGACTTCCAATGAGCACAGTGTGTGAGTGTGTGAGAGGCCGGCTCACTGCAGGAGCTCAGCTGCTGCAGGACACTGCAGGATCGCAGCCTTTTCTCCCTCCTCTTTTCACTCAGGCAAATTGCTCAAGGAGGATGCTGGGAGCATGTGCTGCATACTTTTTAGAAGGGGAGGGTGTGAGGGAGATGAGGAGGGGGGCATTCAAAGAGGTGCAAAGCATGCTGAAGCGCTGTGCTGGCCAACTGTACCTCAGAGAGACTACAGTAGAGAAATTGGAGACAAGGAAGGAGGAGGGACGAGGTTAGTTTGGGGGTGGGGGAGGGCAGGAGTGAGGTGCAAGCAACATCAGGTGAGTGCGGCACTTTCCTTTGGCAGCAGCACCGCACTCCCCTAGTGAAACTGCAGATGATGTCAGGCTCCGGATGTGGCTCGGACCTTTAACACACTCTCTGCCTGCTCCTCTTTGCTGCTGCAGAGGACAGAGAGCCAAAGAGCAGAGCTGCTCTAAACCCACAAATATCCAGCTGTGGTACTCAGGCCTTACATTTTCAAGGTCTTAGCACAGTTACCTGAGATGAACTCAGAGCCAATGTACCTGCACAATGGCAAATATAATTGTCTGGGTTAAGAGCATGTCATTCCTCACCTCCTTGTCACTTTTCTTTTAGTATACTTTTCACCTGCACTGCGTTTTGACAGATATACAGTTCATGCTTAGATGCTAATATTCACATCGAGAAAAATGCTTCTTGAAGAATTTACTGTATTTAGATAGCTTTCCAATGGTCTTGCTTCACTTTCTGTTGTCAATCTTTAAATTATTTCAAAGCTGCATTGTGTATTCCAGTTTCACAGATTGCACCAAAGTGTTGCTAGCTGGAGCACAACTTCACTACTGCACCATCGTTTCACTGTCCCATGCAGGCCCCTCTGCCCTCTTTGTTATCCCCTGTTTCAGTTTCTAGTTAACATTGCACACAATAGTAATAGTACACTGCGCTGTTACTTGGAAAACTGTTACTATAAGTGAATCAAGTATAAGCAGACAACACATAGAAACCAGCGAAGCATGGGACTGTTTATTGAAACTAACATTAAATCAAAAGCTGTGTCTTTGTGCAGACAACTCTTGAGCTTGGTTAAATTAAACTTTTTTGGTTATAGCTATAATCTTTGCTATCTGACACTGGTGACTGTTCTCAGCCTATACTATGTGTTAAACATAGATGAGAGCAGTAGAGCCTGACCGCTAACTGTCTGCTGTTTGGTAAAAGCTGCTGCAGAGGTAGTGATGAGGCAGAAGCAGCCCGGAGCACTGCAGGCATGTTCTCTGCACTAAACCGCCACTACTATAGGTAATGTTACAGAAGTGCACTAATATTTCTAAAGATGTGAAAACAGCAGGCAGCAAGCATTGTAAAAACATGAGCTAGAAAAAGACAATGTACTCACAGAGTCCGGACAGTCAGTCTGCAGAGAGACAGGACTAAACTTCTGTAGACTCACTCTGAGCCTCTCGGATGATGCTGATGTGCTTTCATGGCGCGGTAAAGTTGACTGCAGCATTGCCTCCTGAACAGAATGACATTGTTTGCACTCTCTCTCTCTCTTCCTCTCCTCACCCCTCCTCTCCTGTCCACGCTCCCCCTCCTCTACAGTGCACGCTCGCTGGCAGCACAAACTGCACAGCTCAGCAGTGTTCCCCACTGCCGCAGCAGATCCTGCATGAGCTCTGCGTATCTGTGTGGGATGGGACTTTTAAAGGGGAATGCAACCTCCTGGGTCAGCTCGTGTGCACATCCCCATCCGCCTCTCCTCCCCATTCTCCTCAGCATCCCCCTCTCGTTTCCTGCTCCACTGACCCCCCAACCATCATCAGTGTAACAGACTCCTACAAGACCCCCCTCCACACACCTCAGCCACTTCTATTCATTTTCACACACCAGCAAATCTCTTCTCAGACATGAATGAGTGCACTTCCAGACTCCAGAGATGAGCTGCTTTGTAGCAAGCCATTATTGTCCAAAAAAGCCATTTCAAATTTGATCTGTGGAAATATGACTATGAAAATATTTTATTTTAAAATCTAAGTGAATATTGAGCATTCAGTAGAATAGACTGCTGATCACAAGCCGCTGGCTGAATTTCTTGCACAGCTGAATGATATTTCATTTCACTGTAATTGCACATGACGTCAGCACCCTTTGAGACAAAGGAGCAATTATTATTTTATGAATAAAAGACAACATTAATAAAAATTACAAAAGTATGACTTGTTAAATCTCATTGTTGTAACCTCCAGTACCCAAGATGCACTGCTGTACGAGTACCATCCTGCAGTGCGCTAATATATAGAAATATCTTGACCAACCAAATTTGTTCTGACCGCGTTGCACAACTAAGTGTGAGATCATCCATCATTTAGTCAGCCAAAGAGCTTAAACTTCACTTTCTGCTGTCTTTTCACCTCAGAGAAATGCTCCTGAAGCAACAATTTTTTTTTTCTTATGTTGACATATTGTGTGTGCTGCATGGCTGTGAGAATGTGATGTTAGCTCCATTATAAATTCCCAGTGTTTGAGGCATTACCCTCTAGGCTGCTTGCTGCAGCAGTGCAGTGCAGCCTTCCACCACTGCAGGGCTGGGGGCTTTTTCATTGACTTTGCTGGGCTACAGTCTCACAATTTGTTCCCTGTTCCTCTGGAATATGCCAAAATGAGAAATACATCTAAAATTTGAAGGTGTTGTTTGAGGTTGATTATGCTGATTTAGACACACTACTATGATGATGGCTGCCCCTTAAATAGCTTCTATAGGTCCAATGAGAGGTATTGTTTCCTGAATCTGCAGTAATGCCTCCTGAGCAGTACTGGAATTTTTTATTCAAGTAAAAGTACAGTTACATGGCTAAGATTAATCAAGAGATTAATCAAGTACAAGTACTGCTGCTACTTAAATAAAAGTCTAGATGAATCTTTTATGCAAAAATAAAATGTAGTTGTTTCAAAGTCTGCATTTTTTTCCCTGAGCTTTGGCCAATCAGAGCAGGCAATGTAGTACCGTAATGTGCTTTGGTGTAAAAGGAAGTGGAGAGGTGAGACATCTATGGATTAAGACGATTAATACTTATGCAATACTGGTTAACTGATTATGTTTAATGTTATGAAGTATAATTACGTGCTAGTATAATGCTCAATAACATGTTCAAGGTTAATGTTAAAAATCAACTCTAAAAAAAAAGTATGAATATTCACAGTGTAATTTGTGGTTTTAACTAATTACTCTCCATGCTTGCTCCAAACAAATGGACAGGGCCTACCACTGGTCAGTGTCAGTGAATTTCACGCACAGTTTTCTCCTGTTGAAAGAGGTAGTTTGCTGCATGTGTGGCCTGACCTGCATGCGGTGCGTGCTGCATCCGGCCGAGCATCTGTCCTCTCTGCATTCAGTGACTCCAGTAAAAATGCCCCTGCCAGCAGATCTCTCATAGGGGCCTTGCCGCTCTCAGTAATGGCATCCCCAGTGATGAATAAGGCATGAGGAGGGGCCCTTTTACATGTCCTATTAGATTACCTAGCTGAGTTTTACCTGGCGACTGTCACCTCATCGCTCCCGGCTCCCACTCCTCTTAATATTTTCTCTTGTTAGCAGAGCAAGTACAGACTCATAGATCATGTTTGCACAGTAAGTTAAGTCATTTGTATAGCTCAGCATTTTTTTTTAATTTATGAAATTATGACTAGTAATGTATCTGAATGGATGATAATACATCTTGTAACTACTGAGAGCTCTGTTATCCATAACTACCCTGCTTAAAATTGTAGTTGTTCATTTATCATCATTGCTTTGTTTGGACAATGTGCATTCCTGTGAAATCATGACCTGATGTTGATTTTATTCAGTAAGTGTGGTTATTCTCATTATAAGATTAATAATATTGTCTATGGTCTACTGCCTTCTTTGTCACAGGTGGTGGCTGTTATGACGTGTCTTTATCAGATGTTCTTCTCAGATGCTCTCAGCCTGACTGATTTGACTGGTCTATCATTATTTCAAAATTCTTTGATTTAAAAACAAAGTACCCATATAAGGATAAATATATTACAAGATTATGTTATGATATAAATTGACTTTGAAGTAAATGCCAAAACCAATGTGGTGGTGATGCATATGAAACAGTGGTTGAACACATTTCTTTCTACATAGCTTTTCTATACTTCCCTTGAAGGCATAATTCACATTGGCAAGATATCACTGCAGGTTGTTGTCGAAGTCATATTAAAGTAGCCATGTAAATGTGATGCCCATTGAATTGAAAAGGCACGGTGCTCGTGTCTGGACATATAGAGATAATGAAGTTGACTGCTGTGGTCTGTGAGTGTACGTGTGTCTGTCTTTTTTTTGCCATTCACAGCCTATTTCTCGTCATTATTGATTTGTCCGGAAAAGATAATAGACACATTGACTCTGATAGCTCAGCAGCTTGTTTGGTGTACACATCAATTCAGACTAATTCTCTATAGTACTCTGTCAAGTAGCAGAACTGCCTTGACTGTCGACTGGGTCTTGGGCCTTCAACCCAGTAGATTTTAAAGCTTTTTCTTTTTGTCTTTTACTTTCTTTGCTTCCTAAAATCTTGAGATTTTATTGTATATTGTCTTTCACTTTGTAATGTCTGTGATCATTGGTTTGACCAAAAAAGAAAGTCAAACAAATAATAAACATCTCTGAAGGCCACGTGAGATGAAAACTGCTTACCATAGGTGCAAAAGGTCAGTGTGAACACTAATAGTCTATATAATGTTGTACCACTCAGAAGGAGAACAGTAGATTTATAATTTCTTCATCATTTTCTTTGTAAATGATGGAGCAGTAGAATGAGTTAATAGCAGATTGATATTATGGAGCTTGTGAACTCGTCTGTCAGCTGTGAGTGTCAGCAGCAGCCTGTCTGGCATAGTCTGCCCCTCTCACTCCTCCAGCACAATGTAGAGATCAGGCCGCCGAGACGAGCTGCAGATGAAAGCTCTTTCTATTCAGAGGAGTGGAAAGTCAGCTATACCACTGCATTGTCAAACATATATTTTTTCTAAAATAAGAGAGAAATCTTTACAAAAAAAACAACAAAAAGATAAAAATATGTTTAAAGCATTTAATATCCTTTACAATATGTACCTGTAGAAGAATAGAATTTTAGTTTATTACCATCAACATAGAAACTTAATTCCAGTTTTATTATTCTTATATACTGTAAAGTTAAATCGACACTACATAAGGAGATTGCTACACACATCTTAGATTTCATTAAATTTGTGATTAAGAGCACAGACTTAAGTTAAGCAAGGGATGTTTCCGTAAGGGAAAGTTGTTGTATGGGGTAGCAGTGACAGTCTTCTAAAACTAGAAACCCATTCACGAAATAGAAAAGCAAAAAGATCCTATTGTAATGATTTAGTAGCTTACGAAGGGGTGATGGTGTAGCGGTAGCATATGCACTTGTCTGGCACTTTCATAGTTTTGATATATCCTCTCCTTTCAGCTGTGTGCAATTGTCATAGTCAAAGTGATCATCTGGAAGGCTGTTAAGGACTTTCCAGCAAGCAAGCACTGAAAGTCATTCTTTTTCAGGAGCTACCGCAGTTGTCTGTCTAATGCACTTTTTATGAAAAATAACAAATATTTAATAACAGTACAACTGGTTTATCTAATCTACGGTATGCTTTCTACTTTTTTTTTCCAGGTTTATGAGTGCCTGCAGCATTCTCCAAAGCACTGCCTGTCATCTCAAAGTGTGCATTGACTCCTGGCCTACATTTAGAAATGCATTTGTTATCATAACACACACAGCACACATGAAGAGCTCATATTGGCTCATCTGTATTTACCTGCTGATGTCTGTGCCTGCTTGTTTTAAAGCGCAGTGGACAGGGACTATGCACTGTATTCACTGCCGCACTTATGTCTGCTGGTTTGCTGGTCATCAACCGGACAGGCTCATGTACTGAGGCAGAGTATGAGTTCTTTTACCCTGACGTGGATACATCTTAATCTCAAAGCAAAAAAACACATTTCAATCAAGAAAACACACACATGCACACACACACACACACGCACACGCGCACACACACACACACACACACACACTTGTATTTAATCTTTTTCATGTGGTTTTACGTGATTAATAAATCACAGCTATAAAATAGTAGTAGTAAATAGTAAAATAAGTTGTCAATGAGGATTATTACAATAATAAATCATATATATTTATTTGTACTGTACTGTACTGTACTGTACTGTATTATTAATTGTTTTAATTATTAGATTAATTATTCAAGCCTTTTCATTAAAATGTTCACAATTTACAGGTCTCTATAATCACATCAAAGAGATTGCCTCTCTGAATTGTAAATCACAGACATCGGAGGATATAAAACCTTAATGCTCTACAGTCCAGACTGTGCACATGGGCACAACCAATGAGATATAAATAAGGAACTTATAATATATCATTGGGCACAACTCTATTTTGAAGTTGCACAAATATACTGAAAAGTACCTAAATTCTGGTGACTGCTTGTTTTAAGATTACTGTTATTCCACAGGCCCAGACCACGTAAAGATAACGGAAGCACAAAAAAGGTTTAAAAGTAAATAAAAGTTGTTCTACTTGTTATAGTGAATAATTTCCTGCAAATTGCCATATTGTATTGTAAAGCTGTTATCCAGCTGAGAACTATACAATGAAGCTATGGCAGTATCTGTGCATAAAGGGAATAAAGGGCCAGACACTTCCAAAATCTGACAGATTCTGGAATTTCACAGTGCTGACAACACGTATGTTGTTAATTTAAAGTAAAATTTAAGTTTATAATGATTTTCTGACCTGCTGTCTCCCCTCTGCAGCTCCCCCATGTAGGCGCATTCCCACCTGGGACCCCTCCTCAGAGGTGTATGGCGTTCCCTCTGCTGATCGCCTTGTGTTTTAGCAGCAATGCACCATTCAAGCCTGCAGGCAACTTGACAAACGAGCCGCGATGTGAACAGAGGGGGATGCTCGTACTGCAGCACACATCCTGTCCCATCCACTTCCCCCCTGTCCTGCAGTGGTGCACCTTTCCAGACCCTATCTGGTGCTCTAGCTCACAACGGTAATCACAATCACACAAATGCAAGGACATTTATACAAAGACTACAAATCTGTGTAAAAAATAAAATATAGTTTATAGACATTGTAGCCACAATTACAGCTTTTGATGACTCTTAGCATTTACCTTTTTTCTACTTACTACAATAATTTAGATATACTATACTAATATTATACTCATATTATCACACTTTGTCCTTGAAATGCCACCGCCAATAATTACGAAATGATAGCTACAAATTATCTTAGCATATTTTGAATCATATAATAATATTAATATTTTATATATTTAAATATATTGTATTTAATGTATAATAAATAACCAGATTATTCTGTTATTTTTCATCTTCAACTTCACAACTGATAGAGTAATGTTTTTTAAACATAATTTGAGAAACTACACTTCTGTATATTTTTTCTGTATATTTTTTATATAACTTGCAATAAGATAAAATAAGACAATTTCTTTGATCTGAGAAAATAGTAAAGACACTTTAATAGTATCAATCAATTTATTGTATCGATCGTTGCTATCTATACCATGCCAGATTGAATGGTTCATGTTTCAAACGGGCTGTTATCTGATCTGTCTTTCACCTATAGCGTGAATCAAAGTCCCAAAAAAGACATGCGTGTTTATTCTAGTATTCTGTGCTGTACAGTATAGCTCTTGTGAACATAAACCACTTTGCTGCTGATCTGATCTTCTGTCTTCTTCAACCACAGCTATACCATCCACTTGAGGACAGCAGCCATCCACCCACAAACTGCGTCCCAGAACCAGGGTCTGACGCAGCACGCGATCATTCACCTTGGCTGCCTGCTCTGCTCTCCCTTAACTTGGCGCAGCTGTCCACACATACCCCCACCCCCTCCACTGGCTCAGCCCCCCATGCCCCCCACCCATCCCAACAGCAGCAGTAGGCAGTGAGTGGGGCGTACTATCGATCCTGCTGAAATGATGGTTTCTAAAAGGGAGGCAGTAAGCATGTCTGTGCTCCTCTCCTCTGCTGTACAAGGGGGCCCGAGATATCACCCAGCTCAGCACATTGCGCCATTGCTGCATGGGAAAATGGGATTTTTTTCTCCGGCAGACGAGCTGAGGGGAAGGTAATTCTATCCGCACAGATGTGTTTCCTATCAAGGTTGTAAAATGAGCTGCATTACCTTCACTCCTCCCCTGACACACTGGACAAATAAGGTCATTTTTATTCGTTTAATTCCCAGAGATATGACATGCAAAGCCAACGTAAAGTGGCAGAGAATGGAAGAAAAGAAAATTAAACAATCATCTTTCTTCACTTGATGTTTTCATAATAATTTGGTTCAGAATATAAATTACTCATTTAACTATTTCAATTGAGAAAGCCAGCGTTGTAGCATAAGGCTCTGTGAAGTGTGCTTGAGAAACCACTAGATGGTGTCAGTTTATTAGGTTCTACCACTAATCTGGGTGAAGAATGTTGTACATACAGTATTTAGACAGAGGTGTAGGGTTTATCCTTTTCTTTTTATTGAAAAAAGAATTAAAATCTCAATGTAATATTGAATCATCTTTGGTAATTAATTTCAGTGGCGGCACATAACAAAGTAACAGTAGTAAAGTACTGTACTTCAGTATAAATTTTAAGTATCTGTCCTTTACATTTTTGAACAGGACTGAAAACTAATCTGTTATAGTTTTAAAACTGCTGAAAAGCCTGAGAGTTTGAGCAAACAAAAATAAAGAAAAATGGGAAAAAACGTACAACTGTTTCTGTTGAACAAAATTCAGCACAAATCTTTTATCAAAATCACTCAATTTGGATCTTATAATTACGTTGATGCTTTAATACTTTTACTTAAGTAGATTTTTCACATGATACTGTGATACTTTTGAGTATTTTTTTGCTCCAGTATCTGTACTTTTACAAGACTGAATACTTCATCCACCACTGATTAATTTGGACACATTAATACAATTATCTTCTTTGTTTTATTGTCTGTGGCATCAGATTATATGAACAAACATTTTGTACTTAAAAATGTACTTGGAGACTGTTTTCAAAGTTATTAGAGAAAAGAGAAGCTGTATTGGATTTGGCAACAATAAGCTTTACAAGTATACAATCACAGCTAAATAAGTCTTTACAAAGTGGCATAAAAACAGACACACACAGCAGGTTCTGTCACAGGGGGGCTAGTCAGACCCAAAAGCAGAAACACCAAGAAAAATTTAAGTTTAAATTATTTATTTAAAGAGAATGAGCTGGTAAGTATTGAACTGGGGGGCCAGGAGGAGCAGGTTGGCATCAGGCTGGGGGCCAGGAGGTATGGAGTGTAGAAATGGTTCCAAGATGAGGAGCAGAAACAGAAGCAGGAAGAGGTCCGGGGTAAACTGGAAACAGGAAAAAATTCAATGAGGGTTAAAAAAATCCACAGATCAAGCAGAGAAGAGTTATCAAACAGGTTGAGAGCCAGAAGACAAGTTACGCTGAGTGTTAACTGACAAACTGGCAGGGAGTGTTGGAATGAACCGGTTCTTATAGCAGAGTTGATTGTAGATGGACCACAGGTGAGTGGTTGGCTGCAGGTGTGAAGTATATGGCTCCTCCCAGGTGAGTAGACACAGGAGGGAGAGGGAGAACCCAGGAGGATCATGACAGGTTCACAATAGCTTTAACACTTAAATGAGAAATCCCCTGTATGTCCTGAATGAGACCTGTGTGTAGAGAGTGGAGTTGCTTGTGTTACTGCAGAGTTCAGTTATGTGGGCGGTTTATGTTTCAGTGAGGTCACACCGGCTGACACTGAGACATTTTCACACAAAGAGTCTGAACCAGCCCAATGTTCCAATGTTCCAAACTCATCTATAGGCTTAATTATCAGCTTTTTTGTACCCACAGGCAACAAAACTGTGGACCAAAGGCTAAATATTTCAGAATAGCTAATTTTGTGATAGTTTTAAAGTTTGTTTTATGTTTTTGGTTTGGGTTGTTTAATATGTACAGTTGTATTTATGCCCCATCTATAACTTTGGTGTTTTATCTTGGTTTACTTGTTTGTCTCTTAGATAACATTTCTTTCTGTTGATAAGCATTTTTATACCACTTTTTGGCACTCAAACTGCCAAAAAGTGCTATATAAATCTGATGTATTATAATTTTATATTGAATTTTATTGTGAACCACTGACACTACAATAGGTCACCTTAGTCAGTCTGTCCAAAGTTGTCATCAGGTTTTTTCACGCATCCTCAATAGCCTGTTAATTACATTTTTACTCTTTAATCTGCATTAGGGACACTTTACAAACCTGAAGATCAACCCAACAACAGAGTTTCACTGTATCCAGGGTCACGCTCTGACCACAGCTAATCACAAATAAGGACTGAATGCTAGTTTATCTCCTAGCATGTCTCCAGGCTACTGCATAGTTTCAATAATTATTCAAGATACAGAGAAAGCATAGCAGATTTAAGGTTTGCTGACATATACACGTTTAATGTGACAACATGGATAACTCCATGAATTCTCTGAACAGGCTTAATTTATCTAGTCTGTAGATTTTTCATATAATGAAGAGCTGTTCTGTTCAACAATAACACTACCTGATAATGAGGATGACATGCCTGGACCCAGGTCCAAAGGTTCACATGACTAGGGCATCATAACTAAAGGCTAGGACAACAAGAACTGTTTCTGCAGTATGTCATGTCATAATAGCCTATTTGGAGTGATAATTGAGTTATTTGAAAATATATGTCATTTGACAAGACGAGTAGCCTAGACACTGCAGAACTTTTTTTTTTTTTTTCATTTCATAGAAGAAAAAAAAAACACCGACCATCTGAATTTTTACAGATGGGTGGGACTACGGGTGGAACTATGTTGAATTGTGGCCAATTTTCCATAGAAGCATTGTTCCACTGACATAATTTCCCCCCCATTAATAATCCCCAAAAATCATTAATAAAACCCAAAACCTCTAAATTGATCTCATCTGATGGTGATAGAAGGGGGTAAAGGTAGCCTATTTCTGATAATATTGCTAACATTCCATCTACTAAAGACAGGCATAATGTCATATTCTGCTATTGCTATTATTATGCCTTTGTTTAAATTGACAAACACAAAGTGTTTGAAAGAGCAGCGCTTATGGTTATTGTCCAAACATGTTTCCGTCCTCTTTGGGGAGGTCCTAATCTCGCAGAGCAGCAGCTGTGAGCATTTCACCACGTGACTTGTGTTAGCAAGCAGCCATCATTTCACCTAATTCATGTCGAGCCCGGAGTACAAAAGGTAAAACAGCGGGGAAACCCTTTAACTGCTATGGAGTAATACCGTCAACATCCCCTCCGCTCCTCACTGAACCCCTGCCTTCAATCGCTTCACAACTCTGCCAGGTTTGTTCTTTGAAACGTGAGATTTGCTTGTTTGTTCACACGAGGTGATCCAGGCGGAGGCGCTTTCTCTTGGCTTACATCATGTACATAATAAATGCAAAAAGAAATGCCCGCAGTCTGTTTCCACCGGTTTTCCGTCTACGTGAGGCATTAGCTCGCTATATGTTTGTGGCTAAATGCTAACACTTGCTGCTTTGGCTCTGTTCGTGTGTATGATCTCTGGTTATAAACAAAATAAACACTCTGAAACACGGGGGTTGTTTTGCAAAAGTCCAAACACATGTCTCGGGCAGAACCGAGCTCCTCGTTTACTGGGTCCTTGTGCCCCGGTGAAGCTCTGTTTCAACACAGGCTAAGATTAGGCACGCTTCAAAGGGTTAACTACTCAAGGCCCGTACAAACTCATGCTGTAGTAGTAGCTACACCGAGCCAAATGTGCTGCACACCTGCCCTTTACAAAATCATCCAGTAATGTGGAATGTAGGTAGTGGGCAATGGAAATCAGTTATCTCATCTCCTAATAATTTTTTTATCAGCCTTTAGGTTCTGTTTGATTCACTAATCTTCCACAGGGTTCTATAGTACTTAAAACATGCTTTATATCACATTTTGTCTTGGAGAATTCATTTTCTCTGATAACCCCATTCAGTCAAACATTTTCAGACATTTTCTTCAAGTTCGTAAGTGCTTGACAGTGGTTTGTATTGTTTGGACCTTTTTCGAGCACAGGTCTGTGAAGAGTCTAGGCCTTTACTTCAGGTGGATTCTGAATAGAGACAAGTGTTTCCTTGGCTCAGCAAATCCAGTGAGTTTACACTTGAATTTTAATCAGCTCCAAACCAGTGCTGGGGCCCCGTAAACCCCCACAGTCCATCCAGCATCCTGGCCCAAATATACTCTCCACAAGCCGGCTTTTGTCCCTCTAACGGCTGTGTTTGTGTTCACGTCTGTGGTTACTGTGGGAAGACCAGTATTGTTAATTTTGATTTGCTTGTGTGTGCTGTGCGGTGGCCCTGTGCCACGTGGGGAGGGAACATTAAACTCCTGGCTCAAAGACAGTGCAAATTAACATGTTTCGTCAGCACTGAATGCTGGACAGCCCTTGAAAAAGAGATTATTTACATTCAGATGGTGGCCACCCATTGCCGGCTTTCTGTTCCCTCCTGTTTTCTGATCAGTGAAGAGACATGACCCATTTAAATGGTTGTTTACTTGCATTAGAAGAAGAGCCAAAGCACTTCTCAATGAACTCTTGTCTACAATTCAATTAGAGTGCCCTTCCCAGTAGCACAGTTTTCCACATGAGACAATGCTGTTTCCAGCCCTGTCACAGCAGGGCAGAATATAGGGGGCAAAGGGCAGCAGTTTTTGACCATCAACAAGTCACTCCGGTGGAAGACCCAGAATCAGGTTTGGGACAGAAACACTCTTTATGGCTCAGGGTTTGGTTAAACTGCAATACCAGAAAACTAAATCACTCATAATAATCTGACTGAACTGTTAAGAAAATCTTAACTGTAGATCAATCTAGAAAGTCAGGCTTTTCAAAGTTTAAAAGTTCGAAGTCAGCTTTATTGTCAAAAACCATATGTACAGGTCGCACACACAGGATTTGAAATTGCAGTGCTCCCTAGGCCCACAGTGAACATTAAACATCTTATAAACAAGACGATAAACGTAATGACTAAAACAACACTCATACCCATAGCGAAAGTACAATAGGCTTGTATATGCTGTAATACAAATAAGTGAAACCCACAAGGTCTATGTAAATCACATATTAATCCAGAATATGTATTTAAGTGGTTTTGTAATAAAATATTCACCAACTAACCCAAAGAATAACTGCTGAATGATGTGTTTTAGAGGTAGAAATTACCTAGTTTTTCAGAGTCAATATTAGTTTAAAACCTGATAAAATCTCAAAAGTTTGACCATCCACTGTCACAATCTTCGTTTTCCTCCAATGAACTGGATGATCACTGCATACAAAGTAATTTGTAAAATTGAGAGTAAATGATGAAATCAGACTTGAGTGGCTTCATGATACTGCCCTGTAATTGACCGGGTTAGAGCTGAACAACACTGATGTTTACCACAGTACAGTGTTTATTCAAGGTTGTTTTAAAGCCACACACTTTCTTCTTGTGATGTTTGTGTGTGAGCAGCACAGTTACAGTGTGGCATCTGGGTCAGCCACAGACGGGAGTGACAAGTTCAGACAGGACATGTGCTTATAGCTCATCAACCTTTTTAATGATTCATTTGATCTCTGTTTAGATTGTTTGTTTGGGTAGTTTTTCCTTCAGTACTTAATCACTTTGTTCAAGCTCAGTAATTTGTCCGATAGCATTTGGTTGTTTCAAAATGGGCATATTTTATTAAATTGAATATCAAAAACTTGGTGTTAATAATTGCATCTTGGAACTATCCATGACTTAAATTTCCTAAATTATGTTTTCCATTACGTTTTGTGTGAGATGAATCTATGGCGGTTGACTGTGGATCTGGTTTGTCTTGTTTGTCTTCTCCGTCTGGGAGGGCCGCACAGCCCTGATTCACTCGGTTTCTTCAGAGTCAAAGACAAAGACTGTTATTAACCATGTTGTCATGGTGGTGACATAGACTCTAAAGCTGATTCCTGGTGTCACAAATCTAATAGACTATGCAGTAGGGTTGGGCGGTAATACGGTAATACGGTATACTGCGGTATCTAAAAATAGCAACGGTATCAGATTCATTACCGTCATTAAAAAAAAAATAAAAAAAATCTTGCCCTAATATAATATTAACTATAATTAATTTAAAGGGATATTCCAGGATTTTTGACATGGGGGCTCATTTCCGAGTTAGCCAGAGTGCTGCAGAGATGTGGAGACACTTTTTAGCGAATTTCATGCAGTCCTTCCAGCTGCAGTGTTTTCAGATGCTAGACTAGCGCAAGTCAATGGTAAATGGTAGCCTGATTTTAATCAGGCTTACCCACTCCATAGTGCACCCAAAACAAGTCAACTATAACGCCAGACTGTCGATGCAAATGTCTGTGTTGATGGAACAATTTTAGAAATATAATCAACTTTGTAATTTAAAGGATTTATGTCCTTATGCAACAGCGCGTTTTTCCCCCGATCTAGCTAGGCATGGGCGGAGTGATATCACCATGCAGTTAGGTTTCCAGCTGATATTTGTTTACCTTCAGCTGTCGTCGTTAGCCGTAGAGTACAGTAGCCTGCCCTGTTCTACAATCCAGGCATGGCCACGTTTGGAGGTCTCCCCGATGCTTGGAATATACAGACAAAGAGTTGAGAGGGATGGATGTTGAAAGGGCAGAACGCGAGAGAGTGTCGGTGAGTTAGCCCCTGCTACAGCTACAGAAAACCGGGTTGTTGCATTGTTCGTTGGAATGAACGATAAATGCGGGGCTGTCTTTTCAGTTCCGTGCTCAACATGAATGTTCACGGGCTAGCAACAACTTTATGAGCGTGCATGCCTTTTCACCAGCAGGCTAACATAACGACAGGAGCAAGCTTGGGTAAAAAGGTATAAACCTGTTCTTCATCACGGGATCTTGCGCTTGGAAAGACAGATGGTACTGCAGTGGTCGTCAGACTAGGCTTTCCAAGGGATTTGGTGTAGTAGTCTGGTCCGAAATTATCACTGCAAATCTTCTGTTTATGTAGCGTCTCCACCGGTGTGATGATGTCTAAGCCAGCAGCTACAAGCCACAGTCGAGTCATTTCTCGATCGTGCACGGGAAAGCTGTGAAAACTTTGTGGTGCCCACCTGCGGGCTTTATTTGTACATTTTCGAAATGCACACTGAAAAACCATTTTGCCCGGTAGTTCTTTTAAAATTCACCTCTTCACTCTGTGGTCTTCCTTACTACGTCTTTTCTCGCTTCTCTGTTTACGTGATTGGTCACTTCACAACCAACTAGAGTAAAGTAAAATTCCGCTGCTGCTGCGAAGCTAGTCCCTCAGATATGGAATGATTCATGCTAATCGCACTCAGTTTGATTTCAAAAATTACTCAATCAACATACATTTACATCGACAGTCTGCCGTTATAATTGACTTGTTTTGGGTGCACTATGGAGTGGGTAAGCCTTATTTAAATCCGGCTACCATTTACCGTTGACTTGCGCTAGCCTAGCATCTGAAAACTCTGCAGCTGGAAGGACTGCATGAAATTCGCTAAAATGTGTCTCCACATCTCTGCAGCACTCTGGCTAACTCGGAAATGAGCCCCCATGTCAAAAATCCTGGAATATCCCTTTAACTGTGTTGTTACAGCTTTGCCATGCGGGTTTTGCTCAGTTCTTTGTTAAGCACTTGGTTATAAAGTCACTGCTTCTGATAATGATTCCTGTTGGTTTGTTAGCTTTAGCCCACAGACAATTTGTTATTTCGTTCCGTCGGTTGGCTGCTGTATTTGCACTTTAAACATTTGTTAATAAAAGTTACTAATTTGTACATGTTTTGTTGTTTTCAGTATCATTAGGCCTATGTAATGCTTGCTATTCTGTTTCTGAACGGTATAGGTGCAAGCTGCCATTTGGCGAGGCAACTCCACTGTAGTGCTACCAAGTGGGTTTTTTTGTTGTTTTTTTTTAGCCTTAGCAACGGTAATACCGTATACCCCGGGAAAATGTGGACACGGTTTAACGGTATCAAAATTTGGATACCGCCCAACTCTACTATGCATTGTGATACTGTAAAGGAGTAGATATACTATTTACTCTCACGTCAGTTGCATCACTAGAAGATGATAAAAGGAGAAGTTCAATTTGTCAACTGGACAAAGTTTGTTTGGTTGAAAACGTTTCGCCACTCATCCGAGAGGCTTCGTCAGCTCTAATAAGAATACTGGTAAGACACTTGCTTATATCTTGCTGTAGGGAGGAGCTACCTAGCTAACTACTTTCCGGAACTATCTCATTGGTTTCCGTCTTGAGATCTTGAGATAGTTCCGGAAAGTAGTTAGCTAGGTAGCTCCTCCCTACAGCAAGATATAAGCAAGTGTCTTACCAGTATTCTTATTAGAGCTGACGAAGCCTCTCGGATGAGTGGCGAAACGTTTTCAACCAAACAAACTTTGTCCAGTTGACAAATTGAACTTCTCCTTTTATCATGGATTCTACCTGGACGACTGAGGGACTTTTCACGCATCACTAGAAGATGGTAAATGTTATATGGCAACAAGGTAACTCTTCAGACTTGATCTAAATCATATTATCATAAATTATGTTTGGTTAAGTTGACATTGCTCGTGAGTCATTTTACTTTCTGAATGATTCAATATTGCATAATTTTTTCCCATTCATCTTTGTATTGGACCTTGTACTGTAATGTTACGAGCCAGCAGTCATTACCAACTGATTTTATTCATGCCAGATTAAAATGTATACATATTTACCCCACAAACATTTGTTTAACTACGGCTGTGCTTTGCTACATTTGTTGTAAAAATTCTTCTTAATGTTTGCAGGTTGGCCCTCACGACCCCCAGACAGCTGCGAGCTCTGGCCTGTCATCTCGGAGGTTGTGGAGCACAACCTCACCTTAAGCACTCCCCCCATTTGAGAGTGAGGCGGGGGGAGGGAGGAGGAGGTGAACTGTTAAATCCACCCAGAGCATGGGGCAGAAAGTCCCTGGTGGCATCAAAACCATTGACATGCGGGACCCGGCCTTCAGCCCTCTGAAGCTGGAGCTGCAGGCACTGAACCACACCAAACCTGCGCGGCTGGACCTGCTGCTGGACATGCCCCCTGCTGGCCCCGACCTGCAGGTGCAGCACTCATGGAACAACGACGATCGCTCCAGGAACATCTTTGTGAAGGACGACAACAAGCTGGTGTTTCACCGGCACCCGGTCGCTCAGAGCACCGACGCCATCCGGGGCCGCGTGGGCTACACCCGTGGACTGCACGTATGGGAGATCAGCTGGGCCATGAGACAGAGAGGCACGCACGCTGTGGTGGGCGTGGCCACCAGCGAAGCTCCTCTGCACTCCATGGGCTACACAGCTTTAGTTGGGAGCAACACAGAGTCCTGGGGCTGGGACCTGTGCCGCAGTAAACTGTACCATGATGGGAAAAACCATCCCGGGAAAACTTATCCTGCTTTCCTAGAGTCCGATGAGACTTTCATCATCCCGGACTCTCTGCTAGTGGTGCTGGACATGGATGAGGGAACGCTGGGATACATCGTGGACGGACACTACCTGGGCGTGGCTTTTAGGGGTCTCAAGGGCCGCAAACTCTACCCTGTTGTCAGCGCCGTGTGGGGCCATTGCGAAATACGCATCCGCTACATCAATGGGCTTGACCGTAAGTACAATTGTACACATTGTTCAAAAAGTGTTTCTGCAAATTCTCCAATTAAAAAGAATGTTGCCTTGATTCGTAGCATTTTATGCATATTGTAAGTACAATCTAGAATTGAAGTAAATGTAAAAGTAGCCATTGTGCCCCACTGTTAATGGGCTGCTCTGTGTTAAACTGGGACATTGGTTTAATAGTTTTGCACACTTCCTTTCTGTACATTCCAGCATTGTACATCCTAACGCCAGTTTCAAATTGAATTATCCCCAATTATTTGATATGCTACGATGGTCATGAAGTTTCATTGAAAAAATGTGCTATCAAAATGAGCTGTGCTACCAACAAGCCCCAAATCCTCTGCACTCATTACAATTTTATGTCCTGATGGAGCCTTGACCTAGATTTCTGCACTAAAGGAAGTGCCACGATTCACTGGCACTGCAAAGCCAGATTTGACTAGATCAGTTTGGTCTGATTTTGGGCCTAAATATTAACTTTGTGTCAAACTCCTCCCCTTCAAGCTTCAAATGTAATGCCTGTATGGTATAATTAAAACAGGAATTTTTTGTACAGTTATGAATTGTCTCTTGGAAAATAATTTACATGGTTTAATTTTGTAAACACTTGAATGAAATGAACAACCAGGTCATGTCAGAGGAATGCCTAGCGAGTGAGTTATTTAAAAAATGCGGCGAAATAAAGTCGTGTTTACAGTACATTTGGTTATAGCTTCTCGCACTGATGGTAAAATGCTACATTATCATGGTCTGTCTATTAAGTGGCTGCCATTTAAGTACAACTTTGTACATGAAACGACTGATACTGTGTTTTCAAAAAATCTCATGGCCTTTTGTTTAGGTCCCTTTTTTTTAATGGGTTTAGAATTGCAGATGTTTTGACCTGGTTTATGGTTATCTCACTAATTAATTACTGGGCCTATCCACTTGAAACACTGTCTAATTGTTTAACTATCAAACGTCTATCAGCATAAATAAAATGAAACGTTAAAAGCTTTTTATAAAGGGAAAGCACATGTCCCAACTAACTCCCATCTAGGGATACATCGATAACTTTTTTGAAAACCGATACATGTACGAGTATTATCATTTCTGTACTTGCCGATACTGCGTACCGATACTTTATAATTTAACCTATGAACATACACTGAGTGGATTTACATGCACATCCCAGTTATTAGCCATATACCGGTTATGGCAGTATTCCGGATATGCTGTTGCGCACTGAGAAACCGGGATACTCATATCCCTGTGTATATGATCAAATGTAGCATTTTGGTTTCTTGACATAATCTTTATTTATTCTTTATTTAATAGGGACAGTGCATACTAATGAACATCTGCAGCATTGCAGTGTAAATATGCCAGATTATAGCAAGAATGCTAATTTCCATCTGTAGTCCCTAGGCAGGTGACACCACAGCAAAAACAATAAAAACAATGACAACTGACAATAACACCACCATTAAAACATTAAAACATTAAGCATTAAAACATTAAAAATGTCCACAAGTCTGGTTTTCCTTTAGCCACTGTTTCAAGTATGATTTGAAAGTGTCCAGTGTTGGAGTCTCTCTTACTGATGATGGAAGAGTGTTCCAGAACTTGGAGCCTCTGACTGAGGGCATCTTACAAATGTGCAACTGCAAAAAATATATATTTAATAAACCAGGAAAATTGCAAACAACCATGATATTGATAAAAGGCGAAATTCAATTTGTCAACTGGACAAAGTTTGTTTGGTCAAACGTTTCGCCGCTCATCCGAGAGGCTTTGTCAGTTCTGGTTCTAGTGCTGGTTAGACACTGCTTATATCTAGCTGCAGGGAGGAGCTCACTACACTGAAATAGTTCTGACACTGTCTCGACTAATTTGTTTCTTTTGTTTTTCGAATTTCTCTGGCGTCTAGTTTAGCATACCTATTCAGCCCTAACGACCGTCTCCACACCTCTGGCCCTGACTTGTCTGCCCTATTGTTTGTTTTGTCTGTTTTTGACTTGGTTTGAGAATCGAATTATAAATGGGAGACAAGTTGTGTCTAACTCCCCCATTTCTGTTTAACGAAGGATTCTCTTTTTTGACAAAAATAGCCTCTAAATCCCCTCTCAAACCAGTTCTCTTCCCTGGCTAAGATCTGAACCTCACTGTCCTCAAAAGAATGGCCCCTGGCTTCTAGGTGAAGATGTACGGCAGATGACGGTCCACTCTGGCCCGCCCGCCTGTGTTGGTACATCCTCTTATGAAGTGGCTGTTTTGTTCCTCCAATGTAGCGCTCACTGCAGTCTTCACTACACTGAATGGAGTAGACCACATTGCTTTGTTTGTGGCTCGGTGTTTTGTCCTTTGGGTGGACGAGTTTTTGTCTTAAAGTGATGGTGGGTTTGAAATAAACTGGGATTTCATATTGTCTGAAAATCCTCTGTAGTTTTTCCGAAACGCCGGTCAGGTAAGGAATCGCTACCCCTTTCCTCCTGGGTTTGGATTCTCGGTTGTCTTGTTTCTTGCCCTTGTCTCTCTTGGTTTTGTTGAATAGGTATGCTAAACTAGACGGCAGAGAAATTAGGAAAAACGAAAGAAACAAATTAGTCGATAGTGTCAGAACTATTTCAGTGTAGTGAGCTCCTCCCTGCAGCTAGATATAAGCAGTGTCTAACCAGAACTGACGAAGCCTCTCGGATGAGCGGCAAAACGTTTTCGACCAAACAAACTTTGTCCAGTTGACAAATTGAATTTCTTCTTTTATCATGGATTCTACCTGGACGACTGAGGGACTCTTCACGCAACCATGATATTATAATATGTTTAATGCAGCTGTGCACACATGGCTAATTTTCATAAACTAAACACTGAAAAAACAGCTCCTTGTGCTGCTGATGCGGTTGGCTTCTGTCGGACTAAAGGACAGGATTCATTGGAATGTGTATTCTTTCTGTGACAGAGGGATGTGCTGATGATGGTGGGTCTGCTCTGTGTGTATATCGCGTTGGAGATGGTTCATGTTAAACCTTTCAGAGGCCGTACACGTGCAGCGCAGCTCTTTATTTAAATCATTTCACTCATGTACAGTCACTTTATTTGTCCTGGTTTCTCATCATCGGGATACTGGCTTATTCAGGATACTGCATATTGTGTCTTGTAATAGTGGTACCCCTACTCCCATCTTAAACCTTTGGCAGATTGATGGATAGACAATAAAAATGGCAACAATCTCCACATAGACAAAACAAACTAAACGCTCACTCATAGCACTCATGGGGACATGTTTCTCTTCAACTTTCTAACACACTTTTCAGAAATTTTGAAAATGCTGCTAATGTGAGTTCCTACATGAGCAGGCAAATGCTCAATAGCCAAAAGATGGTTGGCCAAACACTGCACAGAACGAATCACCTCTTGAACTTGCTAGCGTTTGTAAAGATATTCGAATTTTCATCAGTTTAAAGGACTTTGAGCCATAACATTAACACGTTTGTGGAGCCAATCACTAACAAATGATAAGTTTCTTCCAGAACACAATCTCGCATACCACTCATCTAAAATTATGAGATGAAATTCTAGAACTTTAACGCAACCTGTTTTCAAATTGCAACTCTTGCAGTGTGCATTTTGTTGCTCACTCTGGAGACAGTTGTTTAAAGGGGAGATTTGGTATGACATGATGTAGTGAGAGACATTCTTAACTGGTGCATCTAAAGCCAAACCTGTGAACTGGGCCTGTGCATTGTTATGACTGAGTTGCGTTAAAAGGGCCTGTGGCAGCTGCACCCTCCACAAGCATGATTTAGTCAACAGATTAAGCTTGCTTAGGATTTCTAGTATATTTTATCTATGGCTATATGTAGATATATATGAATAATCATCAGTCTCATGGGCCATTAATCAAATTTTAATTGGGCCTGTCATAATATTTACCATCGACTTATTAATTCATGAAAGCTGAAACAATATACAGTATTTTGGACCTCAGTATTTATTGCGTGTTAATTTGTTGCAATAGTGCGGAGGTTTCTGGTGCATTTCATGTAATATGGTAAGATTTAAAATGATTTTTTAGATTACTGGGATTACCCTGCTTTTATTTTAATTGTCAGTGGCATAAAGTTCCAATATTATCGTTTATTTGTTGCGATATATTGTGCTTCAAAATGTGGTATTGTGACAGAGCTAATTTTGATTGATAGTTTCACTTGTTTTTGATCGCTGATTATATCCTTGGCTCTCTTGATCGAAATTGTCCACAACCAAACCTGTCAGTAAAAGCATGTGGTTTGGAGCAGTGTTCAAAGACTGTTCCAAACCACATGCAATATATGTGTATGTTCAGACAATTCATTTTGACTGCCATTTTTATTTTGTTTTGGATAAATCAGAATAAAATTGTATGAACTCAAGATCATTGGATCGATTAGATATGAGGGATTTTTCTAATCCTATTGCATATCAGGCCTCCCAAAATACAGAATTTCCAAATCACTAAATGTACTTTGTAGTGAAAAACTGTTGCAATCACGTTTTTGTGTTGTAAAACTACTTTATTTAATTAGTTTTGCAACCATATTTATGGTGCCTCTATGGTGCCTCTAAACAGAAATGGGGGAGTTAGACATAACTTGTCTCCCATCTATAATGCGATTCTTAGACCAGTCAAACGGAGCCAGGGCAGAGGGGTGGAGAGGGTCGTTAGACGTTGAATAGGGGGTCTAAACTAGCAGTCAGAGTAATTTGAAAAACAAAGAGACAGATTAGGGGGGATCGTTTTCAGAGCTTTGTCATTGTAGGACGCGCCTCCCGGCAGCTAGATATAAGCAGGGTCTAACCAGTACAATAACCAGAGCTGACGAAGCCTCTCGGATGAGCGGCGAAACGTTTTCAACCAAACAAACTTTGTCCAGTTGACAAATTGAACTTCTCCTTTGATCATGGATTCTACCTGGACGACTGAGGGACTTTTCACGGTGCCTCTATTGTTAATCTCCAAAAGTGTGTAGGATATTGTCTAATCCATAATTGTTTTTGAGGTAATAAAAAGACTGTTAAAGGGCCGACTGAAAAGAACAAACTTGCATACATTTACAGACACGTTTGCTACATTTTCTTATGGATTGCCAATAGGGATGCAAATTATCGATTAATTCATTAATTGATAGTTGATTGACCTTATCGATCGATTAACTGATAAGCGGCGTTTTTCACCTGAATTTTAGTGTTTCAATAGGGTCTTTAAGAATATAAGTTATAGTATACATAACACTGAGTCAAAAATATATCATAGTATTATTATATTGTTTATTCCTTAGTAAAAAGCAGACGAATGTATTGATGCTGAATAACAAAATACAGTAATCCTTCGCTCTATCGCGGTTCGTGTTTTTTTTTTTGTTTTTTTTTAAATAGTGTAACTTTTTTTTTTTATAGTGTAACATTGTGTTCTGTCCTGATTGGCTAAGAGACTAGACCAGGACTAAACGTGGACTGGACCGGAACTCGACCGGGTCTGGACCTGGACTGAACCAGGATTGGGCCGCTGCTGGTTTCGTGCGGCTGGTTTGTGGCTCGGGCCGCGGGCCGGCCGCGCGGGACCAGCAGCGGCACGTTGCGGCGCATTCCTGGGCGCCGCGGTTCGATCTCGCCTCGCGCATACACCCGGGGCTGCTGAGCAGTGCCGTTGGTGCCTGCGGCCGGCTGTGAGTCGAGCGCAGCGCGGTTGCCTTGTTTCGTGACCATGCAGTTAATTACAATTAATGCATTTTGTTCGACTAACGTCTTAATCGACAATTAATCATTAATCGATTAATTGTTGGCATCCCTAATTGCCAAGTATTGTCTTGATCTCCCACCCTTAACAGTTGCTAATATTATGTAATACCGGTAGTTATTTATGCCTGTCAACTGTATAGACATGTTTTGCTCCCACTCCTGACCTGCGTCTCCTCTCTTCTAGCTGAGCCCCTCTCTCTGATGGACCTGTGCCGGCGTTCGGTGCGGGTGGCTTTAGGAAAGGAGCGCTTGCCTGAGATCCACAGACTGCCCTTACCTGCTGCTCTCAAGAACTACCTGCTCTACCAATGATGGCGCCCCCTGGTGTCCTGTCTCTCTGGGATCTTGTCCAGCCACACAACATGCCCGCAGCTCTGAGTTATGAGTGATTCAGATACACATGCTCCTGTCATTTCTTAAACTTGTTTTTATGACTTCAACTGTCTTCAAATCAGGAATCACTGAACTCTATGCACAGACCTGAAGGACCGAGCTGAGTTTTGGTGAAACATGTCGTTTGCACGTTGATGTGACATACGTGATCAGTACCTCTGCTGTGATTATGTCTAATGTAGCCTTTTTAAAATTATGTGTCATGGGTTCTATTCAAAATAAATTGTTTAGGGGAAATTTGTGCACTGCCAGTATCTGACCACACAGTGGCAGTACATCCCCTTTTTCCCACTTTCAAATCAAGGATCAATAGTAGTTGGAGGAATTGTGTTTTTTATTAAATGACTAAATAATGATATTGCAGTGTTGATAATACACTGAGAGGAGAAGGGGCTCCCAAACGCACAGCATGGTCAGATTTAATCATATTGAGATGAGGGTTTGTTGAGCTTTGAGAAAGGAACGTTGACAGGAAGGATACTGTCACTGTGATTATTGTAGCATGCACCTGCAGGAAATTTCTCAGTACACTCAATACAATGTCTTATGTTAATCACTCCTATTTTTAATTTGTATAGTAGTTTACACATATGCCACTGAGACCCAGAACCTTCTGTTGTATTTGTTCCAGAGTTTTGGAGGAGCAGTCTGGAATCAATATAATGCACAAATGATTATAAGACCAAATGCATAACAAATGAGTATTACGATATTTTAAGATGGCAAAACTTTGAAAATTGAGTGTGTGAGCCCGAGTAATGTTTTTCTCTTAATATTTTTCTCCATGTTTACAGTAGATTTTTTTTTAACTTCATAAATTGTCCAGAAATATTGTCTATAGTTCATACAGTGTTTTCATTGCATTTGTGCAGCATTTTTAAATCTTAAGTTAGTTGCAAATCATTTACAATCAGAGCTAGAAGTGTGCTCTAACATTCCAATGGTGTGTAACAGACATTAAATAGTTTGCGATCTATAATGAATAATTCTAAGTTCTGGGTCTTGCGTGGCTTATAGCTGACAACCATTGGTGTTGTGTGTTTTCTGGTATGTAACATGGGACTGGTTCATATTTATGTAAAGGTGTGGTGTCTTGAGGGAATGTGGAAAGTCAAAAGGCACCAAATTTGATAAGACAATCCACAATAAGTGCACAAATAAAATAAACAAGGTCTTATTGCCAAGATATTGAGACACGCCATACGCCCACGCCTGTCAATGTTAGTCTTTTTTTTTTTTTTTTTTAAATCTGCAAATAGTCCTGATTCTGTACTGAAAATGGACTTCTGTGCCACACCTTTCTTTCCTTGCTTGCAATTTCCATTTTATTTGTAGAATTGTTTTAAATATCTATTAAAGTATATTTGAAATTATTAAAACCTGACTTGTGTATTTCTTTGCAACAAGTACTTAGAATTATGCCGATTCAACTTTAATAAACATTCCTTTCTACCAAAGGGTCACACATGATGCATTTGGGTGACTGCTAAAGTTTTAAGATGTGGAAACTATTTCCATTATAAACTAAAGTATTTTCAAAACCTTGCAAATTCCAATCTGGTTATTCTAAGCAAATGGAATAAGAGAAAATAGAAGCAAATTCATGATAATTTTGGCCTCTTGTCTTGACATTTTTTTACTCTGATCAGATGGCATGACCTTACTCTGAGGGAGATGACCTTTCAGCCCTTAAGCCACAATTTGACAAGCTGCTAAAAGTGGAAACAAGTTGGTTCTCATGCAAGGAGAGTATGTGGAAGCTTGTGGAAGCTTGTCCATTATGTGTAAAGTGCTTTTAAAAATACTCCGTTTTGAGATGAATGTCTGAAACCACCTTCTCAGTGGAGATATTTTGCTTTCTGTTCTACAAGAAAGGCAGGCATAAAACTTTGGCACAGCTAAACTATGGACTCTTAGTATTTTGACAACAAAAATGCCTATAATTCAACAAATGAAAAATAATCTTAAAACAGTGGACCCTCACCCCACCAGAAATGCTACACTGTACAGCTTTTGATCTTCATTTGACAAACCTGAGCTCATGTGCTAAGTTCTCATCTGTTTAACCTCCATCCCATACATAGTGTTGGATCATTTTTGTGCAGACTCGGAAGAGAATCATGTTTGTTATGTTTAGAGTCAAAATAATTTTATGATAAAACTGCCTTGCAGATTAATTATAAATGAGCTGCTTAAAATAAACAGTATTAATCTCCCCTTCATGGTAACTGGTCTTAATTTGATGTGGCTATGTGTTTTAGATTTGAAAGTTATGCTGCATCTTGACCAGGTCGTCGTTGCAAATGAGGAGGTGTTCTCAATTGACTTACCTGGTGAAATATTGAATAAATAAATCATGGAAAGGGATAAATAATAACATAATTGTGATAGATGTAATGTAGGAATATATTTATGTAAGAATGTGTGGCTCTGCAAATTCTCTGCATGAACTTTCACCAGCTCATTTAAAACAAGCAAACAAAACGTTTACACACTGATCCTTCTATGATGCAATAAGCAGAAAATATTATACATTATACAAAGCTTTTTTTCTTGTAATTGAATCAAACTGAAATACCTGCATGATCAAAATATTAAATGTTACTGAGCGCATAATAAAGGTAAAGGTGAACTCAGTGACTTATCTGGTGAGGGTCGAGTACCTCCTTTTAGCCATAGATATGTTAGATATATAATTGCTTTAATGAATGTTTTGAAATATGACATTAGACCTGAATTTTTTACTGCATAAAAATACATTGAAAAGCATGGATCCTTATTATGAGTCAGCTCCCATCTCCACAGATTACCTAAACTTGGTCTGTTACCTGCCTCCATCCAATGAGATAAAAAAAAGTTTAACACGAATACGTGAAAAGTCCCTCAGCCGTCCAGGTAGAATCCACGATAAAAGGAGAAGTTCAATTTGTCAACTGGACAAAGTTTGTTTGGTTGAAAACGTTTCGCCGCTCATCCGAGAGGCTTCGTCAGCTCTGGCCCTCATGCTGGTTAGACCCTGTTTTTATCTAGCTGCAAGGGAGGACCTACCTACCCTGAACAACGCTCTGAACCTATCCCAGCTACTCTCTTGTTTTACGAATTCCTCTGGCGTCTAGTATTAGCATATCTATAAGCCCTAGGCGGCGCTCACTACACTGAAATAGCTCTGAAACTATCAACTAATCTGTCTCTTTGTATTTCAAATTTCTCTGGCGTCCAATTCCCTATTCAAGACAACGACCCTCTCCACCCCTCTGCAATGGCTTGTCTGTCCTAATGTTTCTTTGTCTGTTTTTGACTTGGTTTGAGAATCGAATTATAGATGGGAGACAACTTGTGTCTAACCAGAGGAATTCGTAAAACAAAAGAGAGTAGCTGGGATAGGTTCAGAGCGTTGTTCAGGGTAGGTAGCTCCTCCCTTGCAGCTAGATATAAACAGGGTCTAACCAGCATGAGGGCCAGAGCTGACGAAGCCTCTCGGATGAGCGGCGAAACGTTTTCAACCAAACAAACTTTGTCCAGTTGACAAATTGAACTTCTCCTTTTATCTTTAACACGAATAGTGTGGAATACTCCAAACAAAGCAGTAACATCTCTTAGTGCGCCTAAAATATGTGTTTTATAACTTGCCTCACAATGTTACAAGTATTTGTGGATCATATTTTGCTCAAAAGGCTGCAACTGCAAACCCTCACCAAATATAAACTGTAGTTTTCTCCTTTGCCCACTTGATGTCCCCATTTCACTAGCCGTTTTCCAATCCAGCGACGGCACGCTTGTGAGCGTCCTTGGAGGGGGATGTGCGTCATATCCGGCGCGACATGTGGGTGCCCGATGTGGGCGGAAGTACCCGATGTGGGGGGTCTGTGTGTTCTGCACATGCGCACAATGACGTATCATGACGTATCAGGAAGAAGGAGGGTTTATCTACCCGATTCGGGCTCTTTTTTTTTTATTATTATTTTTATTTACGACAGACACGTATTTTGACAACGAAGGCAATTTTCGGCATGATAGATGGATAAAGATAAAAAAATGTAATAAATAATTAATTAATTATACATCAAAAATAAAAATAAGTATGTAAATAAATACTCAAATAAATAAATTAATGTATTATATTATGTATACAAAAATACATAATATATATTTTAAAAAAAATAAGAAATTAAAAGTGAGTCTAAGAACTTTTTGAGGCAACTGTAGAACCTTAAAAAAATGTTTTTGTTAGGTTAACTTCACGTGGATTTAACACCAAAATGTCCCCGACGTCCATTACAGAGGACATGTTACAACATGCGGAATAAAAATACCTTAGCATTTGCTAAGGTGTTAATTTGCCTCCAAATAGAAAATAATAATAATAATAATAATAATAATAATAATAATAATAATAATAATAATAATAATAATAATAATAATAATAATAATAATAATAATAATAATAATAATAATAATAATAATAAAATGTATTAAAAAAGATAGATAAAAAAAGATAAATCACACGAGACAACCACCCTGTAATCTGCAGACAGAGCCGTAAACCAACTGCAAGGAACGAATCAGGCACTGTCGTGAAACACGTACAACAAAACACAAACTGCACATGTGCGAACACAGAGCCCACATCAGGTACTTCCGCCCACATCGGGTACCGACACTGCACCGTTAAGATGAGCTCTGAACGGCGCCGTCGTTTCCATGGAAATCGGGGCGTGGACCAAGCGTGCAAACATGCACGCTTCGCACACTTAAAAGCCCCAGCATGCACAGCGCGGGAGCGACTACATTTCGGATGTCGCGCACAGGTCTCCAAGGAGCGCTCAGGGAGTTAGATGAGTGGTAGGCCCAGCCATAATGGACACAGGCCTAAATTGAGATTTCAATACCCAAACATTTTCCCTGAAAATGCAAGATAGAAAATATATGTGTTAAGTCCAGATATTAGATTAAACCTTCATAGGAGTACATGCCAAGCCAGAATGACTGCATTATTAGCCTATTATTAAATGCAGTTAAAGACCTACTCGTTGATTAAACCTTCATAGGAGTACATGCCAAGCCAGAATGACTGCATTATTAGCCTATTATTAAATGCAGTTAAAGACCTACTCGTTGATTAAAAAAGAAAAGAAAAGTTGTTTTGCTGAGTTACGGTATCAGTGGAAATGTCCATCTGTAATAAACACATGCTTGAGACTTGTGAATCTGGTTTCTCCGGTCTGTTTTGCTCTGGTCTGTTTTGCTCTGGTATGTTTTGCCCTGGTCCACTGATATTTTTGAAAATGACGATGTTTCTAAGTCAGATCCGTCACACTCGTCTCTTTATAGGAAACTTGACGGTCACAGAATCCTGCATTAACTTTATGTAAGTGGGGGTATTTTTTACACATCAGGACAGCAGCAAAACAACCATAATGTTGTGGCCCAGTTACAGTTATGTACAGTGGGTCGTGTTGTTCAGCTGGTTTATCTCAGCACTTTTACACCTGTTATCATTATAGGCAGATAAAGACATGTTTTCAAATGTGTGTGGTATACCATTCACAAGTAATAAAAAGGGCATTGGGTAACTTCTTCATTGACAAAAACAAGAGAATGTCCACGATATGCTTTATTTGGTTACATGTGTGTAAGTCAAGATAAAATAGGCTACATTTTCACCCGACGTCGAATATTATTTTAAAGAGAAAAGAACAAACAAAACATGACATTCAAAGATTAAAGATCTATGAGAAAAGGGTCAAATATTGAACTGATAATGCACTATTCTTTTTTGTAATAGCCTCTTATGTAGGTTACTGTGAGCCTAATCCCTTTATTCATGCCTTTTTTGGTGATTATGCTGCTGTTTATGTGGGTTGATTTGTGAGCTGTTCTTTGGAAGTAGCAAAAATATTCCTTTGAATCTTCAATTACCTCTATAGTTTTTTGGTAATAAGTTATGCAGTAGCCCTGGGCTTGTTTGCCACTACTGTTTTTCATTCTACTGTCATTATTGTTATGCCACCAGTTAATAGCTTATCTGTAAGGTCAGGTGACATTCCAGCCAAGCTTTAAAGGTTCAAGGTGATCTCGTGTTGTTTTTCAGAGCTTTGAGCAGGGCAGACCTCTCCAGCTCCAGTATTATTTATGAGAGATACCCCCAGTGTCAGAGGGGAGGAGGTGGCTCTGAAACCGCGCACATGTGTCGACGTCACAGGCAACACCCCCGTACGCCCCACATGACGTCAGTGCGGACGGTCTTCTTGGCTCTCCGCTCCTCCTCCACCTGGTGTCCGCCGCTGACAGCTCCTCTACAGCCGCAGAAAGCCAAGTCTGAAGCCGGGGCGGCAGTAAACGAGCTCCGCGGCTGAGAGGTCGGAATTTACCAAACGTCATATTTATTAACGCTAAATATTCTAGTAAGATGTCTGTGTATAGCTAAAGAAGAACCCGGGAACCAAAATGGCACAAAAAGACACGCTGCTACATCTCTTCGCTGGGGGGTAAGTGGAACATAGATATCTTCAACTTCAATTAAAAAAAACTGATTATGTACGTTTTAGTAACCACTAAGTATACTATGTTATATATTTTTCACAACAGCATTAAAAAATACAAAAAAACCACAACAACAGACCGACAATAAACGCGAACCTCATGTTAACACATTTTAAATGTAGCGTTCAAGTGCTGTCGGTCAACCGGGTTCATTTAAGGTGTTACACATTATCTGAGTGTTTTAATGCGTTTGGAAGAATAATCCGTGTACTATTTGTGTTATTATAATAATTATTATTATTGTTGTTGTTATAATTATTATTGGTGTGACGTCAATTATGGCTTGAATGGTTAGGTTATAAGTAATAATAATGAGCCGGTGTGGGATCTTATTTCATCAGCCAGCATTACATCCGCTTGTAGCAGCAGTTCTCTTCATGGCTAAAATTAGCGACTTCGAGTAGTTAGCATGACATTGCCATACGTTTATCGCATTTTTTAACGTATTTATCTTGACTTTTATTTGAATTCAGTTGCAGACGTTGTTGTTATATCGTATCATTTAATTATTTGGCCACATTCATTTCTACTGTGTCTCTGAACGTGGCGAAGTCACGGGAATCGTTAGCTTTTAGCTGCGTGATGTCCTTCACTGTTATGTAATGCTGAGGCTTATCGTTGCACTGAAGCTTTCTGAGCTGTGAATCTCACATTTCTTAGAAACGATGTCATTCAATTCATCGGGTTGGTCTGGTTTTACAAAGTGACTACATGACACAGCATAAAGTGACAAAAATGACGCAGTCTTTGAATTTGACTAGCTCTGCAAAAAATGTCCTTGTACACTGGATATGATATTAACATTTGCTCTTGTAAAACGTGTTGCATATTGCATTGCATAGTCAATTTATAGTTACACCATAATTCCAAAGGTCCTCATCTTGTCCTTGCTCACCTGTTCAATGATCTTAGTCTCTATGGACAAAACAATCTGCAATACTCAAATATATTACAACATCTTGATTGCAAGCTGATGACATGACTTTAGCCGTGTTATTTATTTATGGTACCATCATCATGAGCCTGAAATTTAATACAATTTTTTTATTTGAATTGGCCCAGCAGGTTATTCTAATCTTTTCTGTCTCTTAAGCTTGCAGAGGTTATAAATGATAAGGTTATAACACTGTACAAGTTCATTAAGAGCAGCTTGATCTGGAAAAGCGTAGGGTTTTATTAGGTTTGAAGATTATTACTTAGGACACTCAGGAATTGAGGAATTTGTTAATTACACTGCAGGAGTTGACTTGATGAGCTTTTAGCTATCTGTGAGAAAATTAGTCAAAGAAAATAGATTTTAGCACATCTGTGATGTCAATAATTGGCAAAACAAATTTAGCGTTTTATAATGGAAATACTCAGGTTGGACAGTGGTATTACAGTGCTTATGTCTAGAATGAGTATGGTCCAGTAGCTCCACAGCTGAGGTATGTGTTAATATGTCGACACTTACCAACTGTCCAGCCAGTAGTTCCCTTCATCAGAGTACAGCACAAATGTCATTCAAAACTAGTTAATGTCAATATTGTTGTAATTGAACTCAACTGTTACATAAGGTTTCGAATGTAACTCTTTTGTGTTTCCAGGTGTAGTGGAACTGTGGGGGCCATTGTGACGTGTCCCCTGGAGGTGCTGAAAACCCGGCTGCAGTCGTCAGGGCTAGCTCTCCGGCCCATTTACCAGGTCCAGCTCAGTGGCACTGGAGCTGGCGTCATCCGTCCTGGGACTGTGACACCCGGTCTCCTACAAGTCTTACGGTACGGATACTTTGACAATCCAGCAGGAGAGGGTTATAGGTTTGGAAGAGAGGCCAATAAGGTTCAGACTTTGAACTTGAGGGGCTGGGGGGTAGAATGTATATGTATGAGTGTATGTTAACTTTAGATTAGTATTTTAATTACCCTATGTACACCGTTAAATTAAACAAATTGATCACCAAATAAATTTAAGTTCCAGTATTTACATCAACTTGCTCAGGGACTACTGGTTTAAAATTAGTATTGAATCAGAATCAGAATCGGAAAGGTTTTATTGCCATATGTTTGAACATGTTCACAACATTAGGAAATTTCTTCGGTACTTGGAGCGAAATAAAATAGAATTAAATAAAATAGCAGAAAACTTAACTATTGATGCTATGGCCTGGCACCAGCGTCTTTCCTATGACTCTTGGTCTTGGTTAATGTATTGATATTTTGCACTGTCCCTGCAAGTGTTATTTGGCCCAGAATGCAATTATTTTAGATTCCCATGCAGTGCTTTTCTTGATGACATTGTCTGAGTAGTATCTGTTTGTCCAAGCTTAACTTTACCTACATGTTTGTGTTGTTTAGAGTTGTGGTGTCATTGCGATGGTGCATTCAAACCTGTTATTTTCTCTTGCATAAATCAGACCCTCCAGGAATTCGCGATGTTGCGATTTGCAACTTCAACGCAACTTCAGCCAATCCCCGTGAATTCAGGGCGGTGTTGCAATTTTGACCAATCACCAATCAGACTAATCATCTGCGACGTATTGAAGGCCGACCAACTTCCTTCTGTGTAGGAGACATAACTGAGATGAGGTGCACGGTGCGTTTGTGTGTGTGTGCGCGGCAGAGGCGGTGGTTCACGTGAGTGGGTGTGTGCACGTACGGAAGTGTGTGCGTGTAAAAGCGCACGCTCACCTGTCACAGAGGAGAGTCAGGGTTGGGTGTAGCCGTTTTTTTGTTGAACGCAAACCATTCATTCATCTTTCACGTTAATCTGTTCATCCTGCTGGTTTTCATGAGTTCCATTTCATCCTGCGCTGTCATAGCTGCGTGTGCTCTTTTTGTAATAAATGCACAAAACGCATATCTGGATCTCAGCGTATCTGTCACCATAGCCTCCTCTTTGCGCATCACAAATCTGCGAGCCATAGGACCCAACCTCATATTCTCGGCGGCTAAAAGGTTTGAGTTTGGAAGCCGCAACATTCTGCCTTACTTCCGTGTGACAAAACGAAACTGCGGCCGTGTCCCAGTTCCCAGAGCGCACAGCTCGGAGCGCGGCCCGAAGGGGGCTCAGACTGCAGTCAAGTCGGTGCACACTTGCTCAGCCCCGACTGCAGTCCGCGGACCGCTTAACGACTGCGGTCTTCGGACCACGTGTTAACTGCGCATGGGACAAAAAAGAAGTGGGACAGCAGTCGTCGCGCAGGTGTACTGTCGAAATGTGTGACGCACATGCCCTTCGGGCCACGCTCCGAGCCGCGCGCTCTGGGAATTGAGACACGGCTTCTAATGGCAAAGAAACATGTCTGCGGCCAGCCATTTGCCCACTAAAATAACAGCAAAAGACCGCGCGAAACAGTTTCCCTCCTAGTAGTAATTTATTTTTGATATTGGTAAGGTTGTTTTAGGACCATATCTGTGATCTCTGTGTCTTTGTATTATTCTTTGTCAGTAATAACTCAGTATTCAAAATATTACTCAATTTTAATTACAAAAAGCGAAAATCGCAACTATTTATCGCAACTTTCACTTCCTCCCGCAACAAAATCGCAACAAAAACCTTAAAAGCACCGCAACTTTCATCGCAACTTTTTGGAAAAGCTCCCGCAAATTCAGGCATTTTAGCCCGCAACAATCACAAAAAATGCCCGCGAAATTCTGGGGGGTCTGATAAATGCGTGAAGAGTCCCTCAGTTAAAGAGACAATTTTTGTTAAAAACTCTTGCATAAACCTGTACCAAAGCCACTAATCTCACTCTTAGTTGTGTGCAGTGGATTAGTACACAGTGTCCTGCTGTACACATGTGTTTTGGGTATCATGTAGAATGCCTTGTGTTTGAAGTCCCTATAGGCCATGTATTTTATGACTAGTCTAGCTGTGTGAGAATAGCAGAGTCCCTATTGATCAAAATTAGACATCTGGGTTAGGGTTGTATTACACTTAAAGCCCTTAAAAACAAGAATAACTGGAATCTAAACCTTAAGCTGTTATTTGTGTAGACCTTTAGTTTAGCTTAAAAGGTGTTCCTATTGTAGTCAAACTGAAAAACAATCTGTATGACAATGCAAACAAAATTAAATTGAAAACCAGGCAGTTTGTGCTTTATCAGTGACCAGTTAAAATGTAAGTGATGTGCTATATTAAGCACAGCCCCAGTCACGCTAAATGCTCCGAAGAGAACAGCACTTGCATAACTGTCTATATTTCACTACATGGCCAGATCTTTTCCCCAAATAGATCTAATGGGAATACTCCTGCCTGCAGACGTGCATGTATGTGGTTGTATCAAATAAAGCTGTATGGGGGCTACTCCAGTGTAAAACACTGTTCACACACTATTCAGATCTTCACATGCAACAATTAACTTTGAACTTGCCTGACAAAACCAGAATGATATCTCTGTATTTTTATGGATTGATGTCAGTCTGGTCCCCATGCCCTCCATGGCGCTCCAAGCTTGATCAAAAAGTGAGTAATGTGAAAAGAACGAGCTCAGGTCCCCTATCATTTACAAATAAAACAAAATTTATGTCACCTCAGGTTAATGGAGTTTATTGCTTCACCCATTCATTCTGCAGAAATCTACGATGTTTTTGGTTTCCTGTGATATTTTTTTGTCCTTTTATTGTTTCAAATATGAACAGACGATGTGCGTCCCTGATTGGCTAATCCATTTGTCAATCACGGCCTTCTGAAAACGTGGAGACTTGCGTATTTGAGTATTGAAGAAGTGTTCTGGATCACAAATAACCTTGAACCACTCTAGATGGAATAATACTGGGGTCTCTTTGACCATTTCTTTGCCAAGAATGGGGCATGCATTTCCAAATTATAATCATTTCTTTGGTATAATTTCCTACATTGTTTTGTTTATGAAAAGAGTGATTTTTTTTAAAATCTTTTATTCCACCACTGTGTGAACCACATCTATTCATATTTAACACCTGTCGGGCTTATTATATTCCACTGTAATGCAGAAATCGACTGAGAGTCTCAATCAGATTGGATCTAGTTTGGCCTTAGTCCCCAGCAGCCACACAGGGCAAGCAGAGGACAAATGTTTAAACATATAAATGTCTTCACTGAGTTCTGTTTTCATTATTTCAGGTCCATCCTTGAAAAAGAGGGACCACGATCATTGTTCAGAGGCCTGGGACCAAATCTTGTTGGTGTAGCTCCCTCAAGGTAAATATTTATTATAATTTAGGGTTGTTACTAGTTTCATAACTAGATAGTCAGGAGATATCAACTCTGAACTAGTCTTTATCTGAATAGTCTTTATCTTAAAATTGGTATAACAGGCAGTTTGCAAGAAACCTTCACAACGTCCGTGCCCAGCCTGCCCAGCAGTTAGTGTAAACCAAGTGTTATTTACTTCATTTGTGATTTTACTTAAATAATGACTTAAATCATCATTAATTCATAGCTATGATATAAATCAGCTTCAATGGTATTACAATGGACCTAAATTCTTAATCATGAAGTGTACTGTGAGAAGTGAAACTGGTGTAATTTTCCAGTGGCGTTGGTTGTTATGATGCTCATATCACCTCAGACTCTAACCACACGCAAAGCAGAGGAAAGGAGAGGCTGTTAGTTTGCAAGATGATGTCTGAGGACTTCAGTAGCTCTGTAAACAGGAAGTGGCTGTCATGGCAACAACAGTCAGATCATGTGAATGCCATTTAAAACACAGGAAGAATGTATTTTAAAATTGGCCCAGAACTAACAATTGGCTATAAGGTTTTTAGAAAATAAAGATTATCCATATATTCACTACACTGTAATTCTGTGTAGAACCACACATATTTTTTTCCCATTGGGTATCTAAATGTCCATCTTAATGAGTATAAGTAAAAAGCGAACTATGCTTTCACATAACAGGGATAAGGTTGCAGCCTGCGTTATTCAAAACTGGCACAGCATTGGTCAGTGTAGCTGCTGCCTCTTGAATTTTAAATGTCTGTTGGTCATCTGGTCTGGGCACTGGGTTCATATTACACTACCAAGCTTAGTAATCAGGTTAAATAATTTCACTGCCCTTTTATTTAGACTTCTAATTTTCTAATAACTTTTGTAGGCTGTATAAAATAACTTTCACGATATAAACCTGATGTTTAATATACTTGTTTAATCGTGAGTTGATGTTTTTATAGGTGAGAATCATCTGAGAGATCTTTGCTCTCTTACAGCATGTACAGTCAGGCCATTTTGCGTCACTTTGAGCTTAAACTTTAACATTTGTTTGAGGAATTACAACTACAATGAACTTTGTTTTAATTTGGAAATCCACAGTTTCAATGTTTATTTAGTTTTGCTATTGTGAGACAGTTAACATTCTCTTAAGTTGATAATGCTTTTGAATTGAAGGTATAAATGTCTACTGTCAATGTGGCAATTAAATATCTGTTACATTTATGAAAAGTAAGGTCTGAACACTATGTAACAATGTTTAAGCTTGAATTGATTACTCTGTTTGCCTTAAAACTAATTAATGTTGTAAAATCAATGAAATCTTCATTACCTCTAAATCATGGCTGCTTTCACCTTTGGTCTATTTTTAGTCTCAAAAAACCTTGTACTTTCCGATTGATTAAACGTCTTGAATCCATAACAGTATCCCCAGAGCTGTGTTACAATTCTGCTTCAATCGCAGAGAGACTTTGAGACTGTTTACACACAAGTTACATCCAGCGTCTTGGCGGTTAATCAGTAGCTCAGGGTGCTTTTTGACTGCCGTGTTGCTCTAGTGGCCAACTTGGATTATGGCTTATGGAGCAGGGACTGCTCGACTTTCAAAGGTGGAAGCTTTGTACATTTTTTTATTGTATTATTTTTTTTTACTATTTAAGAAATTGTAGACTGCCTTCAAGTTACATTTGTATAGATATCTAAATATAATTGCACAATACCAATGCAAGTCAGGAGTAAACCTATAAACCTGTGGGTGACTTTGTAGTGAATTTAAATTACATATTTTGGGGAAAATATATTGGCAGTTCTTATGAACTATCAGTTGGTCTGAATTGGAAATTTTAGGCATCAGCCATGAAAAAAAATATATTGGTCGATCTCTAACACTTATGAATAATAATAATAATAATAATAATAATAATACATTTTATTTGTTAGGCACCTTTCAAGGCTCTCAAGGTCGCCGAATAATATCTCTTACTTTAGTTTGATAAAAGTTAAATAAACTAATGGACTGGATTTTTGTCTTTCAGAGCCATTTATTTTGCTGCTTACTCAAAGTCAAAAGAGCTGTTCAATGGGCTTTTTGTACCCAACAGTGGGCTGGTGCACATGTCATCTGCGGGCGCTGCAGGTGAGCACAACTGCAATAATCATCAAAATATAAACAGTGTTGGGAGTAACTCGTTACAAAAGTAATTAATTACTGTAATGCATTACTTTTTGGTGTAACGCAGTAATGTAACGCATTACAGGGAAGAAAATCAGTAATATATTACTCGTTACAATGCCAGTAACGCACATTACAATGCATTTTTAACCTGCTTTGTTTTTGTGGGTTTTGCGTTTTCTTCATACAAAGTTCGCGGATCACCGCGAGATCAGCTACTGAATCTGATAAGTCCGCGCAGAACATTACATTTCATACAAAGTTCCGCGAGATCAGCTAGTGATATAAAAGTCCGCGCAGACCATTCCATTTCCTTTTACTTCGTCTCGAACTGGCAGAACCAGAAGAATCGGATAGTGCTAGCTCCTTTTTAAGATGGGCATACGCCCACTACTTTCACTTCGTTCAAAATAAGGACTCCAAGAACATTTTTGTTAAATGCACACTGTGTGTGAATCCCAAACCTCTTTCCACGTCGAAATGCAGTACAAGCAATTTGACGAAGCACTTGCAGAGGTGCCATAGCACCACGAAATTAGTCAGGAAAGGAGGGGATGGGACAGGGAACGATGAAAGTCAGGTGAAAGTCATGACACATGAGAGATTTGCACTCTATATTGCCAAATCCTTATTTCCAGTCATTTTGGCGAGAGTAACTAAAGTAATGCAAAAGTAGTGTAATGCCTTACTTTTTATTTAGAGTAATATTGTAATGTAAGGCATTACTTTAAAATGACAGTAACAAGTAATAAGTAGTGCATTACAGTTTTTGAGTAACTTGCCCAACACTGAATATAAATGAGGTTGTTCATATAAATCCCCCACTCACTCTAATGTTCTAGATTTTCAATCATCATATATATTTATGTTTACATATGGATTCCTATATTTATTCAATATCAAAATCAGATCAGTTCAGGTCAATAAATACATGAAAAAAATGTAAAGGTCACAAAATGCAATAAAAATATTGTGATTATAACTGTAATTATAAAAATAATCATACCGGCTGAAGATTTTAAACTGACATTTTGTGTATTGTTGTGTCTTTAGCATTTGTGACCAATTCGCTGATGAACCCAATCTGGATGGTCAAGACCAGGATGCAACTTGAGAAAAAGTGTGTACACCATTTATTTCTGTTTCTTTCAATACACCACAATGTCATTACTCTGTAATGACATATTTATACACAGGGCTCAGTCCCCTGTGTATAAATCAGTATGAACTATAGGCCTACTATAATGTAGTCAAAATTAGTTTGGGTAATTGTGCTCACAGTCTTCTGGCTATTGAGGAAATATACACATTAAACAAGACCACTTATGTATGAAAAACATAAACAGCCAGTGTACTGTTTTAAAATGGACTGTTATATAAGGTAAAAGGTGTGTAGACTGAAACATATGGACATGCAGTGTTACTGCCCCCATGTTTTCTTCCTGTGCATGTGCATCTCAGGCCTGAATCTCCATAGCTTAAGCACTGTCCTTGGTCTCTGCAGCGATGAGCTGGAGCGTGTGACCTGCTCCATAAATACACAGAGTGCTGACGCAGTGTCCTGTGTGCAGAGGAAGAGTCTATATTTGCCTTACTGAGTACAGGGCAGTAGTATCATGTGAGATGTCAGGGGCATGTCTGCCAATTTAATCTAGTGCACCTGTCCCACAACAAAATGCCCCCATGGTATAGTGACGATAATACGGTACACTTTTACGCAACCATGTTTATGTTTCTGGGTGAAAATCCTCTGTTACTGTTGAGGGTTTAAATAATAAGTGGGAGTACTGACAAGCATGTTTACAGTTGTCATCAACAATTGAGCATTTGGTGAATGTGGTTATTAACAATTAACTT
Source organism: Paratrypauchen microcephalus (assembly GCA_036785185.1). Classification (NCBI taxonomy): domain Eukaryota; kingdom Metazoa; phylum Chordata; class Actinopteri; order Gobiiformes; family Gobiidae; genus Paratrypauchen; species Paratrypauchen microcephalus. The sequence continues at coordinate 1,392,006 of JAVJIX010000016.1, read as the reverse complement.
GAAAATTAAAATTAACTTGCGAAAATTATTATTTTAAACTCACTGGAACAATTAATCTTTTAATTAATCCTTTTCTTTCTGTTATTTCTGAGATTTGGGACTCGGTCAGCTTGGTTTGCCAATTGCTTCTATTGAGCTACAGTGTTAATCTCAATTTTGTCTGTTCAGAGCCCGAGGAGAGAAGAAGATGAACGCACTGCAGTGTGCCCGTTATGTTTACACAACAGAAGGTGTTCGAGGGTTTTACCGAGGCCTGACTGCGTCCTACGCTGGGATTTCGGAAACTATGATATGTTTCTTGATCTATGAAACACTGAAAAAACACCTTGCCAAGAGCCAGTTTGTCTCACCTAGTGGAGAAACTGAGAGGGGGGCATCGGTTTTCCTCAGTCTCATGATGGCTGCTGCATTTTCAAAAGGCTGTGCGTCCTGCATCGCCTACCCTCATGGTAAGTACTAGTCTCCCCTGTCTCTGTACAAGAGCTCGACGGTCATTTGATGCAAATTTTCCTTCTTCTCCACACAGAGGTCATTCGGACAAGGCTGCGGGAGGAGGGCAGCAAGTATAAGTATTTCTTCCAGACGGGGCGGTTAATAGCCGTGGAAGAGGGCTACGCAGCTTTTTATAGAGGACTCATTCCACAGTTAATCAGGCAGATCCCCAACACAGCCATTGTCCTCTCCACATATGAACTTATTGTGTACCTGCTTGGAGATGCCAAGTGAGGACATTTTTGCTCCACTTGTGAGTGCACAAAACTGGGAAGAGCCAATGGACTTAATATGTAGCACACTGATATTTGAACGGCGCTGCTATAGAGACTTCTCTGGTGAAACTGAAGCAGTCTGTACTGTTATCCAAAGACTTTAATGTGTTTTATTTAACTGGAAGCTTGTAATTAGGAGATTTTCAATGTAACTGAAGAAGTCATGGTACAGTTCTTGTCAAGATAAACTTGTGAAAAAGGTCATCTTCTCAGAGGCTTGGTGTTAAGTTATAAATTATTTTGTTATGTTATTTTATGGTTGTGTATATTTTGTTTCTTTTGCTGTAAGCTTTGTTAGTGCACAGACGGAACTAAGCAGGATGATCTCTAATAATGAAGGGACAAACTTAAGTTTAGGAGTAGCTGTTCATTTTAAAGACAACACAACCAAGATTTCTCCTGTTCCTTCTTAAATGCAAAGTGCTGTTATGAAGTTCAAATTAGAGAGATTAATCTTATTTTTCTTTAATATATTCAGGATGCAGATGATTCTGTATGTTTTCTGTATGGAAAAAGATGCTCATGTTTTACAAGATAATATTTTGGATGCTTATTTGACCAGTGGATCAATAAAATGCATCTATAAAATGAGCTGTAGATGTCACCATGTTTGTATTTACGTTTTTGTGACAAATTTGTATTCACATTTAATATTTATTTATGCTGTCTGTAAAAAAAAAAATTCTGAACAGGTCAAACAGGTAGGGCTTATGATGAAGGTTTAATATTGATTAAAAAGTTATATTGGGTCTCATAAATTGAGATTCCATTATTTTGTATGACCTCCTCTCCTCTCTCTTTCAATCATCACATGGACAGTCAGGACTCATTCTGGTGGGCCAGCGGACTGCATTTGTCTCCACGCTAATATGAAAAAAGTGAAGAAAAAGAAGATGCAGTTCCCACAACAGCAGTATTTACTTTTTTATATTGTGTTAAAAGTATTCAAGCAGCCTATAATCACTGTTTCACATGAAGTGGCTACAACTATCAAACACTATCGTGTTTCAGTGTTATTACATTGAACATTTTCTCGAAATTAATTATTCCAATAATCCTATTTGAACAGGACAAATCTTTTATACATTATACTGCACCATGTTTGTTTTTGTGTGGTCAGCAAAATAATAACTCATAGTATGACTAAAAGGAAAGGGAAATGCCTCAGCATTTTCTGGGAAATACGGCATACTGGTGTGAGATTGAGAGACACCTCTCAGTCACATGAATGGAGTGGTGAAATGGTCTGCATGTGCTATAGGCATAGAAGGCAGGAGAATGAGTGTATAGACAAACTATAAATGTATTTTGTTTTATAAAGGAAACAAGCATCTTCTCTATTAATTCCAGATTACACTGACCTCAACATCTTGACAGTTCTTTTACACACTAAATGTCTAGGTGTGGGACACACCACTGGCTTCTAAATGTGGAGTTATTTACAATTGAGTAATTTTAGACCTCCATAAATATGCGTTGAGGGGTACAGTATATGTTTTTAAACAGAGCAGTGTTTTCATAGAGAATGCAGGAAAGTATAGGCCTATAAAATTTCATAGTTTTGACTGGATGACGAGTCGACCTAATGGCTAATAATCCTCAGGACTCGGTAGTGGCTTTACCTTTGGTTTTACTTGCGGGTTAATTGGTTAATGTTGACCCCTTGTGGCGGGCAGTGGCTCTGGGGCAGTGACGTGAGCTTGGGTGCCTGCGGAGCCAAGATGGACAGTTTTCCGCTTAAATAGAAGCAAACAACAAATCAGTTTAAAAGTAAATTTACGTCAGACTTTCTTCTTCTTCTTCTACGTCAGACTTTCTTCTTCTTCTTCTTCTTCTTCTTCTTCTTCTTCTTCAACTAATGAAATGCAATGACTTTGTCATAATACTATATCTAACCATGTGCTGGAATACTTTGACATCACATTGAGTTAACTTCCCATTTAGACTGGAAACTGCCGCTTTTATCTGGCAACCCAGAGTTCGCCATTGTTGCTAACCTCACGTTTTCGCTTAACGTTAATTCAGACAGCGTACTTTGCATCAAGGATGAGGATAAACATCGTTTTCCTCTATATGATTAGGCTGTGCTTTATCATGCAATATGCACTTTAATATTTTGCGTCCACATCTTAAATATATTTTTTAAACGTAATTGCTTTATTAAACTATTTGGCCGCTAGCTTTAGTGGATACCTTTCTGATGCAGTGGTTGTTTTTAGTACGAGTTCATCCCATCTACAAAACGGACTTCTTTTACGAGCCTGCTATCTGATGGAAGGGAGAAGATGCTTAGTTTTTTCTGTATCCTCTTGACAGGTAAGCTCTTTGTGATTGGTATAAACATTTAGCAGCTAGTAAACCTTTTAGCAGCTGACCATACACTATGCCATGATCTTATAATCGTTTAATGTCATATTTGTACATATTTTCAAGTATAGAACAAAATTATCACTAAACAAAGAAATAATCAGGACTAGGCTGTAGGAAGCTAGGAACCAATATGAGCAGTTACGTACAGTACATTTCTTTTGCTTTTCATACTTTTGGATACCGTCTAGCATGTTTGCTAAACATGAAGTTGATATAACTATACGTCTGTAATTGTTTGTGTGCACCTCTAAACAAATATGTTCTTTGTTTCAGGTCTGTCATGTGCCCTGCGTGATGGAGTTATGGGTTTTGGTAAGCATGGGGACTAGAGGTAGACAATATTTAATCATCAATATTATTGTGACTATGAATTATGTTTTGAAGACATGCAAAAAATAACTAATGTATACTTTTTAAAACTAATATTGAATACTTAAAAGCTACATCAATATGTTACAAAAAAGAAGTAATAAACTCATGTTGTTGTCTTCTAATTTAGGGTATACAGTGGTCCCTCGTTTATCGTTAGGTTAGGTTCCAGAAATAACCCGCAATAAGTGAAATCCGCGAAGTAGGACAACTTTATATTTTACAATTTGTATACATGTTTTAATGCTGTAAACGCCTCACCACACACATTATACACTTTTCTCAGACTGGTATTAACATTTTCTCACATTTCTCTCTTGTTTAAACACTCAAACTTTTGTAGATTTTTAACAAAATATTGAAAAATGTATTAATAGTGAACGGGGGGGGGGTACACGTGCACCCGCTCATCGTGGTCAAATCCATGATTGAGCAGCATGACCAGTGTCCCACCCGGGGCTGCGAGCACGAGACCAAGGCAGTGCCCGGACCGTGCCTCCCCCTTGGGTCCACGGCCAACGCGGCAGTCCGAGCCACGAAGTGAACACGCACAAGAGCCGCACGAAACGAGGCAAAGAGGTGGTTTAATCCTGGTTTAGACCTGGTCTAGTCCTGGTTTAGTCCAGGTTTAGACCTGGTCTGGTCCTGATTTAGTCCTGGTTTAGACCTGGTTTAGTCCTGGTTTAGTCCTGGTTTAGACCTGGTTTAGTCCACGTTTAGTCCTGGTCTAGTCCTGGTCTAGTTCCGGTCTAGTCCCGGTCTGGTCCTCATGGGTTAGTCCTGGTCTAATCCCGGTCTGGTCCCGGTGTGGTCCTCATGTCTTAGTCCCGGTCTACTCCCGGTCTGGTCCTCATGTCTTAGTCCCGGTCTACTCCTGGTCTGGTCCTGGTCTAGTTCCAGTCTGGTCCCGGTCTGGTCCTCATGTCTTTGTCCCGGTCTAGTCCCGGTCTGGTCCTTGTCTAGTTCCAGTCTGGTCCTCATGTCTTAGTCCCGGTCTGGACTTACTACAGATCCAGTGACTCATGTCCACGTGCTCCTCGCACATCCAGCGGGACTCCCGGAGCTGCCCCCCCCCCCTTCGTGTCCCTCCTCTATAACATCTGAACACATTCTGTACTGTACAGGAGACACGGCACAGAGGAGACGCAGAACACAATGTTGATACACTATTTAAAAAAAACAAAAAACAAACCACGAGGCTGTGAAAAGTGAACCGCGATGCAAGGGACCACTGTAGACCGATATTTCTGCACTTTTGCAGTCATTTTACATTTCTGTTACTTATATAAACGTTATTAGAATGCTTAAAAATATACATTTTTGTTAATATTACGCTCTTCTAACAGACTAATGAAAGGACATCTAATCTAAGCATAGATTTCCTATGTAATGTCTTTGTATCCTGTGTTTACAGAGGTGCGGCTAGTTAACGGCGATAAATGCTCTGGTCGTGTGGAGGTGCTGCGTAATAACCAATGGGGGACAGTTTGTGACCACGGCTGGGACTTTAGAAACGCTCATGTGGTGTGCCTGCAACTGGGCTGTGGGTTTGCAGAGTACCCCATTCAGGGACTAACATATGGGCCTGGCTCTGGGGAGATCTGGCTCAGGCATGTCCAGTGTACAGGGCATGAATCAAGTCTGGACCACTGCTCTGTTGTTCTCAGTAGTAATTTCCCATGCACCCACCAGAATGATGCAGGGGTCAAATGCTCAGGTACAGCCATAAAGCCCTTCCTTGTTTAAAGAGGATAGATATTATTCTGGTGATTGTGACTTCATGGCTCTCACATAATATTTTGGAATGTATTTGCTTTAAAAATAGATAGATATTACTAATATTCTGCCTTGCACTTGACTGGATGAACAACAGTCTGGAGTTGAATATATTGCATAATAATGTATTTTTCCTCAGGATCTCTTTATATGCCTACTCTCACACTGCTTTCGCCCCACACCGTGTTCTCCTCTGGAGAGTCTGTGCGCTTCAGCTGCCATATTCTGGTGACACAGTCCCAAGTCAGTGAATTCCACCTTTATAAAGAGGGAGTGCAGACCCCACTGGTGACTCAGAGAGTGGATCAAGGCCAGTCCCGGGTGGAGCTAACCCTGTTGGATGTGGAGACGTTTCACCAGGGTAGCTACAGCTGTCGCTATAGTATCATAGGCAACTTCCCGCTGCAGCGCTCCCCACCCAGTAACTTCATCAACATCACAGTAGGTGAGGCTTTGTGTGAATGAATATTGTTGCGCGGCATTTAATTGTGGTGTTCACAGAAGAATGAACCTAACCTACCTACCCACCTGTTTGTCCCTGTTTGTTTTGTTTGAGACACAGATGGTTGTGGTGAACTGCTCCCCAGGGACGGGACTGTTTCTGTTTTCAACAGTTTTTCTTTACATCCCAATATCTTATTGTGCTCTGACTATTTTGACAGCTGTTTTCCTTATATAGACATTAACTGTGGTATATGTTCCTCCCAGTGGACCTTCTTACCCCTCACCACTGGTACAACACTTCATTGGAAGCCCCGCCCGGCTCAGTGATCCGGGGCCACAGTTTTAACATCACCTGCTCCACACTGCAGCAGTATCCTGGAGCCTCTTTTCAGCTGCGCCTGGTCCGCTCTAATGGGACGGTCCGGCACTCACTTCCCGCCCTCGCGCCCTCTGTTACCTTCACTTTCCCCAGTGCTCAGACCTCAGACGAGGGCTATTACTACTGTCTGTACAGGGTCCAGCTCGGGGGTCGCACATTTGTGTCCAGAGAGAGTCAGCCACTGCCCATCTCTGTCAGAGGTAAGACCAAATGAACTGATTAGAGCTGCCAAATTATTAGATAAAATATAGATATAATTGATTGATTGATCTTTTGTCCCTAAAACAAACTCTACACTGATTGTCTCTACAGACCCGGATCCTTTGCTGAGCCCGATGGTGATCAGCTGGCTAGTGTCAGGCCTCACGTTTGTTATAGCCGTCATCTTCATTATAACTGTCGCCAAAGTCCTGTGTAACAGACAGAAGCAGCCGTCCGAATTGGAGAGAGAGACTCGAACCTGTGAGTTTTCATTGTCACAGTAAGCATGTGTTCTGGGGTTGTTGATGCTTTGATGTTACTGAGCAAAAAAAATTATATTATTTAATTGTAACTAGTCAAGTATTACATGTTTTGTTATTGTGGCTTAAAATTACAGGTGTGGACAACACTTATGTTGCCTTATCGATAAACAAGTTATGACCATGGATTGTATACAGAAGGTAGGTTTTTTGTAATGGCATTAACTGCCTGCCTTTAGTGTTTGCACTTTGTACACACGTGCACAAATAAAACTGAATCCTTTTAATGGTCACATACAATAGCAACTTGTCTCACTTGTACTCACTTAAAGGGATATGCCACCCCCAGGTCAAATTTGGGCATCTCCCCACAGTCCAGAGACTAAAATAAGTGGTGGAAAGCGTTTTCCTGCTCACCCAGCCATTGTCCGAGTCTGTCGCCACTGACCGCTGCGGTATCTGCAGCTCCTCCGCCTTAGACTGGAGTCTAACGTCGCCAGAGAAAGATTTCGGCCAAAAGGAATTAATTTGCTCGATGCGTTTCCCAATTACTTTATGTGTAGTGCGCATTCATATCGAGTGCAAATAAATGTGCAAATCAACACGGAGAGCTTGCCTTGGTCATTTTGGGTGGGAACTATTTTCCAGTGCGGAAGAATACAGCCGAATCACGCACCACGTTGTGCAACAGGGGAACTCCCTTCCCGGTGCGTAACTGGGATTTCCCTGGCATCGTGCTGCGTGATTCGGCTGTATTCTTCCGCACTGGAAAATAGTTCCCACCCAAAATGACCAAGGCAAGCTCTCCGTGTTGATTTGCACATTTATTTGCACTCGATATGAATGCGCACTACACATAAAGTAATTGGGAAACGCATCGAGCAAATTAATTCCTTTTGGCCGAAATCTTTCTCTGGCGACGTTAGACTCCAGTCTAAGGCGGAGGAGCTGCAGATACCGCGGTGGTCAGTGGCGACAGACTCGGACAATGGCTGGGTGAGCAGGAAAACGCTTTCCACCACTTATTTTAGTCTCTGGACTGTGGGGAGATGCCCAAATTTGACCTGGGGGTGGCATATCCCTTTAAGTGAAAGTGCTATCGGAGCATGTTTCATTTAATATTATTTTTATTTTAATAATGCATTGAACTGCACAATGCAGAGATTACCTGCTCACTGTTGTTTATTTCTTCTTGTTGCAGCAGGGTACGTCCGCCTGGCTGGACTCTATTGGGGCCAGTTCTCTGCACATTTGAATGAGCCACTGAACACTATGGAGCTGGATATCATAGATTCACTACCTATATACAAATCAACCATAGTATCTAACATTTAACAAAGGAAAGCCACGGTACATAAGTTGGTTTAGGTAAATTTTTGTTCATTACCACAAAAATACACAGGGATTTTTTTTTTTGTCTGACTGGGAGACTGTGACTGTTGAGTTTGTATAATGCTGTAAGTGCACTGCTTATTTATTAAAGTTATACTAAGATTTTTTTTTTTTTGTGTTCATCACCTAAAATTTCTATGCATTGTTTATTTAATTTTTTTATTATAGTGCAAAAAGTTATGTAAATATAAACAGTTTACTGATAGAAAATATTAAAAATTATGAATACTAAGCATGTTTCGGTTTTATTCATATCCTATCTGAAGTAAAAGAATTGTACTATATTCCATTGTTTTTCCTTCCACCTCTCCAAGCAATGACTACTTATCATTCATCTAAATGTACAGTTTTGAATTGGGTTACTTATGGACCATTTCTCTTCATCAATTAACAAAAAAATACCAGACAATTTATCACAAGTTATAGATGTTGGATATCTTGCCGTCTAATTTGTAAACAACTGATTTTAAGCATTTTACATTTACTGCATATTTAAACAACAGTGAATTGGGGTGACAATTTGTACAAACACACAACTATAGAATTAACAAATAGCATTCAATATTGTTTGGCTTTAAAAGCATGCATGCAATTACATAAAACACTTCAAAGCAAAGAAAGCTACAATGGCAGCTTCTAAGTAACACACTTCTACCACAATCTTGGGAAATTATTCAAATAGTGTACCAAATGGACTGAGCCATAAGTATATAAAAGGCGTAGCACAAACAATCCTCAAAGATTAAATACCCTTTTTAAAACAAAAGTATTAATTATTGATCTTAAATTACAATCACTCAATGCCTTTGATGTTCTCATTTGACTCCATACTGGAAAATACAATGTAGAGGAAAATTAACACCACAAGGAAGAAAATGACCTGGAACCAAGGCGGGACGAGCCCTGAGGATTTGGGGGCTGGAGAGGCAACTGAGCTCTTTGGATCTCCAGAATTCATTGGTGGTGATTTTAAATGGGAGCTTTTATAGGTGGTTGGTGTGCTGTAGATGCACTGCCTGAAATCAGAAAGCAAAGCACTAAACACAAAAGTGAAGTCAAGTTGATATGAATAGGTATAAAGCAGGGTCCCCACTGTAATGACATGACTGCCTACAATCGTAAATACCATCATTTGACACCACTTATTAGGGCCCGAGCACTGAAGGTGCGTAGGACCCTATTGTTGTTGCTTCGTTTCCGTATTATTATTATTCTTGTTCACACACGCTGGGGCAATTTTGAGCATGTTCCCATGCTTCAAAACGAATGTAACTTTGCACGGGCATCACAAAGTGCGGCCAGTACGATCACAAAAAGACCCATCCCCCGGTGACCCCCAGGAGCTCGATAGCACCCCCTAGCGCCTTTGTCTTTCGGGGCTGGCATACCGTTTAAGATAGGCGCACGAAATTCGGTAGGGACGTGTATCTCAATAAGACGAACAAACGCCTCACTGCAATGTCATGGCCACGCCCAACAGGAAGTGAGATAATTGAATTAGCCTTTTGTGTGATTTTGTGGTATTTGACATACAATGGAATTTGAAACACTTACACCGTACCTCAGATGGGCTTAAATTTTGGTGAACATAATCTTAAAGGGATATGCCACCCCCAGGTAAAATTTGGGCATCTCCCCACAGTCCAGAGACTAAAATAAGTGGTGGAAAGCGTTTTCCTGCTCACCCAGCCATTGTCCGAGTCTGTCGCCACTGACCGCCGCGGTAACTGGTGCTCCTCCGCCTTAGACTGGAGTCTAACGTAGCCAGAGAAAGATTTCGGCCAAAAGGAATTAATTTGCTCGATGCGTTTCCCAATTACTTTGTGTGTAGTGCGCATTCATATCGAGTGCAAATAAATGTGCAAATCAACACGGAGAGCTTGCCTTGGTCATTTTGGGTGGGAACTATTTTCCAGTGCGTAAGAATACAGTCGTATCACGCACCACGTTGTGCAACAGGGGAACTCCCTTCCCGGTGCGTAACAGGGATTCCCCTGGTAGCGTGCTGCGTGATACGGCTGTATTCTTACGCACTGGAAAATAGTTCCCACCCAAAATGACCAAGGCAAGCTCTCCGTGTTGATTTGCACATTTATTTGCACTCGATATGAATGCGCACTACACACAAAGTAATTGGGAAACGCATCGAGCAAATTAATTCCTTTTGGCCGAAATCTTTCTCTGGCGACGTTAGACTCCAGTCTAAGGCGGAGGAGCACCAGATACCGCGGCGGTCAGTGGCGACAGACTCGGACAATGGCTGGGTGAGCAGGAAAACGCTTTCCACCACTTATTTTAGTCTCTGGACTGTGGGGAGATGCCCAAATTTGACCTGGGGGTGGCATATCCCTTTAAGACGTTGGAGATGTTAAATTCCGAAGGATTTTCAAATAGGCGGTAATATGACGATACGGCAGATCGATAAATTTAGGTATTTATTGAATGGGAGTTATAAGTTATGAATGGGAGGTATTTATTGCTAGGCAACGCCCTGATCAAAGATCTTTGATCTTTATGTACAACTTTGATCTGATAGAGCTGCAAGCAGCAATGTGGGGCCAAGCACCGAAGGTTCATGTAGGCCTCAGCATGTAGGCCACATGCAGGGTCTGACAGGGTCTAACAGGGTCTGACAGAGTCTAACAGTCTGACAGGGTCTAACAGTCTGACAGGGTCTAACAGAGTCTGACAGGGTCTGACAGGGTCTCACAGTCTGACAGGGTCTGACAGGGTCTAACAGAGTCTGACAGGGTCTGTTCTGACAGGGATAGACCCTGTCAGAACAGACACATCAAAGACAGATCAAAGGTTGCTAGGTGCGTTGCTAGGCAATTGACAGCGTGTGCACAACAATTTTTGGAATAAATACACTTTCTTTTCACAATCCACTGCCTCCTCTTTATTTCTATCTTTTCAGCACACTCAGCGCCATCTTGTGTTAGGCACGTGAACTGTAAGAAATGTACAGCATATGACCCCCCCTAACCGGAAATTGGTTCAGGTTCATACCGCTTTAGCCGGCCACACGAAGTTTGGGGTAGGTTTGCATATGCTGAGGAAACATTTTAGTTTGGCATAGCGCCACCATATGGTAGGCAAGTGAACTGCAAGAAAATACAGTAGCTTAGCCCCCTAAATGCAAAGTGGGTCACGGTTAGCATACCACTTGAGCCAACCACACGGAATTTGGTATAGCCTTGTATATGATGAAGAGAAACATTTTTATGCAAATGAACTGCCCATATGTCATAGCACCACCATGTGGTATTCACTGAAACTGCTACTGTGCTTTAGATTGACATGACATCTTGTGCGGCTGAAAATACTTTGTATTGCTGGCATGGAGCATGCCCCCCCACCCCCATAGGCCGCAGGTGCGAGGGCCCGTCAACGCCGCTTGCGGCTTTAATTATTTTTTGTTTTAATTCATTGGAATAGCATCAAAATCCAAGCAACATCCTTTCCTACTTTAAGTGCCTGAGAAGGGCAATAACAGAACAATATACAAGAAGTTCAAGAGTCATGAGCTTTGGCAGTGCTTAATTTGTAAAACCGTAGTTACTGGAGTACTTTGATTGGTGTCTTGAATTGGATCAGGCCAAAACAGTTGATGAGACAGATATTAAGTGCCATTATACTCCATTACTGTTGTTACCATAATCTGTCTCTGCTCCATAATATTTCCCAGACCCTTGCCCTCTTTAAAGTTGTCTGCAAAAGCAATGGGGATAAATTTAAGCAGTTTTCTCTAGAGACTACAAAAAGGCATTGTCAGTGGAAACCAGTGGGAATCCTGAAAAAGAACTGACATTAAGTAAGAAACATACTCATCAGCATAATCTCTTCCTCGATAATCAGGTGTGGATCTTGAATAGCTTGAGTATGATGCCCTGCAAAAAGACACTGGATCACTGTATAATTCCAGAAAAAAGAAGTTTATCGCACACTCGCTTGACTTTCCGATTATTTCTTTAATGAGCTTAGAGCGAACAACGCGTTTTGCTTCTACAGCGTCATCAGGTTCCACTGTATGTTTTATTTATACCAAGGGTTAAAAAAATAGTATTACTCACTCATTTTGATACTCTCTTTCAGTCCACTCTGGTCTTGATCTCATGTATGCCCCACTGCAAATATGCATAGATATATTTATTATATTTTTACACTAAAAGCCAATGAAATTTATTATTTCTCAAACTGACCTGTCCCCTGCTGGTCCTGCTCTGACCTGAAATAATTGACAATATTAAGATTACTAAATAAACTATGAATTTAAACTAAATCCTAAAAGGGTCATGGGTGCAAGCACTTACAGGAGTTCGGGTCACATATGTCACAACTTCCTCTTCTAAAATAAAAAAAGAAATGTTGTGTCAATGTCATAATGAAACACAAGTAATTCAATACAATAATGCTTGTTATTACATAGAATAAGTAAAAACACACTTTTTAAACTGATCTTTGTTTCTCAAAGGGGGGTTTGAAACCTTTGGTAAATATTTAATAAGGTTGGAGGAACAACATTTTAAACTACAGACAACATTATTAGTGGATGAGTTGTACCCTCTTCTCTGTAGTAAGTTTTATCTGATGAAGATTTCTTTGCTTTGGTCATGGCCTCTCGTAGTTTCTTCTCGTACAGACTTCTAGTGGAGTCTAAACGGTGAGAAAAAAGTTTCAGATCATAGTTGTTCAAACATGAACAGCCAAGACATGAGTTACTCTTAACTTTTGACTGACTGAGCCAAACTCACCGACAATGGGCCCGTGCTTAATGCCATACTCATCCAGCAGCTCACGGAGTTCATCCGCGCTCCTTTCGCTCAAGTTATCCATGTATAAATCTAACTATCCCCAAATGAACGAATATCCAGAGGGCGGTTCAGAAGTTTTCTTTCCTTTTTCTTCTGTCAAGCTTTCATTTCCGTTAGAAAGGAAAACAAGAGCGACTCCTCCTACATGTGCTCGTTTAGTTCTACGGAGTCGACTGTTTTTTGCTGGTTGCATTGTTGAGGAGGCAGCACCGCCCCTGCACCGCCCGCGCGGTTTATAAAGGTGAGTAAAACATCTGCGTGTCCTTAGTGGATCTGTTCTTCTTCTGTGTATATTTTTTGGCGGCGTACAAACCACCATTCCACACAAGATACTGCCCTCTAGTGTATAAATGTGTACAAACATGAAACTGTAGCTTTTTGTTTATTTTTTATTATTATTATTATTACAAGCCATAGCATATACAGTCTACGTTACCAGCACAGGCGCAACACAAAATGATCAAACAAATTCTTATATATATATATATATATATATATATATATATATATATATATATATATATATATATATATATATATATATATATATATATATATATATATATTTCCACTATACATACTGTATAGTGGAAAAGGGTAAATGCTTTTTTTTTCTTTTCTTAAAGGCGAAAATCAGGCCACTCTTCTGCATCTGTGACCCACCAGAACATGATCAGTCCCATCACAACGACCAGGAAGAGGCTCAACATCGACTTCAACACAAAGAAACTCTGCAGGAAGAAACACCAGAGCAAAAAAGTAAGGAAAAATCACATGAGTAGGCCTAATAATGCAAATATGTTTGATAAAATGTCTGCCCTGTGGTTTCTGTTGCAGAGTGGTTTGTTGATGCTCTCTGTAATTTGGTCAGGTATTTCTTGAAGATTTGGTAAGTCCATGAGAGCTGAGTCTTCAACTTTCTGAAGCTCCTGGTATGATGATAAAACCTCTTCATCTGAACCCACAGATGGACATGTCTCAACCTCATATGTTTGGTCATTGCCATCCTCCTCATCCTCCCCTTCTTCCTCCCCCTCGACCTCCTCCTCCTCCTCCTGCTCTGGCTCCTGCTCCACCTCCTGCTCTGCCTCCTCCTCCTCCTCCTGCTCCACCTCCTGCTCTGCCTCCTCCTCCTGCTCCTCCTCCTTCTCATCTGAAGAGCTGGTTAATTCTCTGCTGCTGAGCAAGTAAATGCACATTTCATTCACAAGTGGTTTCACAAAATACCTTCAAAGACAAATTTTATACTTTATTTGAGGCCACTCACCTGTCTGTGTCATAATGGATCACATGGGACAATGTTTCCATACAAAACTGGACTTTTGTCTGTCTCTCTGAAACATAAGTTAAAAAATGCTTACACAACATACGCTTGTACGTATCAAATTATCCCATGATTTAAAAATGAGTTGCCTAGCTTTTATCCACTCACCTTCCTTGTTATTGTCTCTGCCTTGGTCATCATAAAATCTGTAAAATGCCTGGATCCTCGCCTGCTCCCTCTTCCTCTCCTCCTCTTTGTCATCCTCTATCTCCCCCTCCTTCATCTCCTCATGCACTTTTGGTTCATCATTAAAGAAGAAACTATCATCTACTGACCCACAACTCGAGTACACTGTGGCTGGGACTTTTTCCGTTGTCAGACATATCCCATCTTGATTCATAATTGGAATATTTTCTTCTATAGTTTCTGCTTCTCGCTCCCAGGTGACATTTAAATCAGTTTTGTCTGCAGTTACCCCTTTTGCAGCTTCAGATATACTCCATGTTGAAAGCACATCTTCTTTCCAACTTTGAAGAGTGTCGTTGTCTTGTTTTTCTTTTAATTTTAAACTTAAATCTTGATTATTAGTAATTTCACATTCATCCAACTCTTCTTTGCTGACGTCACTGTTTTCACCCAGGCAGTCTTTCATAGCTCCATTCTTCAAAAATATGTCTTCTTGTTTTGCACTTTCATATTCTATTGTACTTTCAGATGTGGAATCATGCTCTGATTCAAAGTAACTTGGTCCGTCATTTTTTGTATTGTCGATATATTCACATGAAGAAAAATCAGATGGATAATCTGCAAAACTCTCTCCTGCTTCTTGGTGCTCCTCTTCTGAAAAACTTTTCATCTTGTCTCTATCCTCATTCAACTCGTCTATCCTGTCATATGACATTTCTGGATATTCCAAAGTATATTCAACCTGGAAGAACATGGTTTTTGCTGATTCTGTTTGGTCCTCCTCACTGCTATCATCTTGTATCAGCAAATAACCTTCATTTCCTTGGATGATACCAAAATATCCTCCCTCTTCTATCTCGTCTCCTTCTTCCTGGCTGCTATCTTGAGTCCTGTCTTTTCGCCCCTGTCCCATTCCATAGACTTGCATAGTCTCTAAGAAGTCCTCAGGTTTTTGTCCAGTTTCACCTTCATTCTCTTCTCTCTCTTCCTCCGAGCTTGGGCAATCCTCAAGTCTCACCCCGACCTTGACATCTTCACTATTTATAGTACTAAATGTCTCTTTGTAAGTAGAGGGAGTTTCTGGGATAGGTGTAAGATCTTCCTTGTTTACAATGTTTTCTTGATTCAAAAAACACCTATCATAGTTTGGATTTTGGTCATCACTTTGAGACAGATTTTGTCCCACTGCGTTGAACTCTTCATTATCATTGCTTCGAATCTGATCAATAAAATTCTCATCAATTTCAACTTCATCCTCTTCACATTCTTCCTCTGTGCTTGAGTAATTCTCCTGACTATTATATTTAGTATCCAATATCTGGTTTTCATTTGAGTAAATACATGCAGAAGCAGTTTCCAACATGTCTTCCTGCTCTACAGTGCTATTGTCACTCAAAATGGTACCATCCACTTTAAAATCTAATAAGTCTTCATCATCGGGGAATGAAGGAACAGAGCTTTCTGAAAGTATACATGCAATATATGCAATTCAATATATCAGACATGATAATTATAAAATATACTATCCTAGTTAAATTTGGTTGTCCAATAAAAAAAAAGTCTATTTATCAAATACATTAAAATATAATATAAAATATAATACAAATTTATAATAAATGAAAAGAATGCAATTCTGATTATTTTTACAGTATTAAACCTTTTAATAATATTGCATGATTAAAAAAAATTAAATTGTTCTTACCTGTAAATGCACTACTGAGTAGATCAGCAATGTTTTTGTCCATATTTAAAAAATCAACAGTAAATAATATTTGCTGAAATAAACATAACCTTCACTCAAATATTTTATCTCTGAACAGAAGAGACCACAAACAAACTAAGCTGTCGGAGGCACTTCCTGTTGAATGAAGGCTGCACCAGATCAAGTCGCTGCTCTCGAAATGCAGAATGATATAGAATGTTGTATTTATTGTCTCGTGCATTATAGGGTGGAGATCATTGGGTGGAAAACTTATAGTCTAATATTGTATAATTCTGCTTGCTATATAAACAGCTTTACATAAACTCATTCACACACAAATACTGCACAAATACTGTAGTAATGTCATTGTGTTTAAGTGCATTAAGGTGTTATGTCATATGTCATATTTAAGCTTCCATTAAATTGACTTCAAAGTTTTATGTAAGCATGCAGTTCTGTAAATTAATAAGCAAAAAATGAAATAAAATCATTTGCTAAAATGTATATACATATAAAGAAAAAACAAACTAACAAATGCCCTAATGCTCTAAATTATATGGCCTGGCTGGCAGAAGAGAAGAATCTGTAAAACATACTGAGGAAAAGAGTCAACACCACTGTGGTGATAAAAAATAAAAAAATAAAAAATAATATGTGGTCTTTTATCTGCTCTGAAATAGATCTCTCCAAAACTATTCAAGACAGATTAAATTTCTTCAAATGACATTCTAGTTTCATTACTTGTTTGAGTATTTATTAGTATTTGGGTGTCATTCAACCCTTGTCTGCATATGCATGTTCTTTGAGTATTAATAGTATATATATTTGTCTCCTTAAAGTTGGTTACTGAGTTTTTACTTACATCTGTTGCATTGTTGCTCTATTCTTCAAACAGCTTGTCAATAGTAACTAGACTACAATTTAAGACAGTTGACACCTTTGTGGACAGGTTTTGTGGACTGTCCCATGTTTATTCATATTTAAACAGCATTCATAATAAATACCATAATATATACAATTTTAATAAATAAATGAGTCCATATAAAACAGTGTTGGCTGGTGATTTTTGGTTCACAGCTCGTGGCGAAGCAGGTAGCGATGGTTTGGCTTCAGCTCCACCTCCACAGGGAAATGATCGCTCACTTCAAGAGCCTTTGGAAATATGAACAGTTATTAAAAAGTGAAATAATATTGATCATTTTCAGATATTATAAGAGTACCTCCTCCTCAGTGAGATGAAAGTTTTCTTTGAAGTTGAACGGTTGAGCTGAACCTGGGACGATGCTAGAAATGATCTCTCGACCGTGGACAATGATCCTTAAGCAGATCACAATAAACTTTATTTATTCATTTATCAATGACAAATGTATAAATGGATATTTTCTTGATTGCACACACTTTAACATATGTACTGGGAAAAAGACAATGTGTTAACTAACTGAAAAAATAATGAATCACTAAAAATGTCCATTAGGCCTAATTTACATCTCCAAAGCTCAAAATGGTCTGTTCCACATTGTGATGTCATGAAGTGGTAGCTTTCAAGTTAACAGCTCTTTTTACCTTTAGTTCAGCAGAGACTGGGAATTCCGAGGCTGAAATTATCCAAATGATTCTAGTGAAGATGTACAGTATGGAGTTTAAAAACACAGTGGGGCACTTCCTATTTACCACACGACATCACAAATTGAAACAGAGTGTTTTCTGTTTGAGAAAAGAACACAGCCTAAATATGCAGGATTTGTGTGTTAAACATGTGTGAATGAAACAAAACACAACTGAAGGTATGTTTTTGATAAGAAAACTGCATTATAACATAGATGAGAAAGTAATATAGGCTCTTTAATTTTTGGTGGAAGAGCAGTCGGGCCTCTCCTCAGTGTAGACAGACAAACTTTATTGATCCACAAGGGAAATTATTTGATTTGAAATTTGAAATTATTTGATTTGAAATAATATATAGATTATAGTGTATACAGATTACACTATTCATGACCCATACTGACCGGTCGTATGCGCAGTGTGTCTTCTCTCTCACAGTGGTGTCCTGGTCGTCTCCGATGAGCCACTGGAACCTGGGGTCGCCCCTCAGCCGCACGCTCCTCCAGCCCTTCTGCGTGACGTAGTGACAGGCAGCATTCAGGTCGCCCAAAATCATCACGTTCTGACCCAGAAGAGAGGAAAATGAAATGAATCTTAATCTTATTTCGGTTGCTCTTATAGGGATGGACCATATATCAGTGCTAATAACTAAATCTAAACTACAGTAGACACATACAGTTGAGTGGCTATTGCTATGGACTTGAAAATCACGGGTTTCAACATTCTGTTTATAAGTGATATTTTGAGGACTCAGTCTTTTAAAAGTTATAATATTTACTTTTCAATTGGTAATTGCTATGGCAACGGTGCTCTGAAACCCATGGATAGGTTAATGGCGACAGCGGCAATATCTGGATGTGAACTACAAATATTGAACAACTCTAGCACTTACTTCAGTTTTCCATTTCTTGTAAATGCCTTTGAATACTGTGTACAGCTCATCAATCTCTTTCATGGCATTTTTGGGACAGGTGTGTTGACCAATCAGAATCAAGTCTTTCATCACTGTAAAAAAGTGGCAACAGCACACATTTATTCATTTTATTGCCCTGTCAATATTTACCCATTTACTCAAAGTATTTTTCAATACGCCCTGAGACACTATTTGTCCTGTATCTGATATTAGAATAGTTTAACTCATATATACAAAAAATATAGCTGTCACATGTTAAGTAAACGTATTAAAATATTGCATCTTCATACAGCAGTTACATGAATTCAGAAACAGAATAGTTGAATCTAATAAATGCCTGTAGGTTTGTCTCACATGTTGTTGGCGAGTAAAAACGGGCAATGAAAGGCTCCCTGGAAAACACCTCTGTCTCATTGGTCCCGTCCTGTTCCTGTTGGGGATACTGATAATGATCCTTGAGTTTCAGCACATTATCTCTGTACAGGAAGTACAAACAAAGTGTTACACTGAGGCCTTTCTGACTGTGTACTATCTGTTGAACTGATGTTACCTGTAAATGTAGACATACTGCTCCTTATAGGTTTTCTTCCCAAGACGCTCACTTTGTAAATATGAGTAGGAGTTTGACTTGTCATATCTACAGACAAAAACAAACATAATGTTAATGATGCACTATGTAAAATTTCTGGTTGGGTTGCCACCTGCTTGTTCATGAACATGATATTACTTTATATAGAATGTTACACAGTTTGGCATTAAACAATCTTGCATTTTTTCAGTCAGAGATGTTTTTATTGCTATAAGACATACCTTGAAAAACATATGTTCTATCTTACTGTGAGCTTCAAAGATCTGATCTGCTGTATGTAAAGCAATTTATAATATCTCCATGGTACAAAGTGGGTGATAGATCCTCCACCAAATTTACATAGTGCACCTTTAAATAAATAATTGTAGAGAACATTGTCACATACCTGTTCAGGCTTTTAACCAGAGCTTGTATTGCTTCTCCCTTTGAGTCTCTGACCTCCTGGATCAAACTCAGGTCACAACGAGAGAGGATCTTAATAGAAAAAAGTGTACTTTGGGTTTATGTTTGAAGTATTTGTGGCTATTAGCTGTAGTTAGTATAGTAGTAATAGGAGTGGTGCTGCTGTAGTAGTAGCCTACAAAGTGTAACTCTAATGATAGAATTGCTATCAGCTTCAAAGACCTATGATATAAAGTATATAGAGCCTCTTTTCTAGAGTTGTGATTAGTTCTTTTCTATGACAGCAGCTCTAATTTGTCATCACTCTGAGACCCATGGATAACCAGAGACATACCTTGAGTAAGATGCTCATGACCTTCTTGTTGTGCACCTTGGCCTCTCCAAAGCTCTGGACGTTGAAGGCACATATTTTCAAACCAAGTGTAACGTTAAATAAACATAACACCAAAACTAGCAGCACCAGCGTCCTCATGTTACATCTTTATCTGTCAAAGTAAAAAAAACCAACGTATAGCAAGTTCCCTTAAGAGGTGAAATAAGCAACAGGAAGCTGTGTACTCACCACGTCTGTGCTCTTTTAGTTTGAATTTGCCCATAAGTCTGTCCCTGTACAAGTGAGGGCCCATCCCTTTGAATGCGAGTGGAGGTTTCAGGGATGCTCCAGGTAAAGCTGTGGACTGGATGTGCTGATGCAGAACAATCAGACAACAGGGCTGCATCTGGAAAGAATCAGGACAATGGAGAGAGAAAGGGAAAGAGAGACAGAGAGAGAGAGAGAGAGAGAGACAGAGAGAAGGGTCTGATAGTTAAGTTCAATGGCAGGCTTAGGTAAAAACTAAAAACTTTCACTTGACTATCTTGTTATTTTAGTCATTAGTTCTTAATGAAATATCTTGTATATTTTTTATCTTTTATTATTACATTTTTTAAAAACGTTGCCCATTGTACCCACTGTACCCATAAAGAAAGCACACACTAGTGTTTCATATTTTCACTTGTATTAAAAATACAGTACATTACAAAACAGTGCCATCCCATAATTATCGAAAAAGATTCAAGTACCTACAAACAAACAAAAAACAGCTTTGTCTTAAACATTTTAAAAACTAAGTAATAAACTTCATATTCAGCATCATACAGGTCTAAAACAGCTCGAGTGTGGTGGGGAGGACATCTCATTCAGATATTCCTCGATCCTGGTCTCGATGTCAAAGTACAAATCCTGAAGCTGCTCTCTGAACGGAGGGTACCACAGCCACAACAACCCCCCAATCATAGCCAGGGCCAAGAGCACCACGAAGGACAGGCAACATCCCAGCCACGAACACCCTCCCGCCTAGACAAACAGGGGAGAGAGAGAGAGGTGAAACTTAAATATTAACGCGTGAAGGTTTTTCTTATTAATTACATGATATTTTCCCATTGGAAATATCCAAACGGAAAATCTGATAATTTATAATTAGACCTTCGAAGGCACTATATTGGAAAACATTAATAAAAGCCCATTAAATATTCTAAGCCTATGTAATATTGCACTTTGCCTCGCTTTATAGCCCAATAATTGAGCCTCAAGTGTATAATGTCTTGTGGATACTGTTAAATATAGGAGGATTAGATTTGGATGTTGCTAAAATATTATACTAAACAGTTGTGGTGTGACTTTGTGACATTCAAAAAAAAAAGTATACTGTTTTTATACTTTATTACACTGTTGAATTTGCATGGCGTACTGACCGATGTTCCTGTTCTGTGGGTGATCTGTCGGAGCTGGTCCCTGCATTGGGACAGTCGGGTCTGTGTGGCGCGACACTCCTTCTCCATGACACTCAGCTCCGTCTGCAGCTCCTCGCACTAAAACAGGACAAAATTATGCACTATATGAGGATAATTTAGTTTTATCAAATGTCTGCAAAAATAATAGGCAATAGGTCATGTAGTCATTTATTGTCCAGTATTGTCCAATGGTCACTGATCAAAAAAAATTATTATCATTGTTTTTCTTTTATATCATTCATCTGTTTTGTAACAATGGAAATACATTGAATGCCCTAGTTAGTTAAAACATGATGTGATGTGCAAACTGTTCACTTCTGTTTCAAGAATCCTACATAGATAAGACGAGATAACATCCTGTGAACCAAGGTCATACAGATAATAAATTCTCCTTCATATAATCAGATACTGTTTTATTTGCAGAATAAAACTACTCTGAACCCTAAACTTAGAGTAAAGCAGTGCATAAACCTCTTAAATGCTTAAGTTCATTGAAAGGCTGGCTGTTTTAGCTTTTATTTTTTGTTAGGTAGGTCAAACCTGCTCAAATTGACCTAAAAGTAACAAATCCACTTGACTTAGGAGTGTCTTATTCACCTCTTTTTCTTTAAGTTGAAGTGTCTCCAAAGTACGCTGTAGCTGCTCATTGACCTCAGGTGACCCCTTCTCTTTTAGACACTGCTCAGTTTCTGCTGGCATCAAAATTTGCTGCATCAGGAGTTCAGTTTCGCCGCTGCCATCTTCAAAACACACAAATGAAAAATTTGCTCTGGATGTAGTTACCATAAATAAATATATATAATATGTAAACACTGACCTCTTAAGTTTTGTATTTCCTCTCTCAGTATTTTGTTCTCCTCTTCTAGCAGACAGGTTTTGTACTGTAGCTCCTGATTTTGTTGCTTCAGTGACACAAGCTCCTCCTTCTGCTCTGCCTCTCTGATGCAGGACAGCTGCAGGGCAAACATACATGCTCAAGACTCAGACCATTTTTGGACCAAATAGCTCATCTTGGTGCACCCCTCCTGGACATGTACCTCCAGTTGGCTGTGCAGCTGCAGCAGTTGGTCATTGCTCTGGTTGTGTTTCTGTGTGAGCTGTTCAGAGGTCAGTCTGAGTTCTTCATGGAGACGTTTCCATTGATCTGCTTTTGTCTGCGCCGTGTTTAGAGCCTCCTGTGGGACATGGCAGGATCAAGAGGGACTACCCAAAAACTGTCACTTTAAAGAACTCACTTCAACAATACTACAGTATATTTGTACAGACGCTCCTCAACTTACGAACGAGTTACTTTCTGAACGGCCGTTCGTTTGCTGAATTTGTTCGTAAGTCGTTATAGGGCATTCTTTAGAAGGGAATGTATGTTTAAGGCTTGTATAAGTAATCTATATGGATTTGTACTCCATTTAAATAACACTAAATAGTAACAAAACAATATGCTTTTTAAAAATATGGAAAACTGATGAGATAAAAAGAAGAGAGAGACACAGAGGCAGATGCAGTAGACACAGCTGAGAGAAAGAGAGAGCCAGCCAGCCAGCGAGCGAGAGAGAGAGAGAGAGCGTGTGTGTGAATGTATGTGTGATCGTACCGATCGTCGAACGGTTCATGTTGTATGCGTGTGCCACATTCACCATCTTCTCACCAGCATCAAGTTTCTTTATTATTGCCACCTTCTTTTCAAATGACATGGCTTGCCGCTTTTTCACATTTCCACTTTGACTAGAAGCTTTTCGCTTTTCACCAACCATATTGGATTACGAATGCAAGATAAAACAACAAAGTTCGTAACACCGCAAGTACGTCTGAACACTTGGGTAGTTTCACCTGAGTGGGCGTGATGCTTGGGGGATGCTGGGCACACGATCGCAGCGCCCTGCCTGTGCATCAGCGGTGGAAATACGCACTACGTACTGTACTCGGAAGTCGGAATAGGCGCTAAATACAAAAACTCACTTACGTACATGTACAGCACTTTTGCCCATAAATTTAACTTAAAAAAAAAAAAAAATTCGACCCTGTTCGTAACTCCGAATGTTCGCAAATCAAATGTTCGTATGTGGAGGAGCGTCTGTACTTCTGGTTTTGCACTGTGGTTCTGTCCATACTGTAACTTTATAAGTGGAGTTAATATATATGGAGTTAATATGTGGAGTTAATATGAAAACTGAGACTCGGGAGCAGGACCACGCCTCAACTGCCCTCTCCTCTTCACCAGCTCACCACAGCTCAGCACAACCACATCTCTAATTTACCAGAAGCCTTGTGTAGCTGCCTATCCCATCATCCCAATTTGTCTCGCTTAACTGGACCCCACCCTCCTACCCCTTATCTCGTTTGTCTTTCAACTATAAGACATCTACCAAGGGGGTCCCGATCCGGCTGGGCCAACTGATGATTGAGACGGAGCCCCAACCTTGAGTCTCAACCCGGCCATCACTACCTCATTCATCCAGTCAATCATTGTTCAGTCATTAATAAATATCTTTGTCGCATTATGTTGTTGGCGTGGTCCTTGCTAATGAATTTATATTCAGTCAAAATTCTATTCATATTCAGTCTATTTTAACACCTGTATGCATGCATTTGTTACACATGCCTTTATTTTTTTTATCATAATTTATATTTTAATATTACTATTCATTGTTTTGTGTTGAACATTATTGACACAGAAAGTACTATTTGACAATGGCAATTAAAGATTTTCTGATTCACATTATATTAAAAATATTAGTCTTCTATTCTGACAAGATTTTTTACTACAGGCCAGTCATAATGGATGTGAAGTAAATAAATACTGGTAATTGGAGTAACCGTCTATTTGCAAATAGTTGACAGTATAGTTACAGTACAGTTTAGCTGCTGTTGTCTTTATACCTGGAGTAAGTCTGCTTTGGTCACAGCCTCAGTTTTCTCTTGTGTGGCTTTCTGCAAAGCAATAACTGCCTTGTCTTCATAAACCAACTTCTGCCTCTCCATCTGCAAGAGCAGCTTCTTCACAGCATCCTTTGGAAACTTCTGTAAAATATTACAACCTCAGTATGCCTCACTAGAAATGACATTTAATCAATGTAGTCAACTATTCCAAAATGCATTTAAACTCAATGTTGATTTGTGTATGGATTTCTGCTGCAGCACTGGCTCTTACCTGCAGACAAACATGCAGCTGTGCCTCCAGAGCCTGGATCTTGTTTCTCAGCAGGTCTTCGCTGCAGCGCGTCTGTGGGTTACAGAGGAAGTGTTTGGTTGTGTTTTTGATAGACGCACAAGTGAACACGTAAAGCTACAGCTGTGGTGAAATGTATTAACAAAAAACAAAACAAATGCATCAGACAACAATGCATCAGACATTAAAATACCACGTTAGTACATTAAAAATGTAGGGGCGCTTTGTGTTACAATTTTGTATGAAAAGCGCCTTATAATTATTGTTTGATTGATTGTTTGATTGAAAAATAATTCAACCTGAATGAAATGGAGGCATGTAGGAGCTATATTCTCACCTTATGTCAGCTATGAATGGTTGTCTTAGCATCCTTATAATTTTATATAAGATATATGGTACATGGAAAGGGCTGCCGAATTATGAATAAGGCCTCTATGTTAGTATTGTTACTATAATATTAGGCATGCACACTGTACTTCCCAAATGTAAAGTACAGATACCCCAACCCCAGATATAATGAAGTCAGTTAACATATCACGTATTTTACTGTGCCTTGAAAAAGCCCCACCCTTCTTATTTTAGAATTGCACCTCGCTCATCTGCTACAGGGCGGAAAAAGGAAGCTTCAAAACCACAGTGCACTGGCCCCATTTGGATAACACTTGCCTGCATCAGACTCATTAATTCAAACTGAAGAAGTGCTAAACAATGAGCAGTAGTAATTTCATGTCATAAAATGGGAAATACTTTTATTATGGGGAAACTGTTGTGTGCGAATGTGTGAACAAGACTCACCATCCATATTTTATCAGAGGAGTTCATGAGGTTGGTGGTACTCTCCTGGAGAGATGCTAGCTTTTTCTTTAAGATCTGCTCACGCCAAAGGGCCTCCTGATACACAGCATAAAAACAACTACCGTAGGTATACACAGGCATTCACCCCTTAGATCAAACAAGTATAATTGTAATTGGTGTGGCTCTTACAATAGTGGCATAAACATTATTATGTAAAAATGTGTTCCTGAGGTGAAGGAAAGTACACATCTTGTTTACCTGTAAGTAGTCTGCTAACTTCTGTAGGTCCTGAGTTGCCAAAAAGATAAAAATGACCATTGTATCATACCATGATAACCAAATAAATATACTTAAAATACGTTAACTAGTGCCACTTACTGTTTCCCGGACAGTGACAAAGCCAGACCTGCACATAAATAACCAATAACCACGTTAAAAAAATTATTTACATTTTTATCATAATCTCTAATCTAAACCTGGAAATCACATTAGACTTACTCTGTCTGTACACTGGCCTGTCTCAGCATCTTCTTCGCTTGAATACGCTCACTTTGTTGAGTCAGTCTTTGTTCAACCTCTTCAGATCGAATGTTTTTTACACTTGTGGTTTGCACTTGGACAGAAAAAAGCTGATTTAATAAAACACAATTTTCAGCCTCTTAAAAGTGCACTACTTCTGCTGCACGGTTCGCCACCTGCTTGTCTCCATGGAGATGTTGCTTTGCCCAGTATGTTGTATCAAACATATCTATCTCGATGGAGACAAGCAGGTAATTCCCTAAAGTCAAGTTATAGGTCAGATCAGTGGAGTGGTCAGAATGTTTGTTTTTTAAGGTTGAGTAATAAAAACACCTATAACTTAAAATAAATGCAAGGTAACTAATTTTAATGCCATACTGTCGGGCATTAGTAATAATAATAACATCTCCATGGAGACAATTAGGTGGCAGATCTTACACCAGAAAAAATACCTTGTGCGCCTTTAAAATGATAAAGAAAGACCTAGTATGGCTCACCATTCACTGTGTTTTTTCCCTTTTGCACCTGTGGGCCATGGGGTTCTGATGTAGAGGTACGGTGCTGTGTAGCATTAATATTATTACAGTAATTAATTTATAAACTACATTTATGTCAAACAATGATATATTGAACAATTTACCCATTTGCTGGAGCCAGGAGTTTCACTCAAACTCCTCTGTAATATTAAAGCTGAAAGTCCATTCACAGTGGGACTGGATTGTTCTATGTACTCTGATGTAGAACGCCTCATTTTAAATATTCTTGGCGATTCTCTCCTTTTGGACTGTCTCTCGGCTGACTTTGAGCCACACATTTCTGGACTCACGGATCTCCTCTTCAG
Organism: Paratrypauchen microcephalus; assembly: GCA_036785185.1. NCBI lineage: Eukaryota > Metazoa > Chordata > Actinopteri > Gobiiformes > Gobiidae > Paratrypauchen > Paratrypauchen microcephalus. Next base: position 1,365,482 of record JAVJIX010000016.1, on the reverse strand, counting down.
AAACTCCAGCTGCCTCTTTTCTTTGAGCTCATTCTTTATCGATTTGGTGTCAAACTCTCGCGTTGGGCTACGGCAGGACGTGGTGTTTTTTTTGCCTCTCAGGAGTTCGTGCTGCTCGGCTCTGATCAGTGATTTCTCTTCAAAGTTTAATGTAGACAGATGGACTTTTCCAGCAGCCACAGTGTCCATTGCAGCTCCATGGACTAAAAAGGAAGTTAAAATAGATCAACCAATTTATCAAAGCATTAAATGTCCAAAGAAGCATGCCACAGTATCCATGATAATACAGAAAAATGCCAGACATAAAGAAGACATGTTAATTTGCACATTATACACATTATTTACACATTATACTATCTAACCATATTGCAAATATTTATTGTGAACCATGAACAAACTTAATTTCATGGTATATGGTTTGTGGTTTAAGGCTTTGATCAAAATACTAATTCAATTTGAGTTTAGTTAACTACAGGAGGGAATAACATAGTGTTTCATTTCTATATTTTTTCTGCAGTGTGACTTAATACTGATATGAGCCAAACACAATGTGCTCTGTGTCTATAGTTAAGAATCTGGGAACAAAAAAGTACCTCTCCTCTATCAGAGACACATGTGCAAACTGCTCATACATCTTTTGAGGCCTAGTTATAATATTGCTGTAAATCAAATGCATTTTTGACATATTTTTGAGAAATGCATTAAAAAATTATTTTGTTTTAGTAAAAAGCAAAATGAGTAAAGCCAAAAACAGTATTGTTTATAGGTTATAAATGCATGATAAAATAGGTTAAGTACAAATGCAGAAGGAAATAACTCATTCATAACTTTAGAGACCAACTGTTCAAACATTCTTGGTTCATTGGCTAGTCTGAAAATACAAACAGATATTTATAATGATTGTAGACACTTACCTACTGCTCCCTGTAAGAGTGCAGGGGACACATCACAGTCCTAAAGCAGCCATCCATTTTGTCACTCTCAAACTTCTGTCTGTTTCACATGTTGCTTGTTCAGTTGAGCGTACATTTACAGGAAGTCGAGTGAACCACCGCGTCATATGTTCCTCTATCTCAGCAGCCACTTGCTCAGAGCTGATGCCATGCACGGGTGTGCCCCAAGATTACACCCAGACCCAGCCACCCCACTGAAGACTGCAGAAAAAAGAACATTAGTGGGATGAGCCAGAACTGTGATCACCTTTTGGAAATTTCATTTTGGTTTTCTTTGACTTATTAAACACAGATACTGGCTTCTGTCTGTGGACAGCCAATCTTATATTTCAATGTATGTTTCTCATGTATGTTGTAATGTAAATTAGTGTATTTTAATATAATTTATATAGACATTTGGTAAAGTGCATCTTGATATGTACTCTAAATGATCTACAGCAGTGATTCTTAACTACAATATTAGATAACATAATACATGTTTATGGGCTTCAGGTTACCCAGGTACTCCAAAAAAGTTGGACTCAACGCCATGTTTGTGCTCCTCAACTACATTTCAAACATATTCACTCTAAATTAAATTAATACACTTTGTTTAAATCTATCTATACTGTTTTCAGGTATGCATAGCTTATCAATTTGCACCGACTCTGTATTTCTGTAATCTCTGCCTATTTCTTCATTTAATTTGAGAATAAATACTTCCACTTAAACAAAACCTACCTCCACAAATGCAAGAACTTTGTCAATCGACGTCTAAAAAATAAATAAGACGCTTTAACAAGGTTCTCTCTTTTATTTTTATGTCAAACATCGCTACCAAGCGGACGTGCCAAGAACAGCATGTTTAAGGTGTTCTCGCGATACTTGGATGTGATTACTGCTGCGTCCGCCATCTTTACAGCTCTCTGTAGAAGGGCACGAAAAGGCCGAAACAAGGGTGCCCTGCCAAATTAAAATTAAAATGTTGTCCAGGCTCGTCTTCGTCTCAGGTAAATTATATTTGCCCAGACGTAGTTTATTTCTTTAGATTACTAACTGTGAATAACTTTTTCAAGTCTTGGCAGTGATGTGAACGTGAAGGGTAAACTGAAGGCCAGTCTTTGAATGGGAAACTAGCTAAAGCTAACTTTCAGATAGAAGCTTTCATGCGCTGTAATAATAGCCAAACATGTACAGGTGTACACACAAACTAAACAGATATGTAATTTAGGGTAAATTATTACACGTTTAGGTCTCTTGTAGGTGGTAATGACATTAGCACACACACTTTACTCAAGCTAACTAGCTAACTTTGCAGGTCTGCAAATGTCACCTTATGACAGCAGAGCTCTGACAGAACATTTTGTCTTTAGTACCTTGCACCCAAGAGGTCCCTTCAGAGCGATTTTTGTCTTTTCACTGTTGCTAAAAATTATGTTCTTTCTGTGTATATTCCGGTAAATATCAAAATTTTGGTAGTACGATTGCCAAGGGTGACTTGATAGTTTCTAATGTGTATATAGACTCAAGAGTGATGTTTTAGGTTTAAGCACACGTGCAGAATTAACCTATACTTTTGTGCATATTTGCACAAAATATGCGCAATATTTTGTGCATATTTTTGTTTGTATAAATATGTTTGTCCTCTCTTGTTTACAGCTAATGCCCTGAAAGGCAGTGGACCCCTTGGTGCTGGGTAAGTGTTGCGCTTATGCCATTTGTTTGTGTTGTCTGATGTGACAGTTGTAACTAATGTTGTGCGGTTGCTGTCTACAGTCTAGTCCAGGCCTCCCGCTCTTTGCAGACGTCCTCCCAGAGTCTGGCCCCAGTGCCCCCACTGCCCGAGACGGGAGGCAAAGTACGCCATGGCATCTTCCCAGAGGAGCTGTTCCAGCTTTTGTACCCCAAAACTGGAGTCACGGGTCAGAAGACTTATGCTATTAGTGGCTGGTTTATACTAAAAAGAATCAGAATATGAAGGAGCACTTTTTATATGAAAAACATGAATAGGCTTGGACCTCGGTCCAATAATGCTTAGTAATTTTGTTCTTCCAAGAAAGTTTGGCCATCCATTGGTTAAGAATTTCCAAGTCATAATAATAATCATCATAATAGTCATAATCTTAATAATTGACTTGATTCTTTTTTTTGTTTTTGTTTTTGTTTTTTTAGGGCCTTACATGCTTGGCACCGGCCTCCTTGTCTACATGCTTTCCAAGGAAATCTACATTATCAACCACGAAACCTTTGTCGTTGCCTCCATAGGAGGGATTTTTGTCTACATTGTTAAGAAATATGGTGCAGAAATTGCTGCATTTGCAGACAAATTAAATGAGGCATGGATATTTTTGTTCTTTGTTTGTTTTAGAAGCTAGTCTTCAGAAATGTAACACAATATTTTAAAATGTGGTGGGTAACACTTTATGATAATGTTCCTCATGGTTTTGCAGGACAAAATGGCCAAGGCTCAGGAGGTGAAGGATCTGGCCATGACTAACCTTGCCCAGGCCATTGAGAACGAGAAGAAGGAGCAGTGGAGAGTGGAGGGACGGTCGATGCTCTTTGATGCCAAGAGGGTAAAAATCACACATTACAGTTCCGTTTAGAGATGTTGTATTTTTTGCAGCATCTTTGAACAGTGGTGAAATGTGATTTTAAAAGAGCCACTATAAACTCGTTACATTATTGACCAAGTTAAGATTATTTATGGCTAGCAGCTGAACATAAGATTATACAACAAAGGAGGACATTACACAAAAATGCAGTAATACATTAGCATGACTCATTGTGGAATGACCAAATGATAATCCTCTGTTGTGATGTGCTGCAGAACAATGTGGCGATGATTCTGGAGACAAACTACAGAGAGAGACTACACATGGTCACACATGAGGTGAAGAGGCGTCTGGACTATCAGATCGCTTTCCAGGACCTGCACCGCCGCATGGAGCAGGAGCACATGGTCAACTGGGTCGAGAAGAGTGTCATCGGCAGCATCACACCTCAGCAGGTACACACATCTCACGCAGTATTTAATATTAGACTAAAAGCCCAAATTGTAAATAAATTCTATCTTTTTAATGGTCAAAAGGTGTAAAATGTTGTGCTTTGCTTTTAATCTATACATCCACACATAATCTTTTTAGGTTGTGTCAAATAGATCTGTTAACCCTGGTGCCTTGTTGAAAATGTGTGTACACTGGGATTGCTTTGTACAAATGGTGTATTTTCTTTTTCAAACTGCCATAAAATCACCAAATATTAACTTTTTTTTTCGTGATTGGGTTCTCTTCAAAATGACATATTGGGTTTATAAATTACCACAATTTATTAACCCCTTAATTTTCATTTCAAAATTCCATGATAGGCATTTTTTTTTTTACTCTAAGGCCAGTCACACTGGCCAATCAGTGTGGATGTTCAGTGTGACTTTGGGCCATTTTTTTTATTTTTGACATAAGTCCATTTGAAAAAAAAAAATGTCACACTGAATGTGCATTTCAGCTTTTAAAGGAGAATTAACATTTTTTTACAATCTGAACCTTATTTCGGTAATAAAACAAGTTGTTTTACTCACCCATAGCACTTTGGTGTCATATGGAGCACTTCCAGAGATTTTTTAGGTTTACGTTGGCCTAGCGCGAGTTCTAGCTGTAGGGGCATATAATATATTCCCCGAGCATGTAATATATGCCCCGTGCGGTCTCCAAATAACACAAATTTTAGCACTTTTCAAATCATAGAAGCTCGATGTCTTAGTCTACGATTTCGTTTGAGTCAAAAGTGGCCTGTAATCTGAGATTTCTCCAGCTGAGGTCCTGACCAAGCCAAAGCAAGAAGATCATGGAGATGGTCCCCGGGCGCAGTCATGTGCAGCCCACTGCTCCTGATGACAGGATGGGTTAAATGCAGAGGACCAATTTCTCCCAAGGGAGACAATAAAGGCTAATCTTAATCTTAATATTACATGCTTGGGGAATATATTATATGCCCCGAGCTACGGCTAGAACTCGCGCTAGGCTAACACAAATCTAAAACATCTCCGGAAGTGCTCCATATGACACCAAAGTGCTATGGGTGAGTAAAACAACTTGTTTTATTACCGAAATAAGGCTCAGATTGTAAAAAACGTTAATTCTCCTTTAAACTGCCATAAAATCGTCAAAGATTAATAAAATAATTTTGTTTTCCTGAAGGGGTTCCCTTTCCATTGACATATTGTTATATCTATATATTACCACACATAATTAACCCTTTAGATGCCAGTTTGTGCCCAATACCACGTATTACAGCAAATTCGAATTATATGCAATAATCCAAAAATAAATTTTGGAAAAACAAAAGTAAATTTTGGAAAAACATTTTTTCTAGAGTTTGCTCCAGGAAAATGGAAAAATGGCACCAAAAATTATTTTCACCTTGATTTTGAGAGATTTTTATTTATAAACATATAAATTAAGTTTATAATGGAAGTCAATGGATATACAACTTTCCAAAATGTGCAAAGTGTCTACAAACCTTCTCACGTGGCCAAAATGGGTCTGATCAGGATGAAACTCGCCGTCTAAAATGCTGTTTAAACACATGTCCGTGTGAATTTTCATGGCAATCGAACAACCACATGACAAAGTTGTCATGATAAATGTACTTTCAGATACAAATTTCCCTTAACAATATAGTTAACTATACCTTAACTATAGTTCACTGGTATACCATTATATCATAAAATTCTTACCTGTATGTCTTCTTAATTTAACACTTGTTCCACTCTAATGTACTTGGTTAATGTATTTGTATAATTATATTTGATGACCTATGTTCTTTCAGGAGAAGGAAAGCATCGCCAAGTGCATCACAGACCTGAAAGCCCTGGCCAAGGCCACACAGGCCAAAGCTGCGGTCTAAACTCCGGTTTTCAAAGAAGAGGGATTATTTTCACTCATCGACAGAAAGGAGGCGCCCGCATTTTGCTTTTTCTTCTAATAGTTCCTCTTCAGTGTGTCTGTGAATATTATGGGTGTGTACAGTATTTACACGTCAGATGATGATGATAAAATAAATGGTTCTCTTATTCAAAAATGGCCTGTGTTGTGTTTTTAATCTATAACAGTTGTATTATTAAACTCTTATTTTATGGCTAGACCATGAGGAAATAGGTTTTCATTACAAGTGGAGCAATGAAGGGACCTTTAGTTGGTCATACAGAGCATTGTTTGTGACCTCTGGACTCATTATGGAGCGCACCACATCAGACCTGCCCTCATTGTTAAATCATCACATCTGAAAGATCTGCACTTTGATCTTGTGATTCAGGAAGTTTCCATGCGTTACTTTTCCTGTGACTATCATAGTCCAAGAGGGGGAATATAGTCTGCAATAGAACCAGGCAGGTAAAAAGGTAAAGAAGCAAATGTAAATTTTTGTTTTTTTTTAAGGGCTGTGTTTTTGTAGCTTTTCTAAATGGCCTAAAGAGGGTTTTATGATCAAGTGATGGAAATCTGCACGTTATAGGTGAGTTAGTGATGTCTTTCTGTAGTTCGGTCTTTGGTGCCAATATGGCTTAACTTCAAAATGTATTCAGTTTTGTTAACTTTGTTAAAGTAGACTACATCTCTGCCTTTATGACTAACTTGTGATCAAATGTATACAGTAAATGAATGAAATTGCGACACCCAAGGCTGTTATGAAATCCTGAATGTTTGAACGCAAATGTGATAACTCCGTAAAGTCTTAACAAATGAATTATACAGGTACAACACCTTTGCGTTGGGCAGGTATATTGAGGATCGGTGTTGAAAGACTGAAACTTTGAAAATGTTTGGTTCCAGTCCATTCTCCTACGCCCCTGGGTGAGTTGGTTTAATTTTACACTATAAATGTTTGTTTTACAATTGGAAAAACAAAATGTTTTCTATTTTTTCATCTGTCCACACACCCTATCTACCTAAATAAACTCCTCTCAGTCAACATGGTTTTGTCTTACGTGTCCTTATCTCAAGCAGTGGCCACTCGTACAGTTTTATTGCAGTCAGAGGCCAATTAAAATACTCCTAAAGTTATATGTAATTTTTTTTTTTTTTTTTTTTTTTTGCTGTTTCAGGGGCTTGTCTCCGGAAGATCTGTCTCCCAGGCGCAATGTTGGCAGTTTTTATAATGAAGACCAGAGGGTTTCTCCAGTGCAGGGAAACATGTCCAGACCCACAGGGAAATCCATCTACAGTATGTTCACACTAACCTGAACCGTTTTACACTAAACACATATTGTATTAGATTATAACATTGCTTATAGTTATATTTATGCATGACATGACCAATAATATAGGCCTATTTCTTCAATGTAATGGAGAGAGCAGGAAAAAATGACATTTTAACATTTGTCAAGAATCAAGTAGTAGTTTGTTTTATTTTATTTGTTTTTGTTTATAATTATTTCTGTTTTAAGTGCAGAGAAAGGAGTACTCAGAAACACTGAACAAACAATCAGACAACTTGAATGTCAGAGTGGAGGTAAATATAACCATGGAAACACATTAAAACGCATACTTATTGTCCTCTCTAATGACCCTGTATTCTCTGGTTACAGCACCTGTTCACCTGTGAAATGGACGGTCGGGATGTGGACTCCGTCAGTGACTGTGTGGCCAAACTGAAGAGGCTGGACACAAAGGGCCAGCTGTGGTCACAGGAGATGATCCTGGATGTGCAGGGGGGATATCTGGTCCTCTCTGACATTGAGACCAAGGTTTCAGTGTTTTGAGTACCACTTTTTTCCAGATTTCTTTACTCTGGGAATCCCTTCTTATTACAAAACTGTATAGTAACCCTAAATGATTCTACAGTGGTACCTCACCTTACGAATGACCCAACAAACGAAAATTAGTTACGAAACGCCTTCACGGTAAATGGTCTCTAGATACGAAAGAAAATTCAAGTTACGAAACGCGAAATCTCAAAAATTCAAATAATGCACGCTCAGCCACACACATTATATGCTTTTCTCAGACGGGATTTAAACTTTTCTCACATTTGTCTCTCGTTTAAACACTCAAACTTTCATAGATTTTCAACAAAATTATTAATAGTGAAGTGTGGGGGGGAGGAGGAGGGGGGAGAAAACTGCGCTCTGACACGGTGCGGGGCTGCCAGCAGGTCTAGACCTGGACTAAACCAGGACTAAACCTGGACTAGACCAGGACTAGACCAGGTGGATTAAAGGTCTATTTCCTGGTTTCGTTTCGAGTCACAGCTGAGGTGAGCCGCATGCAAGAGCCAGGTCTAGAGCAGGTCTAGACCACCGCTTGCCTGGAAGAATCCATGACTCATCGCTGTACCAGCGGTGAGTCTGGTAACGCTTGATCCAGAATGCGCTGCGGTTGCGCGTAGACAGACAGCTAAGTGAACCAATCAGAGATTGCGCCATCTTGATTCAAAACTGAGGAGGAACTTCCGCTGCCTAAGAGTGACGTTGCGGGCAAAGGCGGGTGCACTGACGTCACCATCTTTGAACGAATCAGAATCGCGGAGTCCGTTTTTAACCAGAGGAGCGAGGGTGGAGCGAGGGTGTCCAAATGGTATCGCGCTGTATAGGAAATACAGAGAGATATCATTTGGCTGGCCAGGTAAGACCACCGCGGCTCTTGCATGCGTTCGTGGGTCTCGTTCATGCGCTCAGACTGCGTGCGGTCCTCCAGCTCCAGCCTCGCCTCAGCTGTGACTCGAAACGAAACCAGGAAATAGACCTTTAATCCACCTGGTCTAGTCCTGGTCTAGTCCTGGTCTAGTCCAGGTTTAGTCCTGGTTTAGTCCAGGTCTAGATCTGCTGGCAGCCCCGCGCCTGGTCATCACACGTGTCAGAGCGCAGTTTTCTCCCCCCTCCTCCTTCCCCCCACACTTCACTATTAATAATTTTGTTGAAAATCTATGATCAAAGGAGAAGTTCAATTTGTCAACTGGACAAAGTTTGTTTGGTTGAAAACGTTTCGCCGCTCATCCGAGAGGCTTCGTCAGCTCTGGTTATTGTACTGGTTAGACCCTGCTTATATCTAGCTGCCGGGAGGCGCGTCCTACAATGACAAAGCTCTGAAAACGATCCCCCCTAATCTGTCCCTTTGTTTTTCAAATTACTCTGACGGCTAGTTTAGACCCCCTATTCAACGTCTAACGACCCTCCCCACCCCTCTGCCCTGGCTCTGTTTGACTGGTCTAAGAATCGCATTATAGATGGGAGACAAGTTATGTCTCACTCCCCCATTTCTGTTTAATGACGGATTCTCTTTTTTGACAAAAATAGCCTCTTTAACCCCCCTCTCAAACCAGTTCTTTTCCCTGGCTAAGATCTGAACCTCACTGTCCTCAAAAGAATGGCCCGTGGCTTCTAGGTGAAGATGTACAGCAGATGCCGGTCCACTCTGGCACGCCCGCCTGTGTTGGTACATCCTCTAAACAAATGGGGGAGTAATTTGAAAAACAAAGGGACAGATTAAGGGGGATCGTTTTCAGAGCTTTGTCATTGTAGGACGCGCCTCCCGGCAGCTAGATATAAGCAGGGTCTAACCAGTACAATAACCAGAGCTGACGAAGCCTCTCGGATGAGCGGCGAAACGTTTTCAACCAAACAAACTTTGTCCAGTTGACAAATTGAACTTCTCCTTTGATCATGGATTCTACCTGGACGACTGAGGGACTTTTCACGCACCTTTGAAAATCTATGAAAGTTTGAGTGTTTAAACGAGAGACAAATGTGAGAAAAGTTTAAATCCAGTCTGAGAAACCAATCAGGACGCAGAACACAATGTTACACTTTTAAAAAAGTTACACTATAAAAAAAAAACTTGGATCGGGGCCTTGGAACGAATCAGGCTTTTCCCATTGAAATAGCTACTCAACTTACGAATTTTTCACGTTACGAAACCACTTCTGGGACGAATTAATTTCGTAAGGTGAGGTACCACTGTATTTAGGAATGCTGCTATAAATTGAAAAATAGTCAGTTTTTTAAATTGTCATCTTCTGATTAATAGTTGTTTATAGACTTAACTGGCTTTTTAAATTAGAAAATGAAACCACAACATCTTTATATATTTTTTCATTCTTGGTGATCACTCAGTCAGAGTTGGACTCTCTGCCTTTGAACAACATCATGGAAACTAATGCCATTTTGGACACCTGCGCCTACAACTCTCTGCTCACACTCACTGTCCAGGAGCGCAACAAAAGCATCCCTCAAGTTTATATGTTTCAGTGTGAAGAGACTGGGGTGAGTGGACTTGAAATCACTTATTCATATTTAATAAGTGTTACATTTTTCAACCACCAAAATACTGCTGGTTTGAAGCTGCAATGTGTTTTTAGGCTGAGGTCATTAAGGCAGACATAGATAAAGCAATTAAAAAAGGAGGACAAGGATTTGTGGAACCACGCACCCAGAGACCTGCAGGCCAGGGAGAACTCAGGCAAAAATCAAGACATTTGACATTGAATATCATTAGTTTAACTTGTCTTACACTGTTGCTGATCTGTATGTAGGAGCAATCTTGAGAACATCATTGGTGCGCACGTGTCTGGAGGTTACCGCCCTGAAGGCCCCCGTGCGGTGTTCACTCCATCTCCAGAGCCCCCTCAGTGGAACAGCAGGGAACCAGGTAGGCTGTCATAACGTAGTTCAATGAATCATTCAAAACAAAGTACAGAATCAATTTTTAAAGGGAAAAACATGTGCCTGAATCCACAGGATAGCATCAAGATATTTTGTCCAAGTCCTGAGTAGTGGTTACCAAAAATATGATCGGCAAGAAAAATGATTAGCAATAGAATGTGCTAAGTGATCCAAATTGTAAAAACCTATGTTATGAGCTATTTTTGTCTTTGTAATTTATTATTAATTTAAAACAAGGACAGCGCACAGAAATCACTGATCTCAAAGAGAAAAGATGTTTTGTGCCAGATTTAGCTACAAGCTGCTTTATCATTAAACATTTAAAATTATCAGAATTGTCAGAAGTTCCATAAATACAAGTTTCAAATCCCCCCCTAAAAATCCAATTCAGTTTGTTCAGACGACTTTCGTCATTAGTGCACTTTCAAGGCCTTGAGGATGTGTCCTTTAACTGACTGCAAAATATTCTACAATATTCATCAGAAAACTATCGTTTTGATGAAGCTGTGTACCAGGAGGAAGTGAATGACTCACATTTTGACCAGGGGCCTCTTCAGCTCTTGGACACAGAGTGGTACATAGTGAGTTCACCATTAAGCAATCTAGTGTCAAATCATTCTGTGTCTATTCTCATATAACATGCACAACCTTTTGTGGTTCTTCTTTAACCTTGTTTTATGTGATTATATTGCGGCTTATAGGAAATATTTAACCATGTTTTGAATGATCTGGAGATCTTTATGTCTGAAGTCACTGCAGCATTGAACACAGCTTCTACGCAACCTGATAAAAAGAAAAAGAAATCAAAGAAGAAAAAAGGTGCAGTGTATGTTTAGTTTAGGTTTCGTTTGTCATGACAAAGTACTTCTTTTGCATGACATATTTACATCCTCTCTGCAGCTGAACCAACTGTCAGCACTGTCAATCTGCCACCACAGGACCAGTACATGTCCTGTCTTCAGAAAATCAAATATGCATTCAGTATTGTGGTAAATGGTTTTTGGTTAAATGACTTCTTAGTGAATCTCAACAGTTTAATGTAATACATGTGTGCGTCATGTTATGTAACAGGCACAGCTGGAGGGAGTCCTCACTGAACCCAGCGCTGAAGACTATGTCCACTTCATATTCGACATTTTGAATAGGGTGAGGATGATGCAATATTTTAGAAACGCTCCTTTAAGCATTCATAATAAAACTGTCTTTATGTTCATTTTATTTAATAGTATTTTCCTTTCTCTCCAGTTGGTGCCTCATTATCATCAGGAAATCCCTCTCACAGTTCAGGCTCCATTGCTGACAGATGCAGCGCTGCAGCTGCTGGGCTCTGTGGTCACCCCGGAGGAGCAGCAGCTCTGGGTGTCCCTGGGAGACTTCTGGACAGTTCCCAGGTCAGATTTACTTTACATTTATGAACTCACTAGAATCAGACAGGACTGTATGGGCTGCACGATATGTTAAAGAAGACGTGTTTTTCCACTACTTTGTATTAAATTCTATAGAACAAATATAGACATTAGTTTACATTTGGTTTATGCAAGCAATATTGATCTAAAATGTTTTATTTTAAAATGTAAGTGTTTCAAATTCGAATCCTATATGTACAATTGGAAAATCGAATTGGACATGTAGGATTAGAGTCTGAAGTAAATCCACAGCGGATAAGGGGTAGGTGTAAACAGATTTTCAGACCACTCACGCCTCAAATGTAGGACAATGCAGGATTGGTTAAATATTCAGTCAAAATACAACTTTGAGTAAGCTAATGATGGACATAAAAATTAATTTTGTATACTAATATTATATCCACTTTAAATGAATGTTTTTTTTTCACTCCTAGCTGTCATGAGGAGCAGACACACTTTTCTCTTCCTTCCTTATCTTTGCTCTGTTTGATGTTTTATTTCTCTCGTCTCGTCTTTTTTTTTTTCTCCTGTTGGAACAGATTTTTCAAATCCTTAATTATGAATTGGATAAAGCTGGTCCCTATGCTTTTTTTCATGAAGGAGCGCCGGTCCAGAGAGCCGGTCAGTCCTAAGGGAACGTGCTGCCTGACACACGAAGGATGCGTTGTGTGCCTGGCACCGCTGTTACCGGAGGACAAGAAGCGATTACTATTGGAATTTTGATGGCAGGACATCTAAATTGGCCTGGGGGATGTTTTCTGACCCATCACTAATTGGAGCCGAGCGGCTAAGAAAGAGCCCCGATCCGCCGGACAGTACAGGGAACTGCGAACTCAGGGGGGGCAACATCAGAAGGAAAAACACAGATGAACTGTCATTCCATCTGTGGGATCCACCTGGGGCTAGATAACATCGCGGATTAATGGATTTGGAACTGGGGGGAACAGCGGCTCAGTCCATATTTATTATCATACGTGCCAGGGGGAGGATTGCGAGTCGCACAGACCTGCAGGAAGTGGGGACCTGACAGAAACCAGAGTTCTGGCAAATTGTCTGTTTGCCTGGGTTCTAAAATGTATCGATTATGTTAAATTCCCCCTTTGTAATCAATTCTCCTGGAAAATGTGATCCAACTGGACTCTTTGTTTTGACTGCACCTTCTGCACAAACACGTCCAAGGCCGACCTGCCTTATCTCACAGCACTCTACAAAACAAAACAAGACATTCCATTCGGCTGACACACACTCACATGTATCAAGTATTACTGCCCTGTCTATTTTTAGGATGTCTGCTTCTTCAGTTTTCAATCAATTTAACTGATTTCTGATCTGCTCCCTTGCCCCACACCCTTCCCTCTTGTTCCCCCAATTGTTTTCTGTCATTACATGTTGTGTATAATTGTCATTGATTGTATTGCATCTTTTCCACTCTGCATCTCCCAGTCGGCGGCGCGCGCAAGCGCAGCGGCCCCTTCCCTAGCCACTCTATCACTGTCCTGCCTGGCTAGCTGGGAAACGAAATTTCGAATTACTCTATGTACATGTGGTGTACATATGTTTTTTTCGACAATAAAGCAACTATGACTATGACGTGACAAAATATAGTATTATATTTTTGTGTACAATGTAATAATGTAATAATAATAATTATTCCTACAGTAAACTGATATGTTGGTTGCCTTTATTGCCAAAGATGACAATTACTTACCGTAATTTATGGGAGCTTAGTGTATGGAACATGGGAGTGCCTTCACTTAAGATGTCTGTGAAATCCCTCAGCAAAAAGAAAAATTCAATTCTGCCAACTGTCAAGCAGCTTCTTCTGTTCTGAAGCTTGGATGAATTTTTGTCCAGTTGACAGAATTGAAATTTTCTTTTGCTATGCTTTTACATAACCACTTTGGGAGCCAACATTAAGCCTATAAATATCCTTGTGTCCGGTTAGTTCCCAATGGGCAGAGGAAGACGTCCCTGAGTACATCCCTGAGTTTTATGACAACTGGCAGCCTCCTCCTCCTCCTCAAAAGACACGCCCAGTGAGCCGGAGCAACAGCCAGCGATTCCCCCCCAGACGGCAGAATGGATTGGCTACTCCGCCCCCTGCACGGTACACTGTCTATACAATATTAACCTGCTCTATAATGGATTTTGTTAGCTTATAAGTAATACCGGTTTGTTTCAGATCGAGTGAACCTGAGTATATGCAAGCCATTTATGATTTCATGGCCAGAAACAACAGAGAGCTCAGCCTCATGAAGGGCGATGTGGTTGAGGTGAGCTGCAAAGTCCCTTTTATTTATGTCTTATGTTTCCTTTGGGCTTGTGCCACCTCCTGTCCTGAAAAGGAGTTGTACTCCTAAGGTCTTGACAATGTCTTTGTCAATAATGATGACATGAGATCTATATTAAATCTGCAGAAACTAAACAAATGCTTTATATAGCATAAAGAACACCACAGTTGCTGCCCATCCATCAACTTTTTAAATTATTTACCCACATGCTCAAATATAATTATAACTCCATGTGTTTTGTGTAATTGACATGCATTGAACTGCTTTGGTCTCTGGTAGGTGGTTCAGAAGAATAAGCAGTGGTGGCTGGTCCGTAACAACCGCTATGAGGAGGGCCACGTTCCCCAAAATGTCCTGGAGTCAGTGGACCATCCACAGATGGGACAGGTTGCCTACTCAATATTCAGGTCACCCATTACATTTAATAATAAGATTTATACTTAACTATTTGTATTTACAGAGAGAGGACCCTGTGACTCTGAACATGAGCTCGTCTTCAGCAGAGGTCTCGGCTTGGCTTGCACACAAGGGTTTCTCCAAACTGTGAGTGAAATAGGTTGCATTCATGTGTTGCTAAAGAGTATAATTTCAATTAAAGATGGATGACAGCAAAAAAAAAATAAAACCAACTTTATCAGAGGTGTCTAACATCCTAGTTGGGCAGTGTTTCCTCACCACATCTTGAAATTACTTAAGATAAATGATGTCAGAATTGCACCACCAGGTCAAGGCATAGGTCACATCTGTGGAGCCCACTCACAGTAAGGACTGCATTTAAGATACAATCTTATCTTCTAAAATTCTGTCTGTGTTTTGTGGTGCAGGACAGTGAGAAGCCTGGGAGTACTGAATGGACGACAGCTTTTGGGGATGACCAAAGATGAGATCCGATCTGTATGTCCGGAGGATGGAGCGAAAGTCTTCTTTCAGCTTCAAGCCATTAAATCTGCCATCGCAGTGAGTAATAAAACACTAATGGAGAGTTAATTTGCAAAAACTGAAAATTTACCAAAATGTTTTTTTTTTTTTTTAGTATTCCATTTTGATACATCTTTTATGTTTTTTATTCAAATATAATTGAGTCAGTTTGATAAAAGACTGGATATTGAAAACACCACTATAAAAACACTAAATCACAGGCTTCCAGTTTTGAAAACGGTGTTTTATTTTATTTTTTGGTTTTAAATATATTTCAAATTCAATAACAATGCATATTGGTTTGGGTAACTCATTAACTTCTCCATCAGATACTGTGTAACCCAAGTTTTGTCTTCTAATTTCTTTTTTCTTTTTAACAGCTCGCCAATGAACCTTCAGGGCCTTACAACAGTCGCTACTAAAGTGGCTTCACACATAATACCATTGAAGTAAAATTTTAGAAACTCCAATGAATGTATGCATATGCTCTTGAACAGTAATTTGCTATTTAAATTTGTAATTTGCTCACTAAATACCTCGACCTTAATCAAAACTCTATAGATGTGTTGCATGATGGATGGTATGGACATAATAAAATACTATGTTGTGGCTGTCACCTGTACGTGAGTAAAGTAACAAAACATTCACAGTATTTTTGTTGTATTTTTATTCAAAAATGTTTTGTATGCAGTACAAATTATGTGCCACAAATTACAAAATCCATACAAACTTGGTTCTTTCAACATCATTTTGATCCAAATCAACTTATTAGTGCTTATAACTACAAAAGACAGATGTTTTCTGAAGGCATTAATAAACTACTCGCTCTAGTGTTGTCTAAAATATGTTGATGAACAGATTTTTTTTTGCTGGGATCAGTTACTCCTTTTTGTTTCCCCATTTGGCCACTTTGTTGTTGACGGGAGTCTTGATGAAGCGATTAGACTTCATGTAGGCTTTGATCTTATCTAGCGCCTATAAGACAAATATACAGTATGCTCAAATATATATTTTAAATCTTGTATACGTAATGTGAGGAATTAAACAGAAAATGCCCATTAAGTCTACTCTCACCTCAAACCGGTCCAGGAAATCTGTGAGATTTTTAAAGTTTTCCAAAGAGGATGGGTGGAACATGCGGTGCTGATCCAGAAGCTCATACATGATGAAGTCCACAAAAGTGATCTATAAAATTGCACACATTCATTTAATATGGCTGTCAACAACAGTGTTACTGCATTATAAAACTATATTGTATTTTAAATACCTTTTCACCTGCAAACCATTTCCTATTTCCCAAAAACTTGGAGAACTGGCCCAATATATTTGGCAAATTCTCAATGTATGCATCCTTCTTAGAATCCTGGTTTATGGCAAAAAGTCAAAATTGTCAATTATACATGCTTTAATTTGCAATATTTATACATTTACTTTTCTGTACACTTACATAATCTCTGTAGCACATTATCACAAAGCCATTCCTGAAGTCCATTGCCTGGTTTTCAAGGATGTCCACTCTCACCTTTTCATCTTCAGTTTCTCCACCTTTGAAGGCGATGTTTGATCATGGTCACATTTTACTTTTTAATACGTTTCAATGATTAGAACAGTCCAAACATATTTCTACAGAGAATATAGAGTTCCTTAGTAGAATACTTACACAGATTGTGTTTACGTGCAATGTATCTCATAATGGCATTGCTTTGTGTGATCTTTTGATCTCCGTCTTCCAGATAAGGCAGCTGGAAAGAAAATTGCTTAAATGTTGCTTGCTACATGAGAAAAATTCCAGTATATTAAGTTATGCCACTTACATTTGGGAAGTCCATCTCGAGCTTGGCTTTATCATTAAACCAAGAGCTCTTGTCGTAGTTGGGAGCTGTGTGAACCAATAATCCTGATTTAAGTTATTTGCAGAATTTATTAGTTATGTAAAATAGTTTTAAAAAGCGTGTTACCTTCACCACAGGAGTAAAGTTTTTCCTCATAACTGGTGCCGGTGTACTCCATCAGCAGGCGGATGGGCTGAGCAAGCTACAAGAGGCACAAAAATATTAGATTAACATGTTTAGGATGGATTGGCACAAGGGAATTTTACTGGCAACTGGCAAGCAACAAGACACAACATGTCTGTGAGGAAAAGAAAACTGCCTGGTATAGCTATAGTCTGGTACTATCTGGTACTGGACTTCTATCCATCTGTACAGGTCTAGTTTATCAACCAGAAACTGGCCTCAGGATGTCAGAGTGTGATAAGGGCGCCAAGTGCAGATCACCTGGGGTAGTAGTGCAACATTAGTGCAATGGGTGTGTACAGTATTATCCGATGAACAAGGTGAAAGTTGAACTGCTCAAAAGACTGAATAAAAGGAGAAATTTAATTTGTCAACTAGACAAAATTTTATTTGGTTGAATACGTTTCGCAGCTCATCCAAGCTGCTTCTAAGCCTCAAGGGAGGAGATAATTACAATGAAATTACTCTGAGCTTGGATGAGGTGCAAAACGTATTCGACCAAATACACTTTTGTCCAGTTGACAAATTGAACTCCTTTTGCCATGGATTCTACCTGGACGACTGAGGGATTCTACACACAAGACTGAATAATGTTATTAATGTTGTAACCTATGAACCTGACAGGCTGATCACTTTTACCCTAACACCAGTGCATATTGCTACAGGTTTATGCCTGACTTGTTAGTGGATTCATTTTAACTACGCAGTTTAAAAGCAGGCACTTAAGTTACTAAATAACAGTGCTAAAAAGGACGGCTTGTGCAGCCCCGGTTACAAAATGACAGTAGCCTATTATGCACACGTGGTTATGCTTGCATAACATTTAGCCTTACAGTTTTTTTCCCCATTTCTACGATGTAAAGCAGTATAACTGTAAAAAAAAAAATGCTGGCAAAATATTTTACATTTGTGTTTTACTTCCCTGAAGAGGTTAGATTGCATTGTAGCCGAGCTCAAACGCATGCTAGTTTTCTACCAGAAACCACAGTAGCGACTTACCCCACGGATGTCCCAGTATGCCAGTTTCATTTTGGAGTAAACGTGGAGAAAGATGTGGTTAAGATGTGGTTACGGACGGAGACAAACGGGAACAGCCGCTGTCGGAGCTGAAGCAGTGAAGGAACGCGCGTGTGTGTAGAAGAGCACACAGAGTGGCGTGACAAAGGGAGGGTCTTTCGCGCTAGAGCGCCATTAAGAAACCGGTTCTACCATGCTTTGATTACTTAGTGTTGTATAGGGGGTTTGCGAGACAATACACAGCCCTTTAACCTGAATTCACCTGCCAAGTAGAAATGTGATGAATGGTCTCCCTATGCATCACATTTGGCAGACTATAGCTGGGTGAGGAAAATGATGGGCGCTCAGTTGGTAGAGCATTTACCATGATAAAAGGAAGGGAGGGATGGGATTAAAGTGTAAATGTGCTCTGCATGTACTTTTTTTTTTCTTACTGTTGGTAATCAAAGGAGAAGTTCAATTTGTCAACTGGACAAAGTTTGTTTGGTTGAAAACGTTTCGCCGCTCATCCGAGAGGCTTCGTCAGCTCTGGTTATTGTACTGGTTAGACCCTGCTTATATCTAGCTGCCGGGAGGCGCGTCCGACAATGACAAAAGCTCTGAAAACGATCCCCCTAATCTGTCTCTTTGTTTTTCAAATTACTCTGACGGCTGTTTCGACCCCCTATTCAACGTCTAACGACCCTCTCCACCCCTCTGCCCTGGCTCTGTTTGACTGGTCTAAGAATCCCATTATAAATGGGCGACAAGTTATATCTCACTCCCCCATTTCTGTTTAATGACGGATTCTCTTTTTTGACAAAAATAGCCTCTTTAACTCCCCTTTCAAACCAGTTCTTTTCCCTGGCTAAGATCTGAACCTCACTGTCCTCAAAAGAATGGCCCGTGGCTTCTAGGTGAAGATGTACCGCAGAAGCCGGTCCACTCTGGCACGCCCGTCTATGTTGGTACATCCTCTTGTGAAGTGGCTGTTTTGTTTCCCCAATGTAGCGCTCACTGCAGTCTTCACTACACTGAATGGAGTAGACCACATTGCTTTGTTTGTGGCTCGGTGTTCTGTCCTTTGGGTGGACCAGTTTTTGTCTTAAAGTGTTTGTGGGTTTGAAATAAACTGGAATTTCATATTGTCTGAAAATCCTCTGTAGTTTTTCCGAAACGCCGGCCAGGTACGGAATCGCTACCCCTTTCCTCCTGGGTTCGGATTCTCTGTTGTCTTGTTTATTGTCCTTGTCTCTCTTGGTTTTGTTGACAGCCCATTTAGGATATCCACAAACAGAGAGGGCTTCCTGCACATGTTGCTCTTCTTTCTCCTTGCCCTCTGTGCTTGTGGGAACCACTTGGGCCCTGTGTTGTAATGTCCGAATAACACCCAGTTTGTGCTGCAGTGGGTGGTGTGAATCAAAAAGCAGGTATTGGTCTGTGTGTGTGGGCTTCCTGAAGACTTCTACTTGGAGTCCCCGGTCTCCTCCTATCGTTACTGCACAATCTAAGAATGCCAATGTGTTATCCTTGGCATCTTCTGAACTATTTCCAGTTCAGAGGGAACTTTTACAGGCAAATTCATGGCTGTGCGATGGGCTCACCGGTCTCCCCTATCATGGCTAATTTATACATGGAACAATTTGAACAGAGTGCCTTAGCTTCATATCCAGGCACTCCTCCCACACACTGGTTTCGTTATGTTGATGATAATTTTACAAAAATCAAAATTCAAGATTTGGAACCTTTCACTGCACATATCAATTCTGTAGATCCGAACATCAAATTCACCCGTGAAGATGCCAAGGATAACACATTGGCATTCTTAGATTGTGCAGTAACGATAGGAGGAGACCGGGGACTCCAAGTAGAAGTCTTCAGGAAGCCCACACACACAGACCAATACCTGCTTTTTGATTCACACCACCCACTGCAGCACAAACTGGGTGTTATTCGGACATTACAACACAGGGCCCAAGTGGTTCCCACAAGCACAGAGGGCAAGGAGAAAGAAGAGCAACATGTGCAGGAAGCCCTCTCTGTTTGTGGATATCCTAAATGGGCTGTCAACAAAACCAAGAGAGACAAGGACAATAAACAAGACAACAGAGAATCCGAACCCAGGAGGAAAGGGATAGCGATTCCGTACCTGGCCGGCGTTTCGGAAAAACTACAGAGGATTTTCAGACAATATGAAATTCCAGTTTATTTCAAACCCACAAACACTTTAAGACAAAAACTGGTCCACCCAAAGGACAGAACACCGAGCCACAAACAAAGCAATGTGGTCTACTCCATTCAGTGTAGTGAAGACTGCAGTGAGCGCTACATTGGGGAAACAAAACAGCCACTTCACAAGAGGATGTACCAACACAGACGGGCGTGCCAGAGTGGACCGGCTTCTGCGGTACATCTTCACCTAGAAGCCACGGGCCATTCTTTTGAGGACAGTGAGGTTCAGATCTTAGCCAGGGAAAAGAACTGGTTTGAAAGGGGAGTTAAAGAGGCTATTTTTGTCAAAAAAGAGAATCCGTCATTAAACAGAAATGGGGGAGTGAGATATAACTTGTCGCCCATTTATAATGCGATTCTTAGACCAGTCAAACAGAGCCAGGGCAGAGGGGTGGAGAGGGTCGTTAGACGTTGAATAGGGGGTCGAAACAGCCGTCAGAGTAATTTGAAAAACAAAGAGACAGATTAGGGGGATCGTTTTCAGAGCTTTTGTCATTGTCGGACGCGCCTCCCGGCAGCTAGATATAAGCAGGGTCTAACCAGTACAATAACCAGAGCTGACGAAGCCTCTCGGATGAGCGGCGAAACGTTTTCAACCAAACAAACTTTGTCCAGTTGACAAATTGAACTTCTCCTTTGATCATGGATTCTACCTGGACGACTGAGGGACTTTTCACTTACTGTTGGTAGGTTGGTTTTTGACCACATAATCTGCAAACAAACCGAATTACTGAATTATTACAAAATATTTACAACTTTTGACACTTTAAACATCTCATATTACTGTATCTACTGCTCCTTTCATGTTTTATCGAATGTTAGTTTAAACTGGCAAATGCTGAATAGGTTAAATTTAGTTTATTTCTAGTTATAACTGTCCAAGGCCCTGCTTGCTTATAATATCAGTACAATGGACTCTTTGTTAGGTTCACATTTTTCCTGCTAATCCACGGGATCGCCACTTCTCATTTGTCTAAATACATTTACACAATTACTACAGCACACAGATTTGTAGCTTGTGTTGTTTCATGATACAACATAATAAAATCACTGTATGTAGGTCAATTTTTGACATTTATTTTTTTTCCCCAAGATACAACATTTATTAAATAATATTTCACAAACATACATAGAGACTGTTGTAGCCCCATTGAAAACACAAAAAAACAAGCAGACAGGAGTTGTAAGAATCATTAATTTTGGCACTACTGGACAAAATGAACAGGACCATGCATTGTTAGCTGTGTAGGCCATTACTCCAAAATGCCTTATTTGAGTTTAAGTTTTAAGTACTTGAATCTTTATAACTGTAGCATTACTCTACACCAGACCAGACAGAAAAGACATGCTGCAGTCATGCAAAAATACTGAAACACAGTTTATTTGGAGCAGTGGTGGAAAATATGTAGGAATTGTAAAAATTGTAGTTTTTGATTAAAAGAAATATCAGATATGTCCTTTGGGTAAAACAGTAGTTTAGTTGATTTTTATGTAGTCAGTTTTCTGTCTCCTTTGTGGTTTCCTTATTTTCAACCATTTCCATTTTATAGGGTGGATAAATATTTAAAGGAGAAGTAAGTGAAAAAGAACGTGAGTCATATTAACAGTAACACAAGTTTCTTTGTAATCCAATCTGAGGTTATGTAATGACATCTGTATATAATCCAATGGTGATAGTAGCACTCAAAGTACTAATATCAGTTTATTAAATAGTGGTTTTAGCAGCATATTGTAGTAGTACCAGTATTACAAAAAAAATAATTAAAAAAATCAAGAAGCACCAAATCTCATCCAAATATGTATAGTACATGGGATGCATTTAAAATATAGTAAAATGTGTTAATTTTTAGTTTGTTCCCATTTTTAGATCAGTGCATATCAGTTGTAGTGTTATTCAATGGTTGCTACAAGAGACAAAATTATACACAAATGTCGACAGTGTTTGGCCATAGAAAATAAAAATATGATAAAATAATAAAGTTAATACTTTATAATCCATATAGATCCTATCTCATATATTCTCTCTAAATCTCTTTATAAAAAGTTTTCTTGCTCCACAGGTGTCATTGGTTGATATATAAATCTGTAAAATCGGTGAGAAGTAAACAAGTGATGCCAGTTCATTTTGTTGTTGCTTCATTTTTGTCCCTGCACAGCTCCCATACACAGACTGCCCTCTTCTTCTATGGTTTCTAGTGCATCAGTGCGAATGGCTTGGGTTATAAGGTTCAGCTCCTCACACATGGTCTCATAGCGATAGGCCACACGGATGTCTGGGACGTTGGTGCGTCTGATGTCATTGCTCTCCTGTCCCTCCTTGATGTAGTTTGGACCGAGCCAGTAACTTTTGACCTAAAGGAAAGAAGGGAAGGTTTGATGAATGGGCCCCAATCTTCGCAGGTGGCTCTGGCCCAGACCCCAGACTTGGGACGAAACCAAGTGGTCCCAGCTGGCCTTGACCAAACACCCACAACTTGAACGAATCAACATTTGGTGATGTATTTATTTTTTACCTTATTTAAAAGCTTTGGAACAGAAGATCAAATTCTAACACAAAAGTAACAAATTTTAAATAAAAACGTACGTATATAAAAGGTGATTCCTCCCAAAAGAGGCCCCAATATATTTACATGTATAGTACGAAATAAATGCAAGTCTTGGTTTAATTCATAATACAATCATTATAACATTTTTGTTGAGTCACACAATATTAGAATTATTTCGGTTGTCAAATAGGTATTCATTTAAATAAAAAAAACCTTAATGCTATAAATACAATCGTAAACAACAGTAAACAAACCTGATGTGAGAATCCACTCATCAGGACACTGTTTCTGGCCAGTTCACACATGTCACAGGAGCTCAACTTCCACACCTGAGCTGCAATACTATACTCCTCCATTAGGGGCTCCTGCATACATTACACCACAATATAAAATAACCCCAAGAGCTCTTTTAAAACATTATAGATTAAAGTGAAGGACTGACTGACCTTGGTGAAGTGAAACTGCAGTGGGTCGTCAGTGGATAGGGACACCATGAGGCCACGGGACAGGTACTCGGGGAGGGGGTTACGATGGTAACTAAGGAACAGGCTGTTATTGCTGAGGGGGGACATGGCGATGCCTATCTGGGCCAAGTAGTACAGGTACTGCAGTACAGGAGCCTGGAAGAAAATAGTGATATCTGCTTGTATTAACCCTGGCAGCTAAAATGTGTTCTACTTCTTTTGAACACCAAAAACATTGCCTTTTCATAGTGATCTATGAATCAATATGTGACTGTTTTATAAAATATATGTAAAATTTTCAAATAAACATTCTATTTGCAATTTATGTTGTACCAAATGTTGTCTAACTGAACACTTATTTATGTTGCTAATAGTAAAAAAGTTGATCATTTTGTCCCAATTCAAATAAACTGTCACAATACACCATGTACCATATACCATGTCTAAATACGGACAGACCAGACCTTTCTGAGCAATAGTCCGTGTGAGATATTCTCGGAGAGCATGAATCCAGAGACCAGGTGATGAATGGGCCCCGCCTCACCACAATGAGGCCGCAGCACCAGAGTATGGAAGCCCCGCTGCCTACGACATGCAGAGCAAAACACTGAATGATATTGTACAAGGTCATGTAGTAAAGGTGTGAAAAAACTGCCTCAAGAGCTTTTAATATAATGTGATAGCTGGCTCAAGGTGCTATTGATTATTTATAAGAGAATCTGATACACTGCTAGACTGCAGAACTTTGCCCAAGGTCAGAGAGGAAATCTCTGCAATGCTGAATGCTGGTCTATACATAAACAATTTTAGTTAGGTAATATAGGCCATCTAAAATAAATATGCAAGTTCTGTGAAATTTAAAGGTGCACTATGTAACATTTTGGTTGAGGATCCGTCCCCTGCTTGTTTCCATGATATGTCATTGCTCTGACAAGAATGTTCCCCAGTATGACATTAAACACTTACATTTATTACAAGTGGTTTTATAGCTCTAAAATATCTATAAACAGGCATTCTTGTTCTGGTTTTGTCTCCATGAAGATAGAAGGGTTTAATACCATATGGTGAAACATTCCCGTCAAAGCAATAGCATCTCCATGGAGACAAGCATTTGACGGATCCTCCCCCAGAAAAGTTACACAGTGCACCTTTAATAAACCTGACTTTTTAAAAATCATCTTAAATTTACACTTCTGGCGCCCAGTGTGGCCTCTGGAGTAGGGTGTAATCAATTTGTTATGTGGCCAAGTAGTACCACTGGTCTACTAAAAGGTTAAAGATTTTCCAAATTTACAAATGTCTGCCAATACATTTACTTAGGTACAGTATCAGTAAGTGTATGTATCATTAACTTTATCACTTCAGGTTTACAAGAAAATCAAGGCACGCTGAAAGTGTAAGAATTGTTACAGCACAAAACTGACACCAATTAACACTCGTCTAATTTGTTTTCCAAGTGCAAAGCACACTCGCAAAAAGGTTATGTAATGACTGTTAATCGTAATTGTCTAAGCATAATTACTTTTTGCTTGTAACCTTTTGTTAAATAAACCATAATTATATAATAGTGTATCTTAGAATACATCTATGATATAAAGTTATTTAGATATTTTGTAGAGTCATGGTGACAGCGATTCTGCTTTACATAACCCTCAAAAGAAGTAAATACAAATACAAGCACTGTGTACCTTAACTTTTGTAATCAACATTCCTAGTATTTTATCAGTAAAGTGACCTCAACCTCAAGGTTTTATTACTTAGTATTCCAACTCACTTGCGCAGGTGGTTGAGCACAGTCATATTTGCAAACATATAGTAGAGGTAGTAGGAGTAGGGTGGGTTGTCCTCCTCCGTCCAGTTTTCAGGGAGAGGACTGTCTGAGTTGAAGATATGTTGCTCCGGTTTGGACTCGTCATCAACACTATCAAAGCCGACAACCTAAGGTGTTTATATGCACAAACAGAGAATATGAGAAACATTCCCAATATGCATATGGTGTGGTATTGAGAGATCATGGTGCTATTGATATTTTGCAGCTGATGTCATCAACATTCCTTGGGGGTGTGATGGTAACTGTAAACTCTGAGGCTTTTTAGTCTGATCTTGAACACAATCAGACCAGAAAAAACTGACTTGGTTGGAACAACAGGTGAGTTGATTTGTGCTGTTAACGTCCCTGTCTCAAATAACATTTCAGTCACAGTCAAAATGTGTTGTTTAAATAAATTTTGTATTTTTTATTGACCTTTCTTATGATCTTGTGCTAATGTGTGCATTGTTCTGCCAATACACATACATGTAGAACACCCCCAGCGTGATGTCCCCGCAAAGTATCATCTTGCTATCTTGAATATCCCTTATTAATAGATTATTTAGAATACACATTTTCTCCTGCCCCCTTCTAATAGTGAAGCAATACATCACATTATAAAGTCTTACATGCTGCAGGAACAGGTGCAGCTCCGGGTGGCTGCTGGGATCCACTGTGACCTCGAACAAAGGTATAAAGATGTTTTCTAACATTTCCTGGAAGTTGGACAGCTGTTTCTTTGTGTGGTAGACGTCACTTTAGAGAGAAAACAGATGAATCGGGATTCAAGTTACCATAGTGATTTAACTTTACTTAAAGGTGCACTACGTAATCTCTCTCGTTGAGGCGATGTATTGGTTTCCCTGGAATATTCCACAGTGTAGATAAGCAGGTGATGCGGTCAAGCCAATTCAGATCTGTGGAGAGGCTACCCTGCTTATAGTAAGAATGTCAGCTTTCAAGGTATTTTTGAGCATTGAGTAAATTAAAGGAAAGTTAAATAGTGCAACTTTATGATAATACATAAACATTTAAGTATAGTATATATAAATTTCACAGGTCGTGTAGTTTTTTGTGGTTCTTTGGATTATGTGTACTTCATTTTTTAAAATACAGCAACATTTTGAAACTTTATAACCCAACAACTACTCACAATAATCTTGGAACTTGAACGAGCCAGCGGACATTATCTGAGTACACCTGATGTTTGACTGCCCATTTGGCCAGTTTGTCCCACTCGTTTCTGGAGCGACCATAAATGGAAAGTCGCAGCTCCACGTTTTGGTATTTACTCTCTTCCAGATCAGCCATCACTTCCTGCAAGAGCAATGACGCACAGTGGTCAGCTGAGGGCGCTAAAGGGACACATTTTCTCTTCACAGTAAATGGGTTAATATTTCATGTATTTATGCAGTGAGCACCTTAATGATGTGACCGAAGTATATGCCCTCTATGTAGTTATCAGTCTTAATGAAGATCTCCCTCAGGATGGACTCTCCGATCGGGTTGTACTTGGAATTGAACTTGTCAAAGCGATGAAAAGTGTTCCTGTCCTGAATACAAATGAGGATCATATTAGCATTGACCAGCAGTGTACTTCGAAAGTGCACTGCAGAAAGGTAGTGCATCATTTACATAACCAGCACAGTTAGTTATAATATAAATTGTATTCAATATTTTAAAAAACTGCACTGAAAAGAAGTGTTGAAGATGCGCAAGGGAAGTTACAGTGAATGAACATCTACATAGCATTAAGATAAGATAAGATAAGATAAGACTTTCTTGATCTCACACAGGAGAAATTTACTTGCCACAGTAGCTCCAGGACAGTTTGAAAACAAGAAAGAAAAGTGCATGCATGCAAGAATGGAATAAAGTAAGTAATAATAAAAATAAATACTACTACTACTAATAATAATACAAACATTAACAAGAGGAGCATGGGAAAGAGGATATTGCACGTCTGGCCTATATAGTAGAATTATACAGTCTGGGGATGAAGGATCTGCGGTAACGCTCCTTCTTGCACTGGGGGTGCCTCATTCGTTAAGTGCATTATTTAATATATAAATAAATGTACACATAAAACACACATACAAACTCATAATAATGTATAAGTCTTATATAGCACGTTTCTGTGCGTCCTTTTTATGTGATCTATATTTTTTGTATAAGACTGTCTCACACTTGTATTGTTATAATGATATCTATGTCCAAAATCCTACAAAAAATTATTTGAGATGTAAATGATTGATGTAAACACTTTTAACTCAAATACTATTCAATATCCCCTTCTTTGCAGCGATCTACAATCATAACACCACCAGGTAAATGCGTCAGTACCACTGGTCTATACTCACAGCGTGCATGTCCAAAGTGTCCACGCTGAGGTCGAAGGCTGTGAGGTTCATGCTCTCAAAAACCTCCATCAGCGTCTGGCCCTTCCCCCGGTCCATATGAACGATCTCGGTGTTGTTTTTCTTCATAGCCCTTTTGATGAAGCGTAATAGGTGCTTTTGATTCATACAGGAAGACGCGTGGATGTGTGTGTCGACCTGGACTCAAAGAGAAAGAGGACATTTACATTTCAGAAAGCAGAAGCTCGCGCTGCTCTGATGTATGAGTAGGAAACAGCTGTGGAGTTCACCTTACGGATATTGTAAAAGTCTCTATGGGGGACTTTCTTTTGCGCTGCCAGTTCTTTCATCTCGTTTAACAGGACGTGCATCTGAAACTTGGAGCTGAGGTACTGTAGGCGGCGGTAGCAGAAGGATTTTCTGTGCCAAAGAGTAATATTTACTTAGATAATTAGACTATTTAATCACATAATACAATATTGGCTCTAAAAGATCTGAAACAAAACAAGGCCTTAATAGATGCAAACCTTGAGAAAAGTAAGTCCTGTTGGTTTAGTCAATGAAAAGGCCTTAACACAGTCTCTTTGCCATTGTAATAAAATAATCAACTGCTATTTGTCCATCTTTTTCACACTCTAGCCATAAAATATTTCATTACCTACATACGTGAAAAGTCCCTCAGTCGTCCAGGTAGGACAACATTACCTACATACTAAAATACTCTGTTAGGCTCTTTAGTGTTAATACAATGTGCTGTGTTTTTCTTACACTGGTCCATTGATGATTAGAGCCATCATCACATTCATATCAGCGATGTACTCCTGCAGGTCTGGATAAGGCAGGTCCAACTCAGTGCTCCTGATTAAACAATAACAAACATTTGATTTCCGAGTCAGGCGAAAGGACTAAAATCACTGTATCTCGCCACATCATCCACTTTTCATTATAACAAATTGGGTTATACTAGGCTAAGATAAACTATATATTCATCTATTACACAGCTCTGGTCGTCAGTGAGACATGAGGCAGTCCAACACGCAGAGAATTATGGGTAAACAGAAAAGAAACATCATCCAAGGGCATATGAATGCTCCATTTGTTTAATCTTATGAGATCTATGTCTGCAACAGGCATCTAAATGTTTCAAGGACTTAGAATTAAACTGCTACTTTTATGAGAAGTAAAAATCAAGATGTTCTGAGCATAAGAAAAAGATTATGACATAAGATTGTAATCAATTGTTGATCAAAGTTATAAGCCATAACTTAACTTCATTTATCTAATTTTGTGTTAAAGATGTACTATGAAACATTTTAGTGGAGAAGCTGCTACCTGCCTACCTACAAATATGATTGAATTAATGCAAAATAAATAAATAAATAAATACATAAATAAATAAATACTGTGGACCATTCCAGGCAACAGTGACATGATTTCAGGCATGTAGCTTAAGGTTCAAAGGGTTTTGTTGAAAACCTTTGATATATGAATGGTTCAGCTTATTTTAAACCAATATGTTCATGGGTTTCAGAATAATAAAACACTGTGCCTGTTAATTAAATAAAATTGTATACCTTTTGAATGGAACCTGACACCCATGAATAAATACATATATCACAGTAATTGTAATCAGTGTTAGAATATACAGTGGTACCTCACCTTACGAAAGACTCTACAAATGAAAAATCCAAGTTACGAAACGCCTTCACGTTAAATTTTGGTCTCTAGATACGAAAGAAAATTCAAGTTACGAAACGCGAAATCTCAAAAATTCAATTAACGCGCGCTCAGATGCGCGCTCAGATGCACGCCCCGAAACGTAAATACACTTTATCAACACACACGGGGTTAGGTTCCAAAGGTGACCCGCGGTGGGAGAGGTCCGTGAGGTAGGACAACTTTGTATTTTGCAATTGTTCTACATGTTTTAGGGCTGTAAATGCCTCACCATTCTACGCTTTTCTCATACTGGTTTGAACTGGTTTGAACACTCGAACTTTCATAGATTTTCAACGGAATGTGTTGATAGTGAAGTGTGGGGGGGGCACGGCTCAATATAGCGCCGAACGCGCGAGGGGAGCGGAGGCACAGGATTACTATCGCAACAACACATCATCAGTAGGGTAAAACTCACCTGTCTCACAACGGTCTAAACCCCGCTCACGTTCCCTATTAGTGAGTGAACAATCCAACGCTTGGTGAATTCTGCTTCACAATGATAGGAAGAGCCGACATTGAAGGATCAAAAAGCGACGTTGACACGGCTGCGGGCGCGGGATGGAGCCGCGGCGCCCAGGCTGTGCCTCCCCCTCGGGGCCGAGCACGCGCGGGCGAGCACGGGGTGATTTAATCCTGGTCTGGTCCCGGTTTGGTCCGGGTCTGGACCTGGTCCGGTCCTGGTTTAGACCTGGTCTAGACCTGGTTTAGTTCTGGTCTAGACCTGGAAGTCACATAGAACCAGAGCCCGCCCCGAGCGAGACCCCGTGGTCTTGCCCGCCGATAGAGCACCTTTCTCGGCCTGTTAGCTCAGTGTCAGCCCCCTGGCTCTGGAGGTCAGATAGAACCAGAGCCCGCCCCGTCCCGCTCTTATTCCCTCTTATAACGCGCAAGGAGTGCGGAGACACGAGCAACGCGCTCCTCCAACGGCACTGCCATGTCCCGGGATAATCCTTGTTTATTCCAGGTCCAGTCCAGGTTTAGACCTGGTTTAGACCTGGTCTAGACCTGGTTTAGTTCTGGTCTAGACCTGGTTTATTCCACGTTTAGTCCTGGCTCTACAGTCTCTTAACCAATCAGGAGGCAGAACACAAATGTTACACTATAAAAAAAAAATGTTACGCTATAAAAAAAAACCTTGGAACGGATCTGGCCTTTTCCATTGAAATAGCTACTCAATTTACGAAAAATTCACGTTACGAAACCACTTCTGGAACGAATTAATTTCGTAAGGTGAGGTACCACTGTATAGTGGCAAGATGCATTTTATATTTTAAGGCACTCACTTGTCCATGGTGCCCCTGCTGGTGTACACGTGCATGACGCCGTTCACCATTTTGCACCCATAGCCGATGTCGGGGGGTGTGCTGGAAGGGTCCTGGTTCTCATAGGGATGTGTTTTGGAGGCAGGTGGGTGCACAGTAGCATCTGAAAGAGACAGACTGAGTTACATTTGTGAAGGAACTGGGACACTGCACATAGAAGGAACAGATGGGGTGAGGAGGCAGTGGGGGTGTCTTGCTATGAATTAGCGAGGTAGAAAGACATAATATGCTGTTATTCTCCACTCTTTTCACACCTGTGATTTTTAGCACTTGCACACTCACCAACTCATTATCATTATAGTTTTTGAAGGTGGCACAGAAAGAAAATATTATTGTCAGATCAGGATTTTTTTTTTCCTTTTATTCACCATATCACTAGCCCTGTATGTCTGTACCAGCAGTGCTTGTGGCTTCAGGTATCTCCTCTTCGTACAACTCCAAATCCAGAGGTCTCTCACTGAGCTCCTGAAGGAACCGAGCGGCCGTCCGATAAAAACTCTGCAGAGACAGTCCCATATACTTCTGTCTGATGAACAGGGCCTTCACCACACATTTGGCTGCATCCAGAAGGTCTGTGAAAGGAACCTGCACACGGGGAAAACAATGGATACAAATTATAATACTGCACACAAATCAAATAGACAATGTTTTTTAATTTAGCACTAATTCCTAAGATTCCTAAAAGCAGAAAACATGGGGAACATTTACCAAACATAGATATATATTTTCTACTATTCAAAGCATATTTTTTACTAATATTATTATATAAAGTTTTATTACTATTCTACTACTAATTTCACTTGTACATTAAGTCTCTGACATGTTTATAATTCAGTGGAGCAACTATTGTCAACACAGTTCAAAATTGAAACGGCTATATTAATTAATTAATTTGATGTTCCTGTCATGACTTGTGCTCCCCTCCCTCCTTTCCCCTGAGTGTGTGGGCGGAGTCTCCTGGGATCTGTGATTCATCTCACCTGCTGGCAGTCAAGATCACTGGTTATTTAAGGCTTGCTCACCAATGAGACTCTGCCAGATTGTTTTCATCCGACACATGGTGAACCTCTTGGCTCCTCAACAACTGAGATTTTGTGATCTACGTTACCAACTGATTATATTCTACTTGCCTGCTTTTTCTGCTCTCCAGAGATCCCCGTCTGCTCCAGCCAGATACTCACCCACTCCCGCCTGATATCTACACGGTCCAGCCACATTCTAGCCTGCATCCTGCTTCTGTAAAATAAATTAACCTTTTCCTTTTTCTATTGGTCTGTGTCAATTGCTGTGCCACAACAGAACAATCTGCCCAAATGGACCCATCAGACCAGGACCAAGACCCAGTTCTTCAGGCTCTGGCCACAGAAGGGGTCAGAGTGGGCCATCATGAGCAAATTTAGAAGCAAGTGACTGAAGGACTCCGTGAGTTCTGTTAGTGTTACTCAACATACCACTCAAATGAATCAGCTTGCTGCTCAGCTCTCAACTATGTTGCAATCGCCACTTGCTGGTCAACCTCAAGCGACTGCTCCCCCTCTAGTCCAGCCTCTGATTCAGCCTCCCACCTCTGCTACTCATGAGCCACATATTCCTTCTCCAGAGCGCTACTCAGGTGATCTTGGAGTCTGTGGCCATTTCCTCCTCTGGTCCTCCCTGGTGTTTGACCAGCAACCCAACACTTACTGCACAGATAAGTCTCGCATTGCATTTTTACTTGGTCTCACTGGTCACTGTTAGAGCTGCACAATGGGCCACGGCTGTTTGGGAATCTGACTCCACCTTGTGTCACTCTTATGAGAATTTCACTGCAGAGATGAGGAAGATATTTGACCACCCTCTTAAAGGCAAAGAAGCATCTAGACGTCTACGCTCACTCAATCAAGGCTCTTCATCTGTTGCTTAGTATGCCATAGATTTTCGCATTCTAGCTGTTGAGAGTGGTTGGGACCCTGCTTTACAAAGCATTTTTATGAGGGGGTTGAGCGATAAGTTTAAAGATAAAACTGGCTGCACGCGATGAGACTAACACTCTTGAAAAACTTATTTCCCTGGCCACCCATCTTGGCAATAGACTTGAAGAAGGACAAGAGCATGAGAGTCCTCACCTCGTACACTTGCATTCAGATTACTTCCTCTTTCTCCATTGCTCCAACTAACGATCCCCATGTGCATTTCAGTTCCCCTGAGCCCTCTATTGGAGAAGAACCTATGCAGCTGGGCTATGCTCGATTGACTCCTGCCGAACGCCAGCACTGCCAGTGGTCTGGGCTGTGCATTTACTGAGGACCACCCGGTCAACAAAAATATCAACACCTGGGGTGCATTTATACATTAAGCATATACCACGCAATATCATACATTACACTCTAATTAACCCATCAATCGTGACTTTAGTCCACAACCACAACATGCCAGCACAGAACCGCGCAGAATAAAATGCCAAAACAATGGACTACACACACAAAGCACATCAGGTAACAGCGGCAGATGTCAGCCCCATGCATTAAACAACTGCATTAAAATCATGGAAATCAATGCTCAACCCACCCACAATTTTAAAAAAGTGTCTTACCTTCATGCCATTAATAAAGTGCTCCCCCCGCTTCTGGTCCCCCCTTGTGTCGCTTAGTGCCTCCTCCTCGATTCATTTTACTAAACTATAATGCTAAGCATCCGACCGTCCATCTATCTCATCTTCTACTTTGACTAACTTGACCACACTCACAATCTTCACCGTTCTATTTCTCATGAAAGTGATTAAATGTTGTTCCTCGAAAAGGTTTACTATCGTCTTCCATATAAAGTGTTTTCCACTTCATATGCGAGCGCTACCAATTCTTGGTAGCAACTAGTGCAGTGATTGGTCAATTCTTGGTAATTCTTGGTAGCAACTTGGATAGACATTGGTCAAATCATGGTAGCGCGAGCTCGACTCGCAGCCGGTGTACTGTCAAATTGAGACGCTTTGTCAGTTTAAGACGCCTCCTCGAGATCTGCGCAAGCGCGCATGATGTAATGGCTTAAGATGCCTCCTCGAGATCTGCGCAAGCGCGCATGATGTAATGGTATAAGACGCCTCCTTTGAATGAAAACTAAAACGATGCAGTCAAATGTTAAATCCAAACTATTATAATCTGACGTATGTATTCTGCCACAAATCTAACGTTCACATCTCGTTCTTTACATGCTTAATTGGTTAAAACATAGAATAAAACCAATACTGTTAAAATGTTACTTACTTGCGCAGTAGCGCATAAAACTGTCAAAGCAAGACGCTTCGACAGCCCAGCTGTTTTTAAACCATTACATCATATGCGCAGTAGCGCTCATCTTGAGGGGTCGAGGAGGCGTCTGAAAGTGACAAAGCGTCTCGGTTATCTGACGTAGGTATTCTGCCGCAAATCTAACATTCACATCTCGTTCAAACATACAATAAAACCAATAGACTGTTAAAATGTTACTTACTTAAGCAGTAGCGCATGAAAGCGTACGGCTTTCACATCACAGCTGTAGCTCAGCTGTTTCTAAACCATTACATCATGCGCGCTTGCGCAGTAGCGCTCATCTCGAGGAGGCGTCTTAAACCATTACATCATGCGCGCTTGCGCAGTAGCGCTCATCTGGAGGAGGCGTCTTAAACCATTACATCATGCGCGCTTGCGCAGATCTCGAGGAGGCATCTTAAACTGACAAATGCGCGTTTGCGCAGATCTCGAGGAGGCGTCTTAAACCATTACATCATGCGCGCTTGCGCAGATCTCGAGGAGGCATCTTAAACTGACAAATGCGCGTTTGCGCAGATCTCGAGGAGGCGTCTTAAACCATTACATCATGCGCGCTTGCGCAGATCTCGAGGAGGCATCTTAAACTGACAAAGCGTCTCAATCTGACAGTACACCGGCCGTGGGAAATTTCCCATAAGGCAGTGCAAAATAAAATAATGTAATACCTTAAACACATAATCACGGCGCCACCGTCACTATAATATATATATATGTAGTTGTAAGTGGTATAAATACCGAACGGGTCCTTTCAGTAAAGGCAATGGCGGAATTTTTAAGACAATGGAGGCACGTAACGACCGAATAGCGGGTGGGCCATGGCATTGCGGGGCTGCGGCCCTTCTGGCATGTGCCCAAATGCCAGACCGCCCAGTCCATCACTGGCTACAGCAGAAAGAAGCCCCACTGACTCCTCTCACCTCAACCCTCACCCCTTTTAAATGGTCTAGTGAGGCAGAAGATGCCTTTGCTACTCTTAAGACTCTGTTCACCTCTGCTCCAGTCCTAACTCACCCTGATCCCTCCAGGCAATTCACTGTAGAGGTTGATGCTTCTGACTCTGGGGTGGGAGCAGTCCTGTCCCAGCGTTCCCCAAGAGATCAAAAGATTACTCCTTGTGTCTTTTTCTCTTCCCGTCTGTCTCATGCAGAGTTAAATTATGACACTGGAAATGGAGAGCTTTTGGCAGTGGTTTTGGCTTTGCAGGAGTGGAGACATTGGCTGGAGGGTGCAGAACATCCCTTTGTTGTTTGGACTGACCACAAAAACATGTCATATCCCTGTTCTGCCAAGAGGCTCAACTCTCGACAGGCTAGATGGGCACCATTTGGGAACCATCCCTGGTTCTCGGAATATAAACCCAGACGCCTTGTCCCATCAGTTCACTCCTGATGTCTTAGAATCTCTGCCTGCTCCCATAC
The DNA here is from genome assembly GCA_036785185.1 of Paratrypauchen microcephalus. Lineage (NCBI taxonomy): Eukaryota > Metazoa > Chordata > Actinopteri > Gobiiformes > Gobiidae > Paratrypauchen > Paratrypauchen microcephalus. Next base: position 1,330,117 of record JAVJIX010000016.1, on the reverse strand, counting down.
TGCCTGCTACTTGTGTGACTGATGATCCAGATAGCTCATCTGAGGCTTTTCCCTCTATGTCTATTCATTGAGAGATTGAAAGAGTGGTCCCTGAGACTCAACGATCCCAACCTGCCTCAGGTAACTGCCCACCTGACTATTTGCCAGAGTCAGTTTGAGCTTAGGTCCTCCAGTGGGGGCCTAGGTCCAAACTCACGTGTCACCCTGGTTTCCACTGGACCTTAGCTTTCCTTTAGCAGAAATTCTGGTGGCCATCTATGATCAAGGGCACTGTCTTTTATTGCTGCCTGTACTACCTGTGCCTGAACTAAGTCTAGTCATCAAGCACTGTCTGGTCTCCTCAACCCCTTAGCTATTTCCAGCAGACCATGGTCCCACATTGCTATAGATTTTGTCACTGAGAACACAAACTCTGACAGTAATACTGTTATAATCACAATTGGGGACAGTTTCTTTAAAGCAGTGCATTATGTACCCCTCTCTGAAACTGCTAATCTTTTGGTCCTTAATGTGTACAGGCTTCACAGCATTCCTGTAGATATTGTTTCAGACAGAGGTCCACAATTCACGTCAAGTGTAGAGGGCATTTTGTTAAGCTCGGGGAACTTCTGCCAGTCTCTCGTCTGGGTACCACCCTCAATCCAATGGTCAGATGGAGTGGACTAATCAGGACCTTGAAACAGCCCTGCGCTATGTCATGCCCGTAACCCAGCCACATGGAGCACTTATTTACCTTGGATTGAATATGCCCACAACTCTCTAATATTCTCTGCCACAGGTATGACCCCATTCATGACTTCTCTTGGTTTTCAACCTCTTTTTTGAGAGGGGGGATGTGGCAGTCCCATCAGTCCAGGCTCATGTAAGGTGCTGTTGACAGGTATTAAGGACTGCTCGTGCTGCAGCGCACAGCAACTCGCAATCAGAGATTTGCAGATAGACATCGTAAGCGTTTGTAATCTAGGTGACCAACTGATTATTTTCTACTTGCTGGCTTTTTCTGCTCTCCAGAGATCCCTGTGTGCTCCAGCCAGATACTCTCCCACTCCAGCCTGATATCTACCCAGTCCAGCCACGTTCCGGCCTGCATCCTGGTTCTGTAAAATAAATTCACCTTTTCCTTCTTTTTTTAATTGGTCTGTGTCCTTTTTTTTTTGGGTCCCACCATTGCTGTGCCACAACAGCTCCTCCTGTATTAATAGGCACGAGTTTTATAGTTGAGACTTGCACTTAAATACAGAAAAGAAATACAACACTTGAATATCAATCAAACCAAACAAACAATATTTATAAGGCGCTTTTCATACAAAATTGTAACACAAAGCGCCTAAAAATATAATATGACAATTATATTTAGGGGGCCAAGCACCGAAGGTGTTGCCTGGAAGAATCCATGACTCATCGCTGTACCAGCGAGTGAGTCTGGTAACGCTTGGTCCAAAATGCGCTGCGGTTGCGCGTAGACAGACAGCTAAGTGAACCAATCAGAGATTGCGCCATCTTGATTCAAAACTGAGGCGGAACTTCCGCTGCCTAAGAGTGACTTTGCGGGCAAAGGCGGGTGCACTGACGTCACCATCTTTGAACGAATCAGAATCGCGGAGTCCGTTTGTAACCGGAGGAGCGAGGGTGGATGGAGGGTGTCCAAATGGTATCGCGGTGTATAGGAAATACAGAGAGATATCATTTGGCTGGCCAGGTAACCGAAGGTGCTGGGCACCCTATAGGAATTGCTTTCTGTTGCCCAGGCAAGTTGCCTAGTAACCCTTTGATCTTTCCTTTGATGTTCTGGTCTCAAAGTTATTGTTATTATTATTATTATTATTATTATCATATAGGAAGTCTATGGCAGCCCCTAGAACCATCTGGTAAAAAGTTGTGAAATTTGGCATGCACATTCCAGCCAGTCTCCTCATTACCCACAGCAATTTATAGGTCCCCAGCCCCAACCGTCTAGTGGCACCAGCAGGTCAAAGTTGCAGAAATTTGTCAATTGCCTAGCAACGCACCTAGCAACCTTTGATATGTCGTTGATGTGTCTGTTCTGACGGGGTTAGACCCTGACCGTGTCAGACCCTGTCAGACTCTGTTAGATCCTGTCAGACCTTGTTAGACCCTGTTAGACCCTGTCAAACGGTGCTTTGCCCCCGCATTTCTGCTTGCAGCTATATTTTTCATTGTTTCCATAACCTTAATCTATTTTCCTCTGGTGCATTTACTTAATTTGACAAGCTGTAATCTTTGGCGTGTATGTTCTCTATGTGTGATATAAATAATAAACAAGGGAAAAGAGGACTGGATTTCATAAAGACAAATTAAACGTAAGACCCTTATCTCAAGCCTCAATCAGTCCATACACAGGCCAAACTTATTACTCACCATAGTTATTCTGCCCATAATGTATCTTGTGTTTCTATATTCTATCTTGAAAGTCTGTTTTCATTATAACACCTTATTTTATGCAAGCCTTTTATTTTATCATAGTTTATATTGTACTTTTAAGATTCTTGTTTTATGTGGCACAATGTTGTTGAAGCAGATTCCTAGTGTGAGCCTTACCCCACATTTCTCCTCTCCAGAAATAGCGACTCTCTGATACTCTCTCTCTGGGACCAGCTCTCTCTCCTGAAAGTCCGGCACCTGGCTCTGCTCCTTCATGTATCTAATGACAAATCAATAACACAGATCACATTCATCTGGTCGCTCTGGGAACAATGAAGCAAAAATAGCAGGACTTACTCCAGATCCGTGGCACTGTCAGTCTTCATGAACTCTTGTTTAGCGCGGAGGAGGATGTCAGGCTCAAACCTACGAGTACAGGTGATATACAGTTTCTTGTATTCAATAAGGTCCACTATAGCCACGTTGCTATGCTATTTGTAATCTTATGTAATCCAATGAATGCAATAGTATTACACTAACATGGATATTGTGCAATGTGTTTTATGGATGTTGATACCCTCAATAGAATATGTTTTAGTTACTAGTGTTGTCACAGTGCTGAGATTTCTATGGAATTATACAATATAATGCAGTTTGTCACACAAAATAGTAATTTCTATAATACTACCTTGTAGTTTATCTACGACTTCTGAAATAGATCAAATGCCATTATAAAACTATTCAGGATACTATTCAACATTGCTCTATTTATGTAATTTCCTCATTATCAAGGCATGCTTTAATGAATATCTCCTTTTAATAATTGTTTTAGTATTTAGTATCGGTATAGATTTTAAAGATATTTTATTAGCCCTCGATTTTGATCTGTTTTAAATTATTTTTAAAAAGCTTTTCAGTGCAGAAACTCAAAAATATTAAACAAAATTACACAATGTTCATCTTAAACAATATTCATGTGTAAAAGCCGTACTTGACATCTTGGCTGATCTGGCGCTCGAGACGCTGTCGTCTCTCCTCCAGTTGTTCGATGGGACTGTCCTCCGGAAACTCGTACGGGGCACTTCTCATCTCACTCTCAGCCAGACTGCGGGAGAATAACTCCTGTACACATATGGACAGTTTTCATTTAAAACAATAATCATCCAATACACATAATGAACATCCACAACTGTTGATCCAAAATGTTCTACATGCAATTCCAAATGGCAAGTGTGGGAAGTGTTAGATCCAGTATAGACTGAAAAAGCATTCTATTTCTCAAGAAATGTAGACCTACCTATTAGGCCTGTCACCATAACAAATTCTGAAGGATAATATATTGCTACAGACGTATACTGTGATAAACGACAATATAGAAACTACTTTGTCACTGATACAATAACAATGTAAAAAAAAACAATTTTAAATGGACATTATCATTAAGAGGCATGAGCTGCAACAAATAAATAACTAAAATAAGACTGAATGAATAACTTGCCAAAAAAGTCACATCTTAAATGTAATTGGGTTACAATTAAAAAAATACCCCAAATCTCCCCATTTTTTACCCCAAAAATGTTCTAGCTATTGAGCAATAAGACAATATAATTATTGTGACAGGTATACTACCTATTAACAAATTATTTTCATAGAACAGCAATACATTTTGAGGCATGAGTGAATGATATGTTTATGCGCATTATGTTATATACATGCAATAAAGGATGATCTTTTAAATTAGCATACATATTTTGTCAGTGTGTTTGTGCTTATTAGGCTTAATCAAACCCTGACAATTTCATCTTAAAGAACATAAATGATAAGATACTTAGCAATCCAAATTACCATGAACACACATTTTTTAGATATTTGATCTGTACCTCTGCAATCTCCTTGTATTTCCCGTCCATAGAAGTGCGCAGATCAATGGACTGTTTCAGAGAGACTGGGATCCCGGGTAAGGAGTGCTGCGGAGTGAGCAGGTGCCGCTTACCACGAGGATCCACTGCTGAGAGACAGATGGAAAAAAGGCAGAAAATGAAAATAATGCATCTGGTCTGTTTAGCTTATTTGGATTTGTTTTAGTTTAAAAACCTGTTGCCAAAAGCTTGTTACAAAACTACAGTCTAATTCAGTCCAAAATAATAATGCATGTTTCACTCACTCCTGTTATGTTAAAGGGACAGAAAGAGAGGCACTGGCCAGTGGGCCTTGTTTGGTCCTTACTCCTGAGTTTGCTCTGAGCTCAGCGGCTGTTTGTGCCTCAAGACACAATGGAGGATTCAGGTGGAGAGCCATCAGCATATCACCGGCTAATACCCTCTATTGTTCCACTGCACCGGGAGTTTATATGCACCCAGTTGTCATGGAAAGCCAAGAGGGACAAACAAGTGGAGAGCCTTTGAGAGGGGCAGCTGCAAGCCTTGCCACACCAGGGAAAGAGTCAGATTCTGGACAACATGGATATTAATTGTCCTTCTGTAACAACTGACCTGCTGCTGAAATATTTAAAGTCTTTCTAAATATTTAATCCAGTGAAGTGCTAGAATGACAGCTCATCCTGTATTTTTAGATTTTTTACAAGACTAGAGACAGCAGTCATCCAAGGCAAACGTAAAGAGCACATAACTGAAATCATGCTTTTTAATGAAAAGTATGTTTTCTATTTCTATTTTTTTAATCAACAGGAACAAGATAATAGCTGGACTGAAACATGGCATGGCAAATTTCAAACCTCCACAGCACATTAATATGAGAAAAACAAGATGGTAGAAGTAAACAGTAGAACAATATCATAGTGTGATTCCAAAGACAAGTTTAATGCACAAGATGTTATGATGTGACTGCCATTGATTTGTCTATCCACTTGTAAACACGCTGTTGCTAACAGAGCACATTGCCAATTAACAGCTTTACAGAGAGGAAGCTAATCATGGCATATTTCATACTGAGTGTATCAGCACAGAAAACAAACATACAAATTACCAAGCATTGTTTTGGATTCATATTAAAAATCACACATTTGAAAATAAAACTCTCTTGTGCATAACATTGTTTCTACAATGAGAGGTGGGAGCTCAATTATTTGCCAAAGCTCAGCATGTGTTCCTCACCTTCTGCTCAACACTGTCCAATCAACACGTCCTCCTCAACACTAAGTTTCTGTGATGCACAAACTCTCTTCAGCATCCAAAAATCCCAAACTAATCCAATCTGACCTTTTACAATGAATCTTCCCACACCTTTTACAAGAGCTCACACATTCACGTCTTTTGTATCTGAGCCACAGTGAAACTAATTGGCCAAGGACTAGTGCTCCGAGAAAAGACTAGATTGAAAATGAATGGGCTCAGGCAAATAAGTGAATAAGCTCTTCTGTGCAATGAGCAATAAAGTGCAAAAATACTGCTTATAAGATCAGGACCTGTGCAAATAGTGGGAGGGGGCTGTTGCAGATTAGACTGACAATGTGCACAATATTACTGCATTTCTAAAACTAATTCTTACCCTTTGTTTTTAATTTATTTAACCTTTCACCAGAAAATCCCACTGGGATTTAAACCAGGGGAGTCCTAGCTCCAGAGGGGATTCTATTGTACATGATTTTTAATGGTTGGAGAAACTGGAGCACCCGGAGGACACAGACACAGAGAGAACATGAAAACTCCACATAGAAACACCCCATCTAGTAATCAAACTTGGGACGTTCACATTGCCACTGGTCAAATGTGTTCGATGTACATTCAGGTACAAACAAAAATGCTTGCAATTGGCAGTAGATTTAAATCAACAGACTTGTTCTGTTCTCATTAAAACAAGTTAGTCAAATTGATACTATACTATTATTTCAGTATCAGAGGCCATATAAAAAGAGTGAGTGCCAATATGTAGCTATCTGTACTCATTAAGTCATAACAACATGTCGCACTGAGCCATCTGTTAAGGCTTAATAAGTCCGGTGCAAAGGGCAGCTACTTGGAGATGAAAACCTGCAGGTGAAATGGTTGTCTGTTTGTAAGTTAACAACACCATGTAATGCATCAGAACTAATGAGAACTGTACCAAAAATATACATGAATAGAGGTTATAGTAAACCTAAATCATGCACTGAACTACTACTACATGACACACAAATTACAACACAGTATTTTTAAACCAGTTTCCAAGGTGTTAAAACTTGGACCAACTGCACATGGCACATAAAATAGTTATTAATAAAAATAATCTACATTTGCGTAATGCCTCAGTCAGTTTTTTGATCAAATATGTTTCACAGCTCATCCAAGCTGCTTCTTTAGTTCTGGTCAGGTCAAAATTTTTATCCAATTGACAGAATTTAATTTCTCCTTTACAACATATCCGATTCTACACAACTCAGAATACACATTTTACATACAATTTGCAAGTGAAAGGTTCAAACCTGGATCAAATTATGTCAATGGCCGTACTGTCATAATAGCACCATGATACATTTCAAATATAGATGGTATAGATGGTCACATTTTTATAAAGTGCGTTTCCACTTTCAAGTGTTTTACATCAAGGAACTACTCACTTCATCTGTGGGAGCTAGAATCACACTGCCACCCTCTCGGTCAGTGGATCTGACAACTCAACCAATGATGTTTATGTCGAGTGCAGGATTTGAACCTCCAGCCTCCGGATCAGGTAACAAACAATCAGCTGAGCCACTAGGTCACTAATCTCCACATAGAAAATACTGGAAAGAAGTCTTAACCAGTTCAGTAAAGTTCAGTTATAGAACCATGGCAGTGTATTACAGCGGGCCTATGTGTGATGCAGTAAGTAGCAGTCTGAGTCTTATCTGTGTTTGCTCAGATAACACCAGGCGACAGAGAGGGGTGCAGGATGCGACCATTGGCAAAGACATCCATGCAACCCGGGTCACACAACAGCCAGGACAACCAGACCCTGGGCTAATCCCCTAATGGATGCTATATTTGGATACTTGCATCTATAATTACATAACATCTCATCCCCCACTGTTCACAAGCAAGACACTGTCTTGAATGGACAGCTTCATTCAATATGTGCGTTCTAATCTGTATTGATCTAAAAAAACATAAGAATAATAATCGTTGTATCATGTTGCACAGAGAACGCACTAAATCCTTGCTCTATTTCTCCTCTAAGCTGCAAAAAGAGGTCAAATAGTATCAGCTTGCCGACCGATTTCCACAACATGCATATTTCATCAGAAAAAGTCAGAGCTCAAAACTGGGTGAGGAGAGGTGCAGAGATAAAGAGGAGATAGTAGAGTTTTAGTTTAAGCAGAGGCTTTAGCAGGTCAACCAGCAGGAGGTCAAAGGTTGAGGCTGCATCTCTATGCATCACTATTTTCTATTATTATTATGTTACTTACTCGTGCTTCATACATGCTGTCATTCATAAGGCATCACAGACATAATATTACTACTAAATACAGTATCTTCCAATAATATTACCACTTGGTACTGACAACTGAATACCATCTCAAAAATGTTTATGTTAGCCCCAATTGTTCCTTATAAGACATTGCTTTGAGATTTGTTTTTGACTTTTTGTCAAATTAATACATTCAAGGTTTTATGCACTTCACCTTTCACTGGCCATTACAGCAAAAACAATGCAATATTAGATTGTAAGTTCACACATCAACATAATGCTTATTAAAATTAAACATAATAGCAAGGTTAACTGATCACAAACTACAGATATCTGGAGGCCCAGTCCTCTGTTTGTTTGTACACATCAGCCGCACCTGTCGACCTGCTTTTTTTTTTGTTTTTGCACATTTTGTTTCCAGCCCACACAGAGCCCCTCAGACTCACTGTAAGTGCCTCTTACTGCAAGTGCTTTGGTACGACCTGTACTAAACCAACAGCAGAGGACAGTAAACAAGGCAATCACATAAATAAATACAAAAAATACAAGCTCATTTTCACCACAAGGAACTCAAATTAGTGGTGTGTGTTTTATCACACCACTAATTTGAGTGGTGTGATAAAACACACACCACGCCTTCAAAGCTACCATCCGTAATTAGATTGGCTGACCCGCTCCTGCCAGGTGCCAGGTGAAGGGGAACAGGTTTCACATCAGCCATCTGCTAAATGGAGGAGTATGGAAAAGTGTTTAATCATATAGCTGAATTTAACAGAGGAACAATCACAATATGATAATATCACCAAAATAGAAAGTCACTACATGAATCAGATCATGATTAAATATGTTATTTACCAACAAGGACTAACCCAAAGGAGGGCAGAAATGGGGATTACATTGATTTTACATTCACAAGCACTGACCTAGTTGAACCAAACTTGTTCCTTTGGTCAATCATTTAACTAAGTACTTTAAACAGTGCTTAGAAAATGTAGATATGGTTTTCATTTGGGTTTTTGCAAAGACTAAAAGTACATATATTTTCATCAAATAATACAAACTAAATAAAAGGCTCAAATTTTATAATCAATTCTGTCAAAAGGCCAAAACTAAATTAAATGGTTTGCCAATATTCACTTGATGTTTAAATTGTAATTATAATCTTATTTCAGACAAAACTACTGCTAAAGTGACAGCTAACAAGCCTTAATGCATTACTCAGATGTTGCAGCAGGAAGTAGTGTCCCTTGTGCTTCTCTGAAGATGCTGGCTGCTTCATCATTCACCATTACTGCCACTCACTGCACTGTACAGCTGACTCCCTCAAGAGCCCAATCAAAGTCTTTATAAACCAGAAATGCTTTAGCTTCTGCAGCATGCATTGCTTAGAAATACTCTGTTATATTTTTTGCTGGGGCTCTGTTCAAAAAGCTATACATTCTTCCACAAATACACAACCAAGCTTAAAAACCACACATAAAACAAGAGTCCATAGTTGCAGGTGTAAGCAGCAAGGCATATTGATCTGCTAGAATCTGCTTTCTCAAATGCAAAACTCGAGAAAATGCAGGAAAGACGTTTTTTTGAGGGCCCAATCAATGCACACCTTCTCCAAAGACAGCACCGCTCCTGGCTATTACACAAAGGCTCTGTGGGACATGCAGTGAGGGGGAGAAAGAGAGGAGAGAGGGAGGCAGGGATGAAGGGACTACACCAGTGGACCTATACCTCCTATGTCCTATAGCTGTACTGTACTACACTGCAGAGAAAGACGGAGGGAGGAGAGAGATCAAACAACCAAAGACCGGATGAAGTGATGTCTTTGATTTGTGATGAATTTGATTTAGGAAATGATAAATGTGAATAAGGGAAAACAGAAATAAACAAAAGCAACCCTGTCATTTGAGCATCACAGCTGCACGTGTCTGGCCATGCCATACATACACTATTCGTCTTAAGTTGATCCATGGACTCATCCTAGCGTGCCCTCCCCTCTGCCTCTTCCCTCTGTCTGCCACTTGGTCCAGGCCAGCTGTCGCTCCTCTGTACTGGCTCTGCCTCTGCCCTGCTCATTTAAATAACTCAGACATGTTCCTGGGTCGTACCACTGCAGAAGGCAAAGAGGGGGGGGTGGGGTGTCTGGACATAGTGGATGATGCAGTGTGAAAGATAATGTCAAAGACTTGATGTTAAATCCCCCCCTCTCTTATATGGGACAGTCCTGGCTGTGTTTTGCTGAAGGGACCATGTGTTTGGGATGTTTGTGTTTGTGAGTGTGTGTGGAAAATTATGCTTTCTGTATGCTGAGGTCTAACATGTCACTATAGGCTTACACTGCAGTTAGCAAAGCAGCAGTATAGGAGGAATTAAAGGGCCATCACTCCCCCCACTATGAACATGATGGATTTTTATAATGCCTTTTTGTGGGTCTAAATGCAGTAGAGTGCAGTGACTTTTATAGGTAGGCAAGCAGACTTGGGGTGGACATCAATATTTAGTCGATAACAATTTATTAACATCACTTTTTATGCAAACTACATTGCAAATTAGTATATTTATTTTTTCACACTGATCTTACAATTAAATGGATAGTGTGTGTGTTTTTTTATGTGAATCTGTATGGCATCCCCTTCAGCTGTGTCTTCCATTAACATTGACTTAAAGGAAAAGTAACGTTTTTTTACAATCTGAGCCTTCTTTCGGCAATAAAACAAGTAGTTTTACTCACCCATAGCAGTTTGGTGTCAATTGGAGTGGTATCGCAGAAGTTATGTTGGAGCCGTTCTGTTCTACTAATTATCCCGTATCCGTTAACATGGTGCTCGTATCATATGCTCGGGGCATTACTTTGCGCTCTCCAAATAAAACAAACTTTAGCACTTTTCAAATCACAGAAGATCGCTGTGTCAGGGTAGACTTTCAGTGGATTCCAAAACGGCCTGAAACCCGATATCCAGCTATAGTTTCATTTGATGACGTCATCAGAGAGGACAGTGCGCATGCGTGAACTCAGCTGTTTTGTAAACACAGCTAGTCCGAAAGAAGCTAACACCGCTCTGAACTTTACTTTTCTGTTGCGATATCGGGTTTCAGGCCGTTTTGGAATCTACTAAAAGTCTACCCTGACACAGCGATCTTCTGTGATTTGAAAAGTGCTAAAGTTTGTGTTATTTGGACACCGCAAATCAGTGCCCCGAGCACTCATGCTAACAGATACGGGATCATAGAAGAACAGAACGGCTCAACATAAGTTCTGCGATACTGCTCCAATTGACACCAAACTGCTATGGGTGAGTAAAACTACTTGTTTTATTGCCGAAAGAAGGCTCAGATTGTAAAAAAACGTTAATTTTCCTTTAATGCTGCTCCGGTTCTGTAGCTCATGAAAGTAGGTCTGGTAAGTTAGCGGGGACATTTAATAAAGCTAAACTGTTTTGTGACGCAAATATATCACTTTGGACAAATATTGTTTTGAGAAGAAAACAAGCTTTATTAAATGTCCTCGCTAACTTACCGGACCTACTTTCATGAGCTACAGAACTGGAGCAGAACTCGGCTCAGAGGACACGGTCAGGGGTAAGCCAGTGTTAATGGACGACACAGCTGAAGGGTATTGTGATGTAATGGTATTTGATATCGGACCACACCACACCACCAGGTGGCACCTCTGCCCTCCTATATGTTTTTGTGCCTGAAGTAGAATAAACTAGTGTGATAGTACCCAGCTCAGTGTGGTCATGTTTGTGTGAGCTCCAATCTTTGACAAGATATGATAAATTGGTAACGAGTAAGGTAACCCACTCATGTCATCTTCTGATGGAGCGAGCTCAGCTTTAGAAAGCGTGGGAGAAGAATCCCAGGAAAACCGGACCGGAGAACAACCAGTTCAAAATGAAACCATACGAGTAGCACCAGCACCGCCTGTAAGAATGGCAAGGCTTCTGGAACACATTGATGCCTACGACGAATCATTGGAGCAATGGTCGACTTATGTCGAGAGGTTTGAACATTTTATTGAAGCCAATGATGTCCCCGCTGCGAAGAAAGTAGCAGTATTTTTAAGTGTCATTGGGGCAATTACCTATGGCTTACTGCATAGCTTATTAGCCCCGGATAAACCGAGCAGTAAAACTTACAAAGTCTTAGTGGACACCCTGGATAGTAATTTCTCCCCAAAGCCCATAGTCATCGTGGAGAGATTCCGATTTCACAAACGCAATCAGGAAGAGGGGGAGACCATAGCACAATATGTGGCGATTTTGAAAAAGTTATCAGAGCATTGTGATTTTGTCGCACATTTGCAAGACGCCCTGTGCGACAGACTCGTTTGTGGGCTCAATAATGAGACTATTCAAAGGAAACTTTTGACGGAGGAAAAAGTAACATTTCAGAAAGCAGTCGAAATGTCATTGTCCATGGAAGCAGTAGTGAGGGAATCAGCACTTAAAAAGATCACTGTAAGTACATGCTGTGTCCGCATCTTCGTCACAGGGGGGCGACAAATGCTTTCGATGCGGCAAAATAAATCATCATGAACGTGACTGCTATTTTAAGGAGCAGGAATGCCACAATTGCAATAAAAAGGGCCACATAGCTCGGGTGTGTAGGAGCAAAAAGGGTGAAACAAAGCAGGCAAAATCAAAACATGACAGTAAAATCAAACACAAGAAGGATGCAGACAAAGGCAAAATTCATAAAGTGGCTGCTGTTAATTCATCAGATAGCGAGAAGGAGTCATCAGCTGGTTCAGACTCTGATTTCACTCTGCACATGGTGTCTGCAGTGAACACAAAACAAGTGAAGGCAGTTAAAACAGGACATGCAGCATCGTCGATAATAATGATTAAGCCAAAAATCGAAGGACAGTCAGTGGATAAGGAGCTGGATACGGGGGCTGCGGTATCCTTGATATCCAGTCAGCTATACAAAGACAAATTCGCACACTTGAGTTTATGCAAGACTGACGTTCTGAAAACACACACAGGAGAGTTAATGCAGCCTGAGGGGATGCTCAAGGGTTAAGTTGAACAAGCAGAAGGCTAGGTTGCCTTTATATGTGGCAAAAGGAGAGTCACCACTACTGTTCGGCCGTGAATGGCTAAGGAACATCAACATAGACTGGGGTGAAATCAAGACAGTATGAACAGGGCGTATGGCGCATGGTGAAACTCTTGAGAGTGTCCTAAATCACCACACAGAACTGTTTAGCAAGGAATTGGGAACACTGAAAGGGTTCGAAGCTTCACTGACAATGAGACCAGACCAGCAGCCAAAGTTCTGCCAAGCTCGGATGGTACCGTATGCGCTGAGGCCTAAAGTGGAAGCTGAAATTGAGTGCCTCCTCCAACAAGGGGTTATCTCTCCGGTTCAGTTCAGTGACTGGGCAACCCCCATAGTGCCTGTAATGAAGAAGAATGGGAGTGTGAGGATATGTGGAGACTTTAAGGTGACTGTAAATCCAGCCCTGTGCACTGAACACTACCCGATACCTCGCATTGAGGATCTGTTTGCGTCTTTGTCTGGGGGACATCGTTTCAGCAAACTGGATCTTTCTCAGGCCTACCTTCAGGTACCAGTTAAGACAGATTCTAGGAAATATCTCACAATCACCACCCACAAGGGCATGTTCTGCTACAATCGTTTACCATTTGGAATTACTTCTGCGCCCTCCATATTCCAGAGAATTATGGACCAAGTGCTCCAAGGGCTGCCAAATGTGCATTGTTTTCTGGATGACATTCTCATCACTGGCCAGAATGAGGCGCACCATCTCAGAAATCTCGATGCCGTGAGTCGTCTCGAAAAATTTGGGCTCCGAGTCCAAAAGGAGAAATGTGAGTTTTTCAGGAGCTCGCTGGAGTACTTGGGGCACACGATTGATGCTGTAGGTCTCCACAAGTCAGATGATAAGATCAGAGCCATCAGAATCAGAATCAGAAAGATTTTTATTGCCATTGTCAAGTGAACAGAGTTCACAAAACTAGGAACTTGTCTCGGTGATAAGGTGCAAACATAAAACACTAAATAATAATAGTAATAACTAGAGTATAGACACTAAATAATAATAATAACTAAAATATAGCTATAATATAGTAAAAAACAATAAGCAATCCAAATAACAAAAAGGTCCAGATGAGCAGCATCAGAACAGTAGTGCAAACATGATGTAATTAAAGTGACTAGTGATATAAAGTGTTCAGCTTTGGGCAGATGTTATGAATTATTCATGAGTCCAACAGCAGAGGGAAAGAAACTGTTCTTGTGACGGGAGATTCTGGTCCCGATGGACCGTAGCCTCCTACCGGAGGGAAGTGGCTCAAATAGTCCATGTCCAGGGTGAGAAGTGTCAGCTGCTATCCGGCCTGCTCGCCCCCGAGTCCTGGAGACGTATAGGTCCTGGATAGATGGAAGGCTGCAGCCAATCACCTTCTCGGCAGAGCGCACAATGCGCTGCAGTCTCTGTTTGTCCCTGACAGTGGCTCCAGCATACCACACAGTGATGGAAGAGGTGAAGATGGACTCAATGATGGCCGTGTAGAACTGCACCATCATCTGGACTGGCAGCTTGGCTTTTCTTAGCTGCCGCAGGAAGTACAACCTCTGCTGGGCCTTCTTGATGAGGGAGTTGATGGTTGGCTCCCACCTGAGGTTCTGTGTGATGTAAGTGCCCAGGAACCGGAAGGAGTCCACTGTGGTGATGGGAGAGTCTGTCAGGGAGAGAGGAGGCAGAAGGGCTCTGACTTTCCTGAAGTCCACAATCATCTCCACTGTCTTCTGGTGGTTGAGATCCAGGTTGTTGCTAGTCTGGTTAACACCTGACCATATCACAAGTGAGATATAGGTCTGGAAACTCGCTTCGAAAAATCCCGTAGCGGAGGTGTGGTTAGCGATTGCCAACGGCCGTTTATTGGGCGTTATGAATGTCTATCATTGAGCGTATATGTAAGTCCATAGCCAATCATGTCAGTTGTCAGTTCAAACTACAAGCTTCCGTTTGTCATGTAGTACGCGTCACCGTCTTGCCACACCTCCCCCGCTCTCTGATTGGGGCCCTAAATCTGGGACTCTCGCTTGGACGAGTTTCCAGGCCGTCTTCCAGTTCGAAACGAACGGAAGCGGCCTGGGAATTCCCAGGCTAGGTTGTTGCTGCTGCACCAGGACACCAGCCGGTCCAGCCATTGTGGATGCGCCTGTGCCGACCGATGCAACCCAGTTGCACTCCTTTCTTGGGATTATCAACTACACTCAACAAAAATATAAACGCAACACTTTTGTTTTTGCTCCCATTTTTCCTGAGATGGACCCAAAGATCCAAAATTCACTCCAGATACACAACACTACCATTTCTCTCAAACATTGTTCACAAATCTGTCCAAATGTGTGACAGCGAGCACCTCTGCCCCGCCGAGACAATCCACCCCACCTCACAGGTGCGCCACATCAAGATGCCGATCCGACATCATGACCAGTGCACAGGTGCGCCCCAGACTGCCCACAATAAAAGGCCACCCCGAAATGTGCATTTTTTTTTGCTTTATTGGGGGTCTGGGGACTCAGAACCAGTCAGTATCTGGTGTGACCACCATTTCCTCATGCAGTGCAACACATCTTCTTCGCATAGAGTTTATCAGATTGTCAGTTGTGGCCTGTGGAATGTTGGTCCACTCCTCTTCAAAGGCTGTTATGGACGAAGAACACAGGTGCATTTTATTGATGGCATTTTGAATGCACAGAGATACCGTGATGAGATCCTGAGGCCCATTGTTGTGCCATACATCCAAGAACATCACCTCATGTTTCAGCAAGATAATGCACGGCCCCATGTTGCAAGGATCTGTACACAATTCTTGGAAGCTGAGAATGTCCCAGTTCTTGCATGGCCAGCATACTCACCGGACATGTCACCCAGTGAGCATGTTTGGGATGTGCTTGACCGGCGTATACGACAGCGTGTACCAGCTCCCACTAATATCCAGCAACTTCGCACAGCCATTGAAGAGGAGTGGACCAACATTCCACAGGCCACAATTGACAATCTGATAAACTCTATGCGAAGAAGATGTGTTGCACTGCATGAGGCAAATGGTGGTCACACCAGATACTGACTGGTTCTGAGTCCCCAGACCCCCCAATAAAGCAAAAAAAAAAAAAAAATGCACATTTCAGGGTGGCCTTTTATTGTGGGCAGTCTGGGGCACACCTGTGAGGTGGGCAGAGGTGCTCGCTGTCACACATTTGGACAGATTTGTGAACAATATTTGAGAGAAATGGTAGTGTTGTGTATCTGGAGTGAATTTTGGATCTTTGGGTCCATCTCAGGAAAAATGGGAGCAAAAACAAAAGTGTTGCGTTTATATTTTTGTTGAGTATATTACGCACGCTTCGTCCCAAACCTGTCGACTCTTTTACACCCGTTGAATGCGTTGCTACATAAAGGAGTTAAGTGGGCATGGTCCGGGAAAGTGTGATGAAGCTTTCCAGAAAGCGAAGGGACAGTTATCCAGCAAAAGTGTACTGACACATTACAATCCCAGATTGCCAGTTATACTTGCCTGTGATGCATCGCCATATGCTGTTGGGGTGGTCATCTCACATCGATTGCCAAATGGCGAAGAACACCCATAGCCTTTGCTTCGCGGACGCTTAGCAAGGCAGAGCAGAATTATGCTCAAATTGAGCGAGGCATTAGGGATAATATTCAGGGTCAAACGCTTACACTCATATCTCTATGGCCGTCATTTTACCCTACTTACAGATCACCAGCCTTTGACAACAATCTTTGAGCCCCAGCAAAGCAACCCCATCCATGGCTGCAGCAAGACTACAACGCTGGGCACTCATTTTGGCAGTACACGACTATACAATAAAGTACAGACGCGCCGCCGACCATGGGAACGCAAACAGTCTCTTGCGTCTGCCTCTGCCAGGGCAACACAAAGAGAAACGGGACAGTGGACGCATTCTTGATTAAGCACATTGAAAGTCTTCCAATCCACTGCAGAGAGGTGAAAAGAGAAACCAAGGCAGACGCTACACTCTCACAGGTGGTCGAGATGGCGTCAACCGGTCGTTTTCCACCAGCCAAGGACGCAGACGGGAGTCTGGTCCTGTACATAACACGGAAAGATGAACTCTCGGTACTTCACAAGGTTGCTTAATGTGGGGAAATCGAGTTGTAGTCCCACCCAAACTACGTCAGCACGTCCTAGATGAACTCCACGCCGGACACCCGGGCGTGGTAAAGATGAAATCCCTGGCAAGAAGCTATGTGTGGTGGCCTGGGCTGGATGCGCAGGTGTAGGAGAGGTGCAAGACGTGCACCCCGTGCCAGCGATGTCAAAAGAGCCCTGTCCTCACAACGCTGCACCCATGGCCCTGGCCAACAGGTCCGTGGCAACGGATTCATATTGATTTCGCCGGCCCTTTTGAGGGGCACATGTTCTTTGTCATTGTTGACGCTCATTCCAAGTGGCCTGAAGTCATATTGATGGACTCAACCTCATCTGCAAAAATGATTGAAGTGTTAAGAGGCCTCTTCAGTCATTACGGAGTACCAGAGGTCCTAGTTAGCGACAATGGGCCTCAATTCACTTCGGAAGAGTTTGCCCACTTTTTAATGTCCAATGGCATTACGCACAAACGCTCCGCTCCGTTTCACCCGGCAACGAATGGCCTGGCAGAGCGTTTCGTGCAGACATTTAAACATTCGCTGGAGTCGTCGAAGGGGACAGCTTCAGTCCAGCGACGGCTCGATGCTTTCCTGTTACACTACAGAAATACCCCCCACGCCAACACAAAAGAGTCCTCCGTCGCAGACTGCGCACCTGCTTGGACCTGCTGAAACCGAGCGTGTCAGCAGTGGTGGATCAAGCGCAAGAGAACCAACAGCGTTACCGTGCTGCGCACATTAAAGCCAGAACTTTTGGAGTGGGCGACTTAGTGCTTGTCCGGGACTATCGGAAGGGGGAGGAAAAATGGATGACTGGTACGGTTACATCGCAAACAGGGCCAAGGTCAACCAGTTTGAAGTTGAGTCAATCAGCAGAGGAATCGGCATGCAGACCAAATGGTAGCCTGCCACCCCAGCATCGTGCAGTCAGCCGCAGAGAAACAACCGACACCTACCGCAGTCATTCCAACAGCCATAGCTGACGCGGGTGGTGCACCGGAGACAGCGAGCCCTGTGTCGGTAACCACAATCTCACCACCTTCAGGTCAGTCAGACACACATGCCAGCCTCGCAACACCCCAGCCAAGACTGAACCGATATCCAAGACGAATTTGCAAACCACCCGACAGACTGACCCTGTAAACTACTGGGATGGTCTCTGAATTGTTTAGTTAGAGAGTGCTGTCTGAAGAAGGGGGCACAATAATCCCCCGACACACTTAAGGTGTTGAGGCAATCTACCCCCACCCTTAAGATAGAATGTAATGTTCAATAACTGTTCTGTTAGTTACAGATTTAATGTTGCCGTTGAAATTTAGTGTTACTGAGTCAATACTTCGTAAAATATTGTTTTGGGAATTCCGGGTAACTGATTAAGAGGGGAGGAGTTGTGATGTATTGGTATTTGATATCGGACCACACCACACCACCAGGTGGCACCTCTGCCCTCCTATATGTTTTTGTGCCTGAAGTAGAATAAACTAGTGTGATAGTACCCAGCTCAGTGTGGTCATGTTTGTGTGAGCTCCAATCTTTGACAAGATATGATAGGGATGCCATACAGATTCACATAAAAAAACCAACACATTATCGCTTTAAAGATGTATACAGACAAAATACTAGATACATTTTCAGTGTATGTTTTAGTATGAGAATTGATTCTTTCCAATACCTTATCAATATTGGAATATTGATATTTTGGTATTGATCCGCCCATCACTTCCAAGTTTAGTCCCAGTTTTGTCCCAGCTTGTGGATGTGATATGTGTGAACATACCTCTATTGTTAGAGTGATGACGTGGATGAGACCTTTACAAACTCCTTGCCTTGTGTCATATCTCTCAGTGTATTGTGAGTGGCACTAGTGTAACATTTCTCAAGCTGAGAGGCATGTTTGCATGCTCAAATCTGGCCCTGTTCTGATTTCATTTGTGTGACTATTTTCAGCTTCACTGTTTGACACTGAAAATAGATAACTGTTCATGCTGTTGCTATAGCTATTCACAAGATAAAATAAAATATCTATCTTTAGAAGAGGAAAAAGGCCCTCAAAATGTTGCATGTAACATGAATGCTGAAACAGATGCAACTGTAAAAAGCAACAGAAATAACTGTTTGTGGACTAGTCTCACTCTACATTTATGACAGCAAACACAACCATACCAGCCAACAACATATGGCAGACCAAAGAAATAATCACCAAACATCTGCATAAAAAGTGATCATAGAAATGTTTGATTATGATTACAATCTAGTGTCTGGGCAATTCTTTCCTGGAAATGAGGGTCCAGCGACGGCGCCCCCTAATGGAAAATTAATGTATGACAAAATGTAGAGGGTGGTTTATCCTTTTTTCCAAAGCTTACAACCAAACAGATGCTAAGGTGAGACCCTTCGGAGTTGCTGACAAATTCAACTCAAATTACCTTCCCCTTTGTCGATTAACTTCATGTCCTTTAAGCCTACATACAAATTGAACTGTTGGAACATTTAGTTGAATAAATTCTTTGAAAGGTTTGATAATAAAATGACAATGAACAAAATTGAACTGAGTGATTGTTTGATTGCTTATTTTAACCTCTCATTAAATTAAGCTTCTTATGAAATTATTTATTTTTTAAATTAAATATTACTTAAAATTTACAATGCTAATTATTACTATTGTGTATTATTTACCTTCAGTGGTGTCTGGAGAGGAGAGAGAAAGCATCAGGAAGCCTTTCAGTGTCTATTAATCCACACAGAGTTAAATATGAGATGCTATATCTGATCCCTAACTCACCCAAATCACTGAGAAACACAGAGATCATCACAGTTAAGTGTTCACAGTTATCATACTGAGGTGTGTCCAATGCAGATAACAGGAAATCCCAATATCCAGTCAATCATTACCTCCAATTAGTGTGACTAGTTAGCAGATTTCACCTTATTAAGGAGTGACATAGCTAAACATTTAACCAGGCACGTTTGTTTCCGGTCATTAGGCATTGGACAAAGACTGAGATCACAGTGACAAAGTGTGACAGGGAAGAGGAATGTGTGCAAAGGGCCATCCGCAGTGTGTTGCATAACCAAACAAGGGCCATATAAGCAAGCTGATATTTCCTGATGTTGTATTAATGAGAGACAGTAATTTGCAAAAAGCTAAACATATAAATGTATGATTTTCATATTCTGCAGTGTGATGGGGAAAGGGCCAGAATTTCCTATTGATTACATTGTACTTTGTCAGCAGATATCTAAAAGGTAAATTCACAAATGTTTAACCTGTGTGACTAGGCTCATTAACTTTTTGTTTTACAAAAACACTTAATTTTAACAACATTCATATTAGCTCTGATAACTGTATTAAATATTATTGGCCTGTAGAATGCTGTGATGTCATCTGAAACCCACAGGGCCGGCCCAAGGCATAAGCGAACTAAGCGGCCGCTTAGGGCCCCCATGCCACCAGGGGGCCCCCAAGACCAGTTGGGGGGCCCGACCCCAACCCCCCCGGTCCTCGGGAAAAAATAGTGACTAGGGGGGGGGGACAAAACTCAAAAAAAGCCTGTTCAAGATTTTGCCATTGCCACCTCATTGTAGGGCTAGGGAGCAGAATGGAGCTAATTTGCATGACATTAAAATAAGCCCTCCCCCCATCACTGACTATCACTGTGGTGTGGTGTTAGCATTCAGGGCAGATCAGAATTAGAAGGTACTTTGTTAAAATGGCCCCTAAATTTTTGGCCCCTATCCCCTGTCCCAGTTTAAATGCCACATACATTATAAAGTGACATTTACATAACATAAATAATCTTTTCTTTTCTTGCAAAGAAATCAAGCACCTTTTGGAGGTTGCAATATGTTGGCACCGATTGGCATTCCAGTCTATTGTGTGTCACCCTAAAAATGTGTCCCTCTTTTTCTACAATTTTAGGTGGTCACCTTCAGGCTAAGTGATAAGCAAACTGAATCTGGATGAAATGATTCACAACTGTACAAAATCTTCAACTGCATAGCAAAAGGAGAAATTCAATTTGTCAACTGGACAAAAGTTTATTTTGTTGAATACGTTTCCCAGCTCATCCAAGCTTCTTCAGTTCTGGTCAGATGCTGGTGGACACTGCCTATATCTGCATGAAGGGAGGAGCTAACTACAAAGAAATTGAGACTGCCACACCTATTTGTCCAGCTGCATAGTCATCCTATTGCATTTCCAGTATCATAACACAGAGGGAAATATACAAGGCTCATTTTGGGCCAAAATTTCATATACATTTTGTCCTCAGGCTAATTCTGAACTTAAATCTCCATCACCATGGAAACAATCACTCTCCAGCGACCAGCAACAAAAGTAATTATAAATAATTTGGTAATTTTGGTTACACAACAGTGGTTTAGTAATGGTGAGGAAGAACAGAATATGTTTATTTCCTTGTCAATTAACAGAGTATTGCGTTACAAATTTATTTGAAATTAATAATTTAATCTTCCTCCTAGCTGTCATGAGGAGCAGACGCACTTTTCTCTTCCTCCTTCCTCCTTTGCTCTGTCTGATGTTTTATTTCTCTCGTCTCGTCTCTTTTTTTCTCCTGTTGGATCAGATTTTTCAAATCCTAAATTATTAATTGGATAAAGCTGGTCCCTACGCTTTTTTTCCCCACGGAGGAGCTGGTCTGGAGAGCCGGTCAGTCCTACGGGAACATGCTGCCTGATACACGAAGGACGCGTCGTGTGCCTGGCACCGCTGTTACCGGAGGACACAGAGTGATTACTATTGGAATTTTGATGGCAGGACATCTGGATTGGCCTGGGGGATGTTTTTCTGACCCATCACTAATTGGAGCCGAGTGGATAAAAGAGCCCCGATCTGCCAGTCACGGGGATCTGCGAACTCGGGGGGGCAACATCAGAAGGAAAAACACAGGTGAACGTATCATCCATCTGTGGGATCCACCGGGCGCTAGATAACATCACGGATAAATGGATTTGGAACTGTGGGGAACAGCGGCTCAGTCCATATTCACTATCATACGTGCCAGGGGGAGGATTGCGAGTCGCACAGACCTGCATGAAGTGGGGACCTGACAGAAACCAGAGTTCTGGCAAATTGTCTGTTCGCCTGGGTTCTAAAATGTATCGTTTATGTTAAATTCCCCTTTTTGTAATCAATTCTCCTGAAAAATGTGATTGAACCGGACTCTTTGTTTTGACTGCTTCTTCTGCACAAACACGTCCAAGGCCACCAGCTGCCTCTTATCTCAGACTCTACAAAAACATTGCCACACACTATTGGACTCACACTCACATGTATTAAGTAATGCTGCCCTGTCTATTTTTAGGATGTCTGCTTCTTTTTCAGTTTTCAATCAATTTCATTGATTTCTGATCTGATCTGATTCTGATCTTTTCCCTTGCCCCACACCCTTTCCTCTTGTCACCAAAGAAAAAGCCGTATGTTATCTATCCAATTGTTTTCTGTCATTACATGTTGTGTATAATTGTATTGATTGTATTGCATCTTTTCTGCTCTGCATCTCCCAGTCGGCGGCGCGCGCAAGTGCAGCGGCCCCTCCCCTAGCCACTCTATACTGTCCTGCCTGGTTAGTGGGGAAACTAAATTTACATGTACATATGATTGTTTTTCGACAAGAAAGCAACTATATGACCTGGAAATAAATCTGTATGTTTTTAAATGGGAATAACCATGGATGAATAACTAGTGATTTATGTCTGCATTTTTTCACCAAGCAAGCATGGATTCAATTAATGTATTATTATATATTATATATACTGATGAAAAAAAACTGTTTTTGAAGTAGAAATTGATTTATTTATCCAGATAGTCCCCTCAAGGCTATAGCTGTGAACTGTTGTTTACAGACAGGAGTGTGGTGTGAAAAATGCAACCTGCAATGTCATCACCAACGGCTACACTGAACACTGAACAATCATGAGAAAAACAACAAATCTCCACTTGGAAAAACAGAAAATTAACTTGATGCTGTAAAAAAGATCTGCTTGACTGAATATTCTCCTGGTCCTTGTTGAATAGGCTATACACATATGCACATTTGAATCAGTGAAAGCCTCCTATGGATGCATGGGAGTTTAAGGCATAGGCATATTGAAAGAGAAGTTGTTAAAGAGCTGATTTGCTAACTGTTATTGTCATTACAAACCTTGGGGATTATGGAAAACGGGTGCACTGCGTAACTTTTCTGGTAGAACGGCTGCCTCCTGCTTGTCTCCATGGAGTTGTTACTGCATAGCTCCACAGTACAGCATTACACTTTTCCCATAGTATGGCATTAAACACAAGCAGGTGGGGAAAGCAGGTCAAATTATAAGTTAGATCTGTTGAAGGGCAACCCTGCTCAAATATTTTTCAACATATTTTTGAGCAAAAAAGACTGGCAATTACATCAGCTAGACAAATGCATTTATTGAAATACTGTGGGACATTCCAGATGTTATGGCCATGTTGTATTCATATTTTTCAAACAAACAATTCTTTCCTGATTTGAATAACTTTTGAAGACCTGGTGAGGACTGTTCCTCAATCAAAAGATATAATATTTTGGTTTGACCACACAGAATGGTTGGCATAGCTTGAAACCTATCAGTACCTGTCACCAGAAGTAACCATGTAGTACACATTTAAAGAAGCGATATAACACCACTGTAGTCATTTCATTTGGTCTAATTCTCCTCATTCTGTCTGTATTCATTCATGATTTTTGAATGAGCATGAGTAAAGCTTTATATACTCTTGTGTATAGTGGAAATATATCTAGGTTACAGTTGAATAAAGTAGCAGTAGTAGTGTAGTAAATATTTATGAAATGTGTCTACCTATCTCAATGGTGTATAGACCTATTTATTATTTCAGGACAACCTTGACATTTTTATATTGTGAGCAGTGAGATTTCACTGCTCATAGAGTTATCGCTGTGGTGATCATGGAGCTCTGAGTAGGAACCACTTGAGTGGGTGGTACCCTAAAATTCAGAAGTATCTTTCTCTTAAAAACTGTACCTAAACATGCAGAAAACTTGCAAAAGAGCAGGCAGATTGACAGAAGTAGTAAATTCAGTTTGTAGAGTGTGAATAATCTTGGGTGACTCATACACAGCTAGTCTCTTCCACTTTTGCATTTGACTGGCACAAGGCTCATTAGAATAAATCAATGATCTAAGATACTTATTAAAATAATCAAACATCTGCTGGGGTCGTTCCGACAATCAGTGCTGAGTGCTAAAATTAAAATGTCAGCCAGTGCACGGTATAATTATGATGCAGAGGTAAGAGCACCAATCAGGCTGTCCATTCATTCGTTATTAATTCAAAGGTATGCAAATGTAGTGTGAAGAGAATATACGTATACATTACAGTGGTCTTTGCAAGATTTTTACGTTGTTGAAGCTGTGAGATATGGCAAAATATTGTGTCTTGCCCAAGGACACAACGGCAGCACTCATCTGTGGGAGCTGGGATCACACGCGGTCAACCCATCAAGAGCGGGATTCAAACCACCAACCTGGATCAGTAGACAAATGCTCTACTAAATGAGCTACTGCCCCCTACCTCTAAAGCCCCCCTCTAAAGCAGGGGTGGGCAATTATTTTTCCCCAGGGGCTAAATGAGAAGCAGAAAATATTGTGGAGGGCTGGGCCAAAAGTTTGAAGTCTGCTCTGGTTATTAATTTTATTTCTGCCTTGAAATCAGTAAATGGCATTGTTTACAGAAGGTGGTAAGTTCTGTGTTCTTATTAAAGGGATAGTGCGATTTTTTAAAAATGTGAATCTGTATGGCGTCCCCTTCAGCAGTGTCGTCCATTAACACTGACTTACCACTGACTGTGTCCTGTAGCCGAGTCCTGCCCGGTTCTGGAGCTGACGAAAGTAGTTCTGGCAAGTTAGCGGGGACATTTAATAAAGCTTGTTTTTCTTCTTAAAGCAATATATGTCCAAAAAGTGATATATTTGCGTCACAAACAGTTGTCCACGAAAAACTCAGCATTCAGAATCGCTTGGTGCTATTTTCTGTCGATTCGTATCACTGCGCGCCTATTAGTATTATTAGCCTGTTCACTTGTAAGTGGATGTTAACAAGTTATTTTGAGAAGAAAAACAAGCTTTATTAAATGTCCCCACTAACTTGCCGGAACTACTTTCGTCAGCTCCAGAACCAGGCAGGACACGGCTCACAGGACACGGTCAGCGGTAAGTCAGTGTTAAAGGGATATGCCACCCCCAGGTCAAATTTGGGCATCTCCCCACAGTCCAGAGACTAAAATAAGTGGTGGAAAGCGTTTTCCTGCTCACCCAGCCATTGTCCGAGTCTGTCGCCACTG
Source organism: Paratrypauchen microcephalus (assembly GCA_036785185.1). NCBI lineage: Eukaryota > Metazoa > Chordata > Actinopteri > Gobiiformes > Gobiidae > Paratrypauchen > Paratrypauchen microcephalus. Next base: position 1,304,843 of record JAVJIX010000016.1, on the reverse strand, counting down.
ACCGCCGCGGTATCTGCAGCTCCTCCGCCTTAGACTGGAGTCTAACGTCGCCAGAGAAAGATTTCGGCCAAAAGGAATTAATTTGCTCGATGCATTTCCCAATTACTTTCTGTGTAGTGCGCATTCATATCGACTGCAAATAAATGTGCAAATCAACACGGAGAGCTTGCCTTGGTCATTTTGGGTGGGAACTATTTTCCAGTGTGGAAGAATACAGCCGAATCACGCACCACGTTGTGCAACAGGGGAACTCCCTTCCCGGTGCGTAACTGGGATTCCCCTGGCAGCGTGCTGCGTGATTCGGCTGTATTCTTCCGCACTGGAAAATAGTTCCCACCCAAAATGACCAAGGCAAGCTCTCCCTGTTGATTTGCACATTTATTTGCACTCGATATGAATGCGCACTACACAGAAAGTAATTGGGAAACGCATCGAGCAAATTAATTCCTTTTGGCCGAAATCTTTCTCTGGCGCCGTTAGACTCCAGTCTAACGCGGAGTAGCTGCAGATACCGCGGCGGTCAGTGCTGACAGACTCGGACAATGGCTGGGTGACCAGGAAAACGCTTTCCACCACTTATTTTAGTCTCTGGACTGTGGGGAGATGCCCAAGTTTGACCTGGGGGTGGCATATCCCTTTAACAAGTGCATCAAAGTCAGGTTGCATGTTTGAGGTGGAGATGTGAAGCACATCCGACAGATGATCATCAGAACAATTGTATTATGTACAATTTTGAAAGTAGGTTTTATTTTCTTAATTCCAAGCAACCTTTCGTGGGCCGGTCAGAGTCGGCTCGCGGGCCATATTTGGCCCCTGGGCCTTGAAATGCCCGGGTCTGCTCTAAAGTCTGAAATCTGTCCCAGAACTGTTCGAAACCTCTCAACTGAAAAACTCCAAACATATCATTGACAATTTGAATTGAATGAATCCCAATTTGATTAAAAGTGTGAGAAATATCACTTTATAGAAATACACAGTTGTTACAGAAACCCTGCAAAGACAAATTATAGCTTGCTATCCCAATTAGGGATGCAAATTATCAATTAATTCATTAATTGATAGTTGATTGACCTTATCGATCGATTAACGATTAACTGATAAGCGGCGTTTTTCACCTGAATTTTAGTGTTTCAATAGGGTCTTTAAGAATATAAGCTACAGTATACATAACACTGAGTCATAAATATATCATAGTATTATTATATTGTATGTTCCTCAATTAATTATTCCTTAGTAAAAAGCAGACAAATGTATTGATGCTGAATAACAAAATACAGTAATCCCTCGCTCTATCGCGGCTCGCAGATTTTTTTTTTTTTTCACATTTTTTTTTATAGTGTAACTTTTTTTTTATAGTGTAACATTGTGTTCTGTCCTCATTGGCTAAGAGACTAGACCAGGACTAAACGTGGACTAAACCAGAACTAAACCAGGTCTAGACCAGGTCTAAACCTGGACTGGACCTGGACTAAACCAGGACTCGACCAGGTTTAAACCAGGATTAAACCACCACGTGCCGCTGCTGGTTTCGTGCGGCTGGTTTGTGGCTTGGGGCCTGAGCCACAAACCAGCCGATCGGGGCCCGAGCCACAAACCAGCCGCACGAAACTCGGGGCCCGAGCCACAAACTAGCCGCACGAAACTAGCAGCGGCACGCATTCCGGGCGCCGCGGTTCGATTTCGACTCGCGCGTACACCCGGGGCTGCTGAGCAGTGCCGTTGGCGCCTGCGGCCGTCTGTGAGTCGAGCTTGGTGCAGCGCGGTGCATGGTTGCCTTGTTTCGTGACCACGCGGGTGTGCGTGTCCTAGCGATTAATTACAATTAATGGATTTTGTTCGACCAACGTCTTAATCGACAATTAATCGTTAATCGATTAATTGTTGACATCCCTAATCCCAATGGGTCAACATTTACATTATGCTAACCTCAGGATCATATTCAATCAACAGAAGCCTTGAAGAGTTAAGGATAAAACCACAGCAACTTCAGTGGGGGAAAGTAGAGCAGCCTTTTAGGGACAAAAAGGTCAAATTATAACAGCTGCCATCTCAAACAATCAACAGAGCCGCTCAAACAGGTCAGATTTTAGTCTCACGTAGTAAGAATTATAAAACTGGTTCAAACTTCACTTTCTGTAAGGAGGTAAAACCCCACATGAATTTGTCATAACAAAAAGTGTTAACATAGTTTAGGTACCACATATTAATGGCTAACTAGAAGTAACAGGTTTACTAAGTCATTTGATCTTTGTTAGTAAATAAAGGACTTTATAATTAATGTTGTATTCTGTATGTCTGTATTTGTAACTATTTAACCATTTATTCAATAATTTTTCAGTTTTCTTAATCACAGTTTTTAGCACCATAAGGATGTTAATAGACAATATATTAACAATTGTCATGATATGCATTAATAAGTGCTCTATAAACACTACCTATTATTCAAATAACCAACCTTCATGCTGATTATCAGTCAGTTAGCAATTCATATGTAGTCACTGGCCCCTTAAGTAAAGAAATACCCAAAAGGCACTGTATCATACAACAAAGTATTCCCACTAATATCTAACATTTAATTTATTACAATGAATATAAAACTGCTCTATAATTGTTAAACGTTTCATTTTGTTTCATTCACATTAACACACAAACCTTGCATAAAGGTTTTTTTTTTTCATAAACAGAAGTCACTACCTTGTGATGTCATGTGGTAATACAGGAAGTGCTTCACTGTGTTTTTAAACTCCATACTCCACTAGAATAATGTAATAATGTAATGTAGATAATTTCAGCCCTGGAATTGGCAATCTCTACTGAACAAAAGCTAAAAAAGGTATATTAACTTGAAAACTACCACTTCATGATCATCACAAGGTGAACAGAGCATTTTGAGCTTTGGAGAAATAGACTGTGTGAATTAAACAAAACACAACTCCAGCTATGTTTTTGATGCCATTCAACATATCTTAAAGATCACATGAGTGTGTAATATAGGACCTTTAAGGATAGGATACTTTTTTTTCAAATGTGTGGGATCATTGTATCGCATCTTTACAGCTTGTTTTCCATGTTTCTTCAGTACAATCAGCTGTAAACAGTTTAGTCTAAACTTGACAAATGGCCTTTTCCGAACACAAAAGAATGCGTCACCAAAATGTTAGCTCTGCTTAGTCAAATGTTTCTCAGACAAAACACACACTATCTGGAGCTGGTGCAGGTACGTATTAAATCCCAGAGCCTTTATTAGCCAAGTCTGTCTGGTCTTGATATGAACCAGCCAGGACTGTAACTTAATAGGCACTTTCTCTTGTAAGTGCCAAATAAGTGCAATCATCGAAGACACTTTGGGGAGGACAGTGGAGGCTGAAAATCGATTTGTGGCTTCAGTAATCATCGCAGCGACTACTCTCTACCAAATGTGTTCTCAACAAAGCCTCAGATTGTGAAGCCAGAATGTAGTATGAGAAACAAAATGGTCGGGTTATGTAACAGATATGAAGTTATCTGCAAATATCGACTCAAAGATTCAGTTTACAACCACCAAGAACTGAATTATTTATTGCTTTTACGATAATACTCTGTAATGGGTCACAAATGAGTGTTTTTGAGACTGCTGACAAAGATGAATGAATAACAACTGAGGAATACATTTGTTTACTAGACATATAGCTCATCAGTTCATTTCCCCTCATAGGCAGGACTAAAACTTTCTGCAACACTCTAACTTCAATACTTCACTCTGCAATACTTACAGAGTACAGTACATTCTTATTTTACAAGGAGACATAGTCTTGGTGTTCCAAATAGGAAATTTGCATGGGGGTGCTTCCGGCTCCATCGACTTCACTTGAAATTGTCACTCCTCTCTCCGTAACTCTCTATTCGTATTCCAATCAACATAATGCTGGTGTTTTTATTTAGCTATTTTGCCTGTAAATAAATTCCTATTCCTAATATGGAACTCAGCTCCAGATTCACCTTTGCTCACACAGTCTATGGTTGGGACGCTTTTAAGGAAATTATGCTTATCTACATTTAAATCTCTTAGTTAGACCAACAAGTTAACTAACCTAAACTTGTCAAATTGCTCATCTGGAATTTCAATTTGCGCTATTGGCAAAATGATGATGCACTCAAACCAATAGTGTTACGTCACAGGGTCATCCCTCCCTCTGTCCTTTGTAGTTCAGATAAAAGATTATGTTTAGTGAGCATGCATCACACTGCTGACTAAGCCTCTCATTCAGTCAGGGATCATGTCCTGAGGTACCAACCTACACACTCCATAGTCCCGAGAACCTAATAGCACGCCCTATAAAAAACACTGTCATCATTGTATCTAACCCACAGTGAAGGGAAAAGACAAGGCTGATTCATGCTGACATATGTCTTCATAGTGAGTGGGGGATAGAGAAGCAATGGCTTTAGCTGCTTATGCAATGTACCTATAATATGCGCTTGACTTAGTACCTGCATTGTAAACATATAAGGAGGCATTTAAATGAGATTTTTTTTTTTTTTGCTTCAGGTATTTTAATGGTTTGCACCGTAATGACCTAATTATTCAAGCTTGGATAATTTCCTGATGTAGTACATTCCTTGGGTAAATCTCAAGGTTACCAATGTCAGCTTCAATTAATTAAGATTTTTTAATTACACTTTCTTGGTTTATGATGGGATCCAAGTGTCCAAGACAATCAACAGGTTTCACCCTCTAAAAAACTATAATTGAAAAACAAAGTAGCCTGTTTTTCTTCTTAAGAAGTTATTTCAAATCTATATAATTCTATAAACTTTATATACCGAGTAAGTAGCAGACTGTATTATTAGTCTGTTAAAACACAGATGCTTGCAGGGCGCTCACTCACCTGTGCTAGTGGTGTACTGCAGACTCCCGCGCTTCTTAAAGGGGGAGAGGGGCTTGTTTTTGACTCCTGTGGTGGTCATCCCGGGGGGCAGACTGGATGACATGATGTTCTCAGGTCGTGTGGTTCAGTTCAGCTTCTTCAAATTGAAAAGAAAACAGAAGAGAGAAAATGCGGGAGTCAAGGCTGCAGAGGAAGCTGTAAGGAGCGGTGCACAGATGCAAAGATACTATCAGAGGAGAGATGGAGGAGGTGGAGGAGAGGCGTGCAGCTGGAGAGGTCTGGAGGAAGGAGAGAGAGCAGTGTGAGTGTCCATGCGACGTGCTTTAGAGCAGAGGTTCCCACACTGGCGACTCCAACGTGAAGCTGCATCCCTCTGCAGATGAACAGGCCCCGCCCACCTGAAACACCCCCATGTAGAGCTGCGGTGATGGGGGGAGAGGAGAAGAGAAGGAGGAGGTGAGAATAAAGGGGTGAGGCTTCCCTAGGGCGCCACACTGTAAAGGCACACTAGGCATGCCAAAATGTAGGAGACCCAGCACAACAGGGACACATGGAGCCTGCTGCTGTTGCCATGACAACCACAGATCTGGCAAATCACAAAGGAGAATAGTTATGCTTAACCTGGTAATGAGGCAGTTAAAGTAGGCCTAGTGCAAGGGTCTTCAAGAGTAAATTATTGTGTCGCCTGAGACCCTAATCCGACCTGTAACTGTCCTGTACCCCACCCAAAGTAGGCTCCATTCACCCATATGCCATATCCCCTGAAAGCAAAAATAAATAAATAAATAAATAAAAAGAAAAGAAAAGAAGAGGACAAAGGAATGACCTAGTCTACACACGCAAGAAGAATAAAAAATTAGATAAGAATGATGTATGTGTTTCCTTTATGCATCCACTTGGTGTTAGGTTCTTTCAATACCTTACAGACTTTTTTTTCCTTCTTTTTTTTAACTTAGGTGAATCCAAGAACAAACATTAGTTTTCAAGTTTTGTAATGAACAGCAAATGAGCATTAAGCATTTGTTGGCTGTTAAACTTCAGCAAGTGAGACAATTATTATGATCCATAGACTGCCAGTGAACTAGCGCCCTCTAGTGAATGTGAAAACATTGATAGGAGAAAGCCTTTACAAATCAACTACTGAATGTTTCATTGGGGGCATGTACTCTGCAGCCATTATATTTTCTTATTTTGTGACAACACTTTGAGAACCACTGCATTAGATTAGACACTAAGATTAAGGTTAAATCCAGTGCTATTGTTATAATTCTAAGGTAATGAGGGTAAAGGCCTTTAATTTCAACTATTAAAAAATATAAAAATGTCTTTTTTTTCTTTTAAAACAAATAATATTTTTTTAAATAGCAAAAATAAAAATAAAAATATGTGAATTTTTAAAAAAGTGCCTATATTGCAGCACAGATGTGATAATACATGAGTGAGAGATCTATGACTTTCACACCATTCCTCTGACGTGTTAATCTGGTTAATTCTTTTTAACTGGGAGGGTTTCCCTGTCCACTAAAGTCACATCTAAAGTTCCTTCACTGATCAACCACTTAAAAATGCTCTAAATAAATGTATTTATATGGGCACAGTTGCATTGAGCATTTAAAGTTGCACTATGTGGGTTTTGCTACCTGATTGTCTCCAAGATCTAATATATATATTATATTGCTTTTCCTAGAATTAATGAATTCAATTCAAAATAAAATGACAGGTGTTAATATTACTCAAAACACCTGGAAAGACATGCACAGACACAGATCTAACCTATAACTAGGGCTGCTGGTGTCAACTGATTTTCTCCATGAATATAGATAAAAGTTTAATGCCTTACTGTGGAAAATTCCAGGCAAACAATAGCTTCTCATGCAGGTGGCTAACTCTCCAAAAAGTAGTAACCCTTTAAAAAGTCAAGAAAAAGAACTGAAATTGTTTAAATTATTTTTATTTATTTATTAGTATTGTTCATTTGTTTACCATACCACCTCAAATAACATGTGGATTGGATTTAACACACAGTAATCTAGGGATTTGTTCATTCAGAATTGTTGTTTCTTCTCACCTTTTCTTTAAGACAAAATTATACTTAATTTTAAAAATGGAATTGTACAGTCCTATATTCACCACCAGTTCATCACCAGCTCATAATAGTAATAGTAAAACAGTATGAGATGTATACTCTGCCCCCAGCCTGTGTGTTAAGCCCCTGTCGGAGGAGTGACTCTTGCTCTGAGTATAATCCCTTTAACAGAGGATCAGGAGAGCGAGGCCTGAGTAAAGCAGGTCTGCACCATCCTCACTTCTAATGAGATTGGCCCAACAGCACTAGTACCCTTTCAATTAGCCTGCTTGGAGGTTTGTGGATTGTGGTGGTCTCTATCACTGTGGTAACTATTAGTGCAAGATACAAAAATACTGGTCAGTGCTTCTTTGATTCAGTAAAAAGTACAAAGGATTATTGTTATGGCATTAATATTATATGCAGGTGAAGTGGATTTGTAAAACATTCACTCTGTGCGGACCTCCATAAAGGCAGCATTTTGCATGCATTCTAATGTTCACATAACATTCATCTGACTGTGCTCTGCTGTATGTCTGTCAATCCTGTAGATGCCCACTGAGCCTATTTGACTGTGACGTCACTGAAGAAGATCTAGAACTGTCTGGACACAAGAAGGACACTGTTCACCTGCTGCTCAAACAAAGAACTGAGATGAAAATTGTCTAATGCTTCACAGAAGGATCATCCACATGAGAAAGGTTTAGAATTCTCATAAAATGGCATATTGACCTACAATGAGGTACAAAAAACAGTGATTAAGTGGTGGCTAATGAAGTAGCTTACCAGCAGTAAGAGTGAATGAATAATGGCTACAGAGTAGTGCTCTGAGAGGCTCGCCAAGCTTTTAAAGCACAATATAAGTTTAATACATTATTATACTAACTGTTTTATTCCACAATCCATTTCCAAATAATAATGAAATCTGTTGGTAAAATTAGGCAAAGGCATTGATTCACTAGCCTATGCTGACACTGGTGAAAGTCCATGTTGTAATTGAACCAATGTTTCTGTGGAGCGGGGCAGAAGATAGAACAGCCCAGAACCACTGCTCTGATGAAGCACACAGATCAACCCTGGACAATGGCACACAAGGAGGCTATAGTGCCAAGGATCAATTCAGGTGTGGTGTGTTGCCCAATATTATGTAACCATGCCACACATTTAGGTCATGTTAACAGTGAGACCACTCTGAAGAGAGTGCTGCAGTGACAGTGGCTTTATTTAACTTAACACACCACCTGGATTAAAATGACTTAGCTCTAAGTAGTTTACAGGGCCTTAATGCCTGCCTCTCTGTGTCCATGTGATGAACCATCAAGAGTCAATCAGTCAATATATTCATATTATTTTGTGGACTCAGTCACTGCAACTAAACTCAGAAATGTCCTTGACTTAAACAAGTTGTGGCTATGATCATATAAGACTGTGTGAACATGAACACCAGTGGCAATTCCCAAACTAAAACTAAAAGCACCAATCAGAAGTGAAGATCACTGACTCAAAATGGCCTTTAACTATGTTTAGTTTAGTTTAGTCTTTATTTGAAGGGACAATGTACAGAGCCATTATGTACAAAGACAGAGATGTTCTGCACCAGAGTATAGCTACAAAGCTAATTTCCATCCGCAGTCCCTGGTTACATGGATAAAAAACAACGGTCTATATCATTAGTGATGCTCATCATTCACTATTGGCCCCTAAACACTAATTAGATGACTGGCCAATCAGGAAGAGACACTCAAGTCAGAGTTTTAAATCCAGGGAATTATATAGGGAGGAAAGCGCTGAATTGCATTACAACTCAAAGGGGTCGGAACTGATCACCTAACTGAAAGGCCAAGAGCTTGAGAGGTTCAAGCTCCTCCTTCACAATCTCCTTCCGCTCGGAAATCGCCTTTCAAAGTGATTAGTGCTTCACCCAGATTCTCTGTAGCTGCTGGCCGAAGACAATCGTCAAAATTTCCATCCTAGAGGACCTCGAGTTTGCTGAGGAAGAGATGGGAGCAGGAGCAAGTGCGGAGGATCAAAAATCCAAGGAGTTGGAAAAACAACTCCAGGAGGATGCAGACAAGGACTCAAAAACTGTCAAGCTATTGCTGCTTGGTGAGTGGATGCTTTGATTAACTTTGGTGAAGTGTAGTAGATGTAGTGATGGTACAGGAACAACAACATACTGAGACTGGGCTCTGCATTTGGACATTTGAGGTGCACAAATGTAGCACTCAAGTTAACAGCAACAGGCAAGAGTTTCAGATGTAACACAGCAGAATTTTAGAGTGGTCTGGGTTTTCTAATGGCACGGTCTGATGGGTCTAAAAGAGTTTATTTTATTATGGAGGCAGACAACTTCACACTTTACCCTCATTAGTTAATGAGCACATGTCAGTGCATTTGATACAGTCATTTCAGGCATACTTTATCAATCCTGGATAAGAGCCATGAAAGTAGCTTTACCCAGCTCAGGGCCAGCTGCCTGATGGAAGATATGCTCAGATTAACTTAAAATCTATCTTTAAAACAGGGCATTAGTTTATTAATTTCCCATGAACTCATAAGACATGGAGACAGTTAAGTAACAGGAAGATGCTCAGGGGGGTCTCCTCCTGGTCCTGTCTGAGACATTAAATGAGTTTGACTTCAAGAAAACAGGATCAAAGACAGTTGTCTGGGTCAGCTATGTAGTCTTATACTATTTACTGTACATTATGTGCTTGTGCAGGCAGCGTTTGCTGATCAACAAATCATTTTAGCATGGTACACAGTAAGTTTACCTCAAATTTGATTTTAATACAATTTATGCAGAAAGGCAAATAGAAACAGCCCACATATTATAATAATTATGGACACTTTCTTTAGTGAATTTTCAGTTATGATAGAAGGACATTGGTGCTTAAGAGGTCACAGCCTTTGGTCTAAATGAATCCCAGCACAGTGGTGGTATGTCAATCCAATTAGCCATAACAGGTTTACAGCAGATCTCACTGAGCTCTGCTCTGATCCCTCTTGTGCACAAACCACTGAATAAAAAATTACATTATGTTTGTTTCCTTAAACATTAATATCTCATTTATTTAACCAAGAAAATCCCACTGAGATTTAAAATGAGGGGAGGGGGAATTCATGGGAGTACTGGCTCCAGAGGGGAGCCTATATTGTGTATATTGTATGTTTTTAGTGGTAGAGGAAGCACCCAGAGAAAACCTATAAAGGCACAGGGAGAACATGCAAACTTCACACAGAAATGTCCCACGCCGCCTAGGAGTCGAACCTAGGACCTTCTTGCTCTCAAAAGTTGCATTAGATTAATTTGCTGTTGCATAGTAAGAGTTTTACAACTGGGAATCAAACAGTTCAGTTGTGGATAGACAAAAGTAAACATACTATTTAAAAGCAATGGCATGCTGATTTGTCAACAGATTAGATGCAAGATACATATTCTAAAAGTGCATCCTCTTGTTCCAAAATTTCATCTTGTGTTTGGCAAGTAGTTAATTGCCACATTTGAATCTACTTGGTATAATTTAATTCAGGTTCTTTCATCCTTAAGAAAACAATATAATTACATAGACAGAGTCCCTACAAATGGTTACACAGTTATATAGGATGAGTATCAGATGCACAAACATTTGCAAATGATGGCTATGTTCTGTAGATAACCAAAAATAACTAGTGTGAAACCATTAGGGCCAGGCCTGTGCAGCTCTGCTGTCATTTAGGGCTCACAGTAATAGGACTAATATAGAACTAAGACTTTCTCTGTCTAAACGGTTGAACAGGGCCACAAAGCATTGAACCATAAGTCTGGGCTAAGCGCCTGAAGCTTTGGGCCTGTCTGTGACTTTAATGGGTGGAGTTTAGTCATGGATCTATAATAAGAACAATAAGAATATCATTTTATTATAGTTCTATGAGTTTAGTACAGGGTTAGCTCACAGCTGGATCTGCCTCCTCAAATAAGCCTGCTCAAAAATAACTGTGTAAGGATAATAAACAAACACATTCAAATACAATACAATATCATTTATTGTCCTAAGGATTTGTGACACTTTGAACTGTCTATATCTATGTTTATACTATTGGTGGTGGAATTCAGGTGTGTGCAAACACCACCTATATTAAGGCATTGCACTTTGTATACTTTCAGACTGGATTAAATCAATCAGTCAAAAACAAGAATCTCTTATATGTTCTGTTATTTCAGTCAGCAGTCATTCTGTGTTTTAGATGAGCATATAATGCATATTATTTATTATATTATATTTATATTATTTAGCTTGGAGGAGGGCTTCCTCCAACTAGTTTCCATAGAAACGGTGTTCCTTTGACTATAATCTAAACAGTATTGCCAAAACGTCTATCTCTAAAAAAAATGTTCCGGAGTATGATTTTTACTTTCCATTTCAATGAAATCATGCAGTTGACCTTCCACCTCCAGAAATTGACATAATGTACCATTAAGTGACAATTATCAGGCTACTTGCAATATCTACATATGTATATGTTAGTTAATATGTCTTACTGCTTACTAGCTCATCATGTCCTATGACTGGAGTAGACCTATAATTTATTTGTAGTGTAAAGAAGTGACAGTCTATAAAACACAACGATGTGTTTTGAAGTATGTGACTAAATAATTTCCTTTCCTTCACAATTCTTACTAAATTGAAAGTCAAAAGTGTGAACAAATATGAAACCTTTGCCTTATGTTTTTGCAGGCGCTGGTGAGTCAGGGAAGAGCACCATCGTCAAACAGATGAAGTAAGTTTATCTAAGTGCATGTGCTGATTCAGATCAGAGGGTGTGTATGGTCACTGGCCAGTAGAGTTCAGGGTCCCTGTTATTTTTCATCCAGAGTTTAAACTGACCGGGCCATCCTCCCGCATGGTTTATTATCACCTGTCAGACACTGCTCTAAGCTGTGGACATTGTATCTGCCAAAACATACCTCACCACCAGGGGGCAGTGTGAGCAGGTGTCATAGCTTTTTAGTCACGCATGTTTTTATTTTTCATAATGACAGATTATAAAGCCAAAGCCGTGTACTGAGTCATGTAGTCATGCCCTTGTGCTATGCCCTTATGCTATGCCTTTTATATTGCCTAAGGGCACTTGGTTCTAAAATTTCTACGTTTGGATGCTACTCCTCTCGGACATGTTTTTTTTTTTGCTAATTGGGCTAATAACACTGTAACGTATTGAGACCCTCCTTGTATGTAGGCCTATGTGTCTCTGGCAGTAGTATCCCATATATTTCAATGCAATTAGAGGAAAATAAAATGAAGAAACTTGCTCCAATATTGATATTAACAAAATGTCCCACTATAACCCAGCCTGCATACCTTTATAGGTTTGATAGTGTTCCTGGTGTGTGCCTATAACCTCCCTCTGCTCTGTGTCCAGGATTCTGCATCAGGGAGGTTACACAAAGGAGGAACAGATGGAGTTCAGGGCCGTCATCTACGGCAACATCCTGCAGTCTGCTCTGGCCATCATCAGAGGCATGGAAATGCTGGACATCAACTTCGGCTCTCCCTCTGGACAGGTCTCCAATTACACCTATCAAAGATGAACGCCAGACAGACATTATTAGGCCCTAACACAATTTAGCCATGATCTAAGAGGTTTAATTTCGCTGACGTATGTTGTGGCCTGCAGGAGGATGCACAGAAGCTGCAGAACTTGTCAGACTCCATTGAAGAAGGCACAATGCCCCCTGAGCTCGCTGATGTCATCCAGAAACTGTGGGCCGACTCTGGGGTGCAGGCTGGCTTTGAGAGAGCTGCTGAGTACCAACTGAACGACTCTGCCGGATAGTGAGTGCCCATTCAACTCCCCATTAGAATATGGTTGAATATGCGGGCTTTAAAAAAGGCCTATAATGTAACAAATTGGTGCTTATTTGACATTTGTGTCGGTCTTACTTTTGGATTAATGAAATTACTGAATTAATGAAATGATAATAATAAATAAAAAAATCCACAGCTTTTAAGTACATTTTACTTAAGACAATCTTGCTTAAAGTGGAGTCATATGAGTATTTGAGACCAACGTAATTGAACTACATATTTTACAATATTACAGGTGCAATATAAAGAAGCACCAATATTAAGTACCTCTTTCTTTTTCTAATCTCAATAGCTATCTCAGCGAACTGGACCGAATCCGCAAGCCTGACTACATGCCTACTGAACAGGATGTGCTGCGATCTCGAGTCAAAACCACTGGTATCATTGAAGAACAGTTCTCCTGCAAAGAGTTGCACTTCAGGTGTGTATTCATATGTCAGTAGTTCAGTTGTTCCTCATCCTTTGACCCAGAGGTTGATGGTTTTCATCTCTGTTCCTGCTGTTGTGTCCTTGTCAAATTGCCCTTACTGTATTTTGTGCTGGATAATTGCTAATAACAGACACAGGGATGCTGGTTTGATTAATCTTATTCTATAATCTGAAACTGACCGTGTGTGATGTTACAGGATGTTCGATGTGGGAGGTCAGAGATCAGAGAGGAAGAAGTGGATTCATTGTTTTGAGGGTGTCACTTGTATCATCTTCTGTGGAGCTCTCAGTGCATACGACATGGTGCTGGTAGAGGATGATGAAGTGGTGAGTTTGGCTACAGCAAAAACACTATAAAGTAGTATATTATAAATAGTATATCATGTAGTGTTATAACATAACACTGCTGTAACTAACAGCTGTGTGTTCTCTGCAGAACCGCATGCACGAGTCGCTCCATCTATTCAACAGTATCTGCAACCACAGATTCTTTGCACTGACCTCCATCGTGCTTTTCCTCAACAAGAAGGATCTGTTTGAGGAGAAGATCAAGAAGGTCCACCTGAGCATCTGCTTCCCAGACTATGATGGTGAGGACCAAGGTCCCTTTGATATATGAGATATGTGAGACATATATGTATGCCTAAATGGGTGAAAAACATGTTTATGTGTTATGTGAGTGCTCAGGGTGGTTTAAAAGCATTGCTTGAGTGGTTAATGAATCAAAATGGCCCCTGTGTTCTCTTTACAAAGCAGCTAGAATGGTTCATTATTTTTTTTTATATCTGATATTTATCTGCTGCTGTGGCAATAACCAATATTTGCAGATATTAAGATTTCAAAATGCATAGCAAGGACCATAAATGTACGTTAATCTTTTGTTGACAAATTTACTTTTGACATTTATAGAAGTTATAAGAAAATATATCTTTACAATATCTGTACAATTATCTGTTCAACTGACCAGTCAATACTGAAACCTATATAACACCCATATCTAAGGCAAGCTTTGGGGAAACGTGTTGATAGCATAGTATCCGACTAAATTATGAGTTGGTGGATTTTTTCTGGTTGGCAATAAGTATTTAACTTTAATGTTATCATTTGTCTGCAGGTCCAAACACGTATGACGATGCCAGCAACTACATCAAGACACAGTTTTTGGACCTGAACATGAAGAAAGGAGCGAAAGAAATCTACTCCCACTTGACCTGTGCCACAGACACCAAGAACGTGGAGATTGTGTTCAATGCTGTGACAGATATCATCATCAAAGAAAACCTAAAAGACTGCGGTCTTTTCTAAGCAGCCCCACACAAAAGAGGTGAGCTCCAGCAGGACACCATGACTCCTGCTGCCTCTGTTATAGTCACTGTGATAGAGGGCCCAGCTGAGACTGAGACTCCATTTAAAACCACCAAAACCTGGCCAGATCTGACCGTGTGTTGCCTGGAGACAGCTTGTGTCCATAACAACATAACAGAAAATATGGTTTTATATGAGTCACTGTCAGTTATAAACTTTGAGGAAAAGTTGGAAAAGGTTTTTTGTTTTTCATAGCTATCATTGTTGTAGGTTTTATAAGCAGTCAAGTTGATACTAAGGCAAATCACTGAACCATAGTTGGACATTCTAAATATTAAACCCTTTTCTGCTTACAGTAGTTGTAGGGATGTAAAGCAAAAATACCATAGACTTATCACAAAAGTAGAACGTATTAAACATTATGCAAAAATCTGGTGCGACTCATTTGAAATACATGCCTGCAGAAACCTTGCACTTAAGCAATACAAGCAACACATTACTCTTTCTCTTTTTTTCTATTTTGCAGAAGTTTCTATCCAACCTTAGCCCCTCACATATTGGCATTAAAGAAGAAGTGTACTGATGGAGTCTGTCCTTGCCAATTCTTGCTCCATCTCCAAACGGGACGTCCCGCAGCAGAGAGCATCTCACTGGGCCCCAACACCACAAAATCTGTGGACACATACCCCAAAGCTGCTTGAACAAATGAATAATTAGGCATACTGTCCTCATTGCTTCCCTTTGACTACTGTGTTGTGAGTATTATTTACAATTGAAATAAAAAAAAATAAAAACAATAAAACATGGGAAATAATATGATAATTTGACTAGCAGCATTGCATTTCTTTTCTTTTTTTTGAGTACAGTAGTTTTTGTGGTCTTGATATCAAAGATGTATAAAGTTACTGTGTAAATATGCCTGATATGCCCAGTTCTTGCAGAATATCCAAATTACAATTACCATCCAAACATTGTATATGTATCTATCCAAATAGTGTTGATGTATTGTTTTCACTTTAATTTTAATTTCCAAGTCAAACATGGTAGTAATCTTTGTACATAAGAGTAGAGGATTTTATTTTGAAAGATAATTCATAAATGTAAATCAGAAAGAAGGGAACAATAGTGGGTGGATGTTTTATTTTAAAATTTGAATGAAAATGACAGGTTTGTCCTTTCTTATGAAATTTAGAGGCATGAAATAAAGCTGCATTAACTTCACATTGTTCCAGTTTATGTGTGGTGTGTAACATTGTGTGTCCAAAAGGTTGTTTTGTGATGGCACAACATTCTATGAGTGTTGACAGGGTCCCATTGTAGAATTTGATTTAAAAAAATAAAAAAGATGTAAAATACAATGCGATAAAGATTTATCAATTTCATAATCACAGCACCGAAAAAGTTTTCTCCTCTTGAAACCTATTCCAGACCACAGTTCATTTACAGTACACCTATAGTTGCAATGGAACTTGTTTGGATAACTGAGGGACTACAGACAATGTCATCTTTTTATACAATATTGTATTAGTCTCTTATTAATCTTTAATACTCAATACAGTCTTTTTGACAACTGTGGATACGCTGTACAAATGGGACTGTTAAATGTGACATTGCATTTGTTTGGGTCCATAGACATAAACAGCAGAGACAGGGACTTAATCTGAAACTCGTGAGACAATCGGGACAAAACAGTTTCACACTAAATACTATTCTTGAATTTAACTATTTTTCAAATAAAATTGATGACAAAAGACAGACATATTGACTATGAACCAGGTCAAAACCTCTATATGTAGCAGCAGATTCTACCACAGAATTTCTCCCTGCGCTTCATGATCTCGCACTTGAGAAAGTTGTGATATTATGTGAATGTGAGAACTTGGGCCAGTCAAGATCTCTATTGCAAATGTGCCTTTTAGATGGATCATGCAGAGAAATTGTATTGTAGGCGGGGCGGCAGTAGCTCAGTTGGTAGAGTGTTTGTCCACTGATCCAAAGGTTGGCGGTTCAAATCCTGCTCTTCACATAAGAAACATCAGTGGTTGAGCGGTTAGATCCACTGACCCACAGGTTGGTTGGTACGATTCCAGCTCCCACAGATGAATGCTGCCGTTGTGTCCTTGGGCAAGACACTTAACCCACCTCGCCCCCAGTGTCTGCGTACACTGGTGTGTGAATGGGTGAGTGGTTCCTTGTTGTAAAGCGCTTTGGGTGCCTTGAAGGTGGAAAAGCTATATAAAGATGTGACCATTTATATATGACTTATATATCATAAAAAATAAGACCTAATCTCCCACATGAGCTTGACATCAGTGAAGGACACCCCCAAAGCAGCTCATTGCCTTTATGTAATTCTGTGTTTGAGTTGTGACGTTCAAAAGAAACAGACCGTAACAATAAATGCAATAACCACAGAGCCAAATGTAAAGTAGTTTATCAGGCCGTTAGGATTAGAGGTTCTTCTGTGTGTGGACTGGACCATAGGCACAGTTAGTGTCAGTTTTTAAGTAAAGTCACAAATCTAACTACACCAGGGGTGTCAAACTGTTCCAGAAAGGGGCCGGTGTGGCTGCAGGTTTTCTTTCCAAGCAACCAAGGCCACGCATTCAACTGTCTGAAGACTGAGATCAGGTGTGCTGCTGCTTGGTTGGAAAGAAAACCTGCAGCCACACCGGCCCCTTTCTGGAACAGTTTGACACCCCTGACACTACACCATCGCTTCCTCTGTCCACATATGATTTTTTGTTTTCATAGCTCAGTGGGTCAAAAAGGTCATAAGGACTCAGGCAGGTCTTAAAAAGAAGCAGCAAGTGTAAAATTGGCCACTTGCTCTCGAAGAATTACCTCTGTTATATACATAATTAACTGATGCATGTAATAATTTTGGACATTTACAATCAGTCATATTCAGCCAAACAGGAAATGCTTCAAGGCTTCACCACAATTGTAAATAAATAACGCAAAGAGAAGAGAGCTTTGTGGCATTATTTAATATTTAGAAGAACCACCTAAAGGAATTTTACAAATCACCTTTTTTTTTAAGTTGACATTTGTAATATTTAACAAAAGTAGTGCCAGTGATTTTCTATTAGCAAAACACACTTGGACATACACTGATGTATTATTATTTATAACTTTAGAAGATCCTCATATTTCCATCATAAATATCCATAGGATTCATATAATCTGCTCCAAACTTGACAAAAACACATCTAAAAACAATGTTCCTCTCCACCGCAGTGATGTGTCAAGTATAAAAACAGTACGATGTGGCTGAATTACAATGGCATAGACTGTTATACACATTGTTCTACACAATACAATGGTGATCACAAAACATACTGTACAATTATTCAAAAGTGAAGTTACTATGGCCCCAAAACAACAAATCTGAGTAAATAGCAATATGAAAGAAAGCTAAATGAGTAGCAATATATTTACATAAGTGTAAAATGGGTTGACTGAGCCCTGAACTATGTCTTTAAGACTTTGGGACTCCAGACACAAACTTACAAACTTTCTGACCCTTCAGTTTCCACCAGGGTACAGGACAATGTCTGTTCAAACACCCACTGAAAAATCCTTGTCTCTGTGCCAATACTGGTTGAGTCGTTATTTGTACCTACTTTACAAATGGTCTTCTGCAGAAATGGCATTCTGGCAATACAGCTGCAAAGATCTGAAGAGAAAAATAAAGTGGTGCTGTGAGAAACAAGAATAAGAACTTTAGATTACAGAAGGGAACACATAATATAGTATTACAGGTTACTGATAGGTCATTTAGTTATATTTGCATATGCTTTGATAGTAATCTCACCTGAAAAATACTACTAAATAGGAGAAAAAATGATTCATGTGCCCAATCTGAGTAGTCTTGAAGTTTTCATTTGATCTAATGCAATTGACCAAATGGTAGAGATCAACCAATACGGGAATTTTTTATAGCCGATGCCAATATAGAGAACCCAGAGCAACCAATCACTGATAAGTTCTGCCAATATTTTTGGGCTGATGTGTATGTATATTTCAAATATGAATATCAAATTATGTCATTTAAATTTTCTACAAAGTCACCCACACTCCTTTGACCACACACCAAGAAAGCCGTGTAGTCACATTTTGTGCAGTTTTCTGATCATAATAAAGTGTTAAAATAAAGATTTGTGTGTATTTTTTACGCAGCAGATCAACAAAAACAAAAATATTGCATATGCTGGAGATTTAAGGCTGATAGCCTTAGTCCAAATGTCAGACCTATATACAGGGCCTTTGCTGGCCATTTGGCCTGTTGTGATGCCACACTACCCCACCCTAATGAAACAATAATTCTGAATTTATCCGTGTGATTTGCTTTATTTCCAAAACAAATATACCAAACATGAAAGTTAAAATAATAAATTATTTAAAAGGTTAATAAATAAATACCACCACTATTATTATAAACTTAAATTTGTGCAATGACTGCAGACTGAACATTGAGCTGAACAGTGTATATAACCTTGTAAGTAATAATGTGCAAATTTCTTTGGTAAATAATGTACATAAGTACAAATAATTGCACAATAGAAATTACTCAATCAAGGAAATTTAAATAAAAAAATTTTAAGAAAAAATTTCTCTCTTTTGCTTGCATGTGTGGAGGGCCGGACATCGAGGGAAAGAGATAGAGGGAGAGCAAAAGTATGGGAGGAAGAGAGAGAGAGAGAGAAAGAGAGAGAGAGAGGGAGAGAGAGACAGACAGACAGACAGAGACAGAGAGAGAGAGATTTTGGGGGATTCTGTTCACGCTGGCACCAGCTTCTCGCCTCTCTCTGCGCACTTTGGATGGATAGTTTTGAGAGTATTCACGAGCCTGATTTTTTGGTGGTGCCCCCGCAAGCACTTGGTGCCCTACGCACTGTGCGTAATGTGCGTGTGCGGAGCGATGACACTGCCTATATATCTACCATTTGCTTGCCAATGACCCTGTGTTATCATGTTTTTATCTTGGTGTACATGCGTGCCACTTGCCTGCTGTGTGGCGCATCAGTAGAGGCCTATCTCTCGCAGGTTGAACTTAATAATGACATCGGTGACAGCGTCAAACACAAACTGCACGTTCTTGGTGTCCGTGGCACAAGTGAAGTGAGTGTAGATCTCTTTAGTGTCCTTCCGTTTGTTCAGGTCTTCAAACTGACACTGGATGTATGCGGCCGCCTCCTCATACGAGTGCCCACCTACAACAGAAGGGAGACAGGCAAGTGCATTATCTAAAGGGGACATATTAGACAAAAGTGACTGGAAGGCTTTGGAGCATGTGTTCCCTCATTATTAGCTTACTTTTATTTTGTCAATTCATGCATGTTTGAGTAATCCCACACTGTCCTGCATTTCAGGCTTGAGTGCACATAAAATTACTGTATCACCTACCACTACATACCTGCCCATTATCCTATTTTATGTTAAATTTGCAGTGTCTTGAGCTCAAAAGGCTCAGTTCCATCTTATGACTTAATTTTTAAAGTACCTTCACTGATGATGAGTAAAATAGATTACTTTCACTAAGATGCATCCTAACTTGAATTTAAACTGCTTCACTCCTTTATACCGTAGCAGAGGAAGTGCATTCTCACAAAATACCAATGTTTACTGCTTAATGTCTCACACATTATCAGACCTTTAACGAAAGTCAAATTAATTGTGACCACTCAGCTATAATGTTTGTTAAACTGTTGGCTATTTTAATAATACAGGCAGCATAATTAAATCTTCAGTCAGCGTATCCACTTTGATCTGGTTAATAATGTAATAAAAACTATGTACAATAGAAATAACCGTTTGTCCCCAACAAACTCCAACAAACTTGAACAAACAAAACAAAGAAACAGCAGATATGTTGTGTGTGGTCCCAGAATGCCGTGTTTGCTGGGCTGTACCTGTGTATTCGGGATAGCAGATGGTGAGAGGGCTGCGTGTGATCTTCTCCTCAAACAGGTCCTTCTTGTTCAGGAACAGGATGATGGAGGTGAGCGTGAACCACTTATTGTTACAAATGGAGTCAAACAGCTTCATGCTCTCATGCATTCGATTCTGAGACAAACACAAGACTCGCATCACAGTTCTTTTCTTTGTAATTTAAATGTTTATTACTTTTTCTTAATTTAACAAATCAACCAAAGCATCATCATCATCAGTTATTGGCCTACAGAGATTGTAGTACATTAGGTAAATAAAATATAAATGGCAATTAAATGGGCCTTTTTACGAGATATTTATTGAGCAGGGGTTTTAGAAGTGTTTTATGTTTTTACTGCACTGAAAAATGGTTGCATCTCCACAAAACTCATTATTTGTCTTACTTGGGATGTTGTTCCTTTGGCTATAATATTCCACAGTACGGCACAAAACGTATCTATTTCCATGGAGTGTAAGATAAGATAAGACTTTATTGATTTCACACAGGAGAAATTCACTTGCCACATTAGCTCCAGGCAGTTTAGTGCAAAAGAAAGTTAGAACAAAAAAAGTGCATGCAGACAAGATAAGTAATAATAATAAAAATAAGTAAATAAGAGAATGTAGAAAAAAATTGCACGTTTAGACTATATAGTGGAGTTATACGTATGGTGGTATGTTTTTTAATTTCTATATCCATGGAATCATGCAGGTGACATGCCAGCTCCAAGATGTTTTTTTTTTAAATATTTAACTTTTTAAAAATTGGTAAATCTAAATAAAAATGCCAGACATTTGAATTGAATCATTGTCAAGGTTTTCTTCTTTAGGGTATTTTGCACAGTTGCGTTGGTGAGGTTGAGAATAGTTCAAAGAGTTATCAATGGCCTGGTTTGTATCAAGTTAAAAGTATTACAAAAAACAAAAGTATTATATTTACCATCTCCTCATCCTCTGCCAAAACCAGGTCATAGTCACTGAGGGCGACACAGAAGATGATTGCAGTGACGCCTTCAAAACAGTGGATCCACTTTTTCCTCTCCGAGCGCTGGCCCCCCACATCAAACATCCTGCAACATAGAAAAAATATCGATCATTTTTTAAAAGCATGTCCTTATTAGTATGAAATAGTAATTATCGTTTTGCCTTTTTATCCCACCAAAACACACTTGCATTTAAAGGTACACTATGTAACTTTTCCATTACCCCTTTGTCTCCATAAAGGTGTTATTGCTTCGCCTGGAATGTTCTACACTATAGAATTAAACCTATCCATCTCTGTAGAGACAAGCAGGTGATACCATCAGGCCAACTTTCAGGTCAAATCAGTAGAGTTGACCTCTCATAGTAATAATCATCATGTTTGTCAATGTATTTTTGTAGCAATTAAAATACCTGTAATTGAACTACTACAAGATAGATAAGTTTAATACCATAGCTTCCAGAAAAACAGTCAAGCAGGTGACAGACCCCATCAGAAAAGTTACGTAGTGCACCTTTAAATGCAAAGTCCCTTAAATCATCAAAAACATCAGACAGGTGTCCTGACTTCATAATCTCATGTTTGTGTCAGTGGCACCCGTGCCCTTCTCTGTAACAGTGCTAAACCAAAATGAAATGGTCACATGCTGTGCTCTTCAATTCTATGATTACACCATCCCAAGTGTTCCCATCCATAGGCAGGTCAGAGAGGCTATCACAGTTAATGTTCTACCAATATTTATAAGTACAGCCTGCTAGACAAAATAATGTAAATGGACTCAATCTAATCACTTAAATTGTATGCTGGTCATCATAGGGAAGTACTAAAGGGAAGGGCTTTTGGATTTATAAGCAAATCATTCAGCTTAATGGACTCAAATTCAGAGTAAAATAGTTAT
Organism: Paratrypauchen microcephalus; assembly: GCA_036785185.1. Lineage (NCBI taxonomy): Eukaryota > Metazoa > Chordata > Actinopteri > Gobiiformes > Gobiidae > Paratrypauchen > Paratrypauchen microcephalus. The sequence goes on along the minus strand of JAVJIX010000016.1, from coordinate 1,282,513 downwards.
GTAAGCCTAGCAGGTAAAAAAACTAAATATGTTTTGCACTAGTACATTATGTAAGTATTCAATGGGCTAAAAGAAATCAGCTCTAATAGAGTATAATTGGGTTGAAAAAATACATAAAAATACATGTTAGAGGTGCACAATGTAACCACCACCTTCTTGTCTCTCTCCATGGAGTTATTGCTTTGTCTGGAATGTTCCACAGTATGGCACTAAAATTATCAAGGAGTGCTACCGCAGATCCTTCATCCCCACCGCCATCAGACTGTATAACTCCACTATATAGTCCAAACGTGTCGTTTTTCAATACTCTCCTAGTTACTGTTTTTATTATTATTACTTTTTTTTTAAATCACACTGTATAACTCCACTGTATAGTCCAAATGTACAATATCGTTTTTCCAACGTGCAATGTCGTTTTTCAATTCTCTCCTTGTTACTGTTTTATTATTATTACTTATTTTATTATTACTTATTTTATTCCATTCTTGCCTGCATGCACTTTTCTTTCTTGTTCAAACTGTCCCTACCTGGAGCTACTGTGGCAAGTAAATTTCTCCTGCGTGAGATCAATAAAGTCTTATCTTATTGGAAACAAACAGGCCAAGTTATGGACCAGATCTTTGGAGAGGTAAGTTTGCCCAGACTTCAAATGCATGTTTTTCATGGCATTTTTTACTATTAAAACCTGTAAACAGTGCATATAGTTGCAGTAAAACAGTTATGGTAACCCTCAAGTCGAGCAATAGTAATACTACTAGTACTACTACTACTACTTTAAGCATATATTAATATTCTTGCTTCTAATTCAGTACTACAATTATATTTACTCTATCCACATTTGCAGTACATCTTTCACCTCTGCCAATATAAACATTCTAGCTATGTAAACTTGCTCCCCAAAGCAGCCTCATGCTGTCTCTTTGTTTGCAGTATAATTACGTCAAAGTGCTGTAGAAGTCATTAGATATACGAGCTGCATGAACTAGGTGTTGTCATTGTTGTTGCTAGGATCTAAAGGAGACACAATACAGCCCATAGCAACATCGTAAAACTAAAATACAGACTTTCACCTTGTAACATGGTTAAAGCTTTGGTACTGTTTAATTGCCCTTAAAAGTGACTTATACAGCAACTTTTACTGCTGACTCTAACAATAAACCATCCGACTGTTTAACTCCATATAACATTTAATTAGTTGCTTTTGTAGAACATGCCAGGGTCTAAGCTAATGAACTGACTTGAAGTAGAGATCTTTGAAGGTGAAGTGAGTCTCGACGATGCCTGTGGTCTTGACTCTGGTTCGTAACACGTCTTGCTGCGTTGGCACGTACCCAGGCTCACAGATACGGTCAAGGTCATTCAGGTAGCTGCAGAAAAAAAAATATATATATATAAGACTAGCAGACTGTAAGACTGTAAGAGAAAATCTTAATGCTAGGAGGGTATTGAAATCTTGAAAAATCTGTTATCCTTTGAATTGTCAGTTTTATAGGCTGATATTGTGATATGTGACAAGATTTATTAAAGGTCCCATGGCATGAAATTTTCACTTTCTGAGGTTTTTGAACGTTAATGTGAGCTCCCCTACCCTATTTAGCCCCCCCCATGGCTAAAAGTAGCAAAATGTCTAAACTGAGCATTTGCAGTCCTTTTCTGCGTTAGAAAAGAACACAGCTCAAACGGGCGATTCTGAACAAGGCAACTATGTGATGTCACATCGAAAAATGCAGCTCCACCCCCCTCTGGATGTCTACCCACCGTCTCTGTAAATCACGCCCAGAGAGTTTGGACCGCGAATGAGCTACGCAATGCGAAATGCAGTTTTTTATTTGCCTGGAGGCACGTGCGAGTGTTTCTAGGCTCGGAAGTCCTTTATCTGAGCCTGTGGACATCTGAAACAGCAGTGGTTTAATTTTATTTTCTGTGAAAATGTGTTTTTTTCATTGAAGTGGGTCACAGAGCACAGCGGAGCGCTAATCCAGGAAAGAGTGGAGAGTTTGCCCCCCCCCCCACCCGCAGCTCTCACCTATCTCTGTCCTTCTCATTTGCATTCAAGCAACAACGCCCAGAATGAGGTGTTCAGAGAGTTATTTTTTGACTCTGACTGTGTACATGTGTCTTTCTCATGCACTGAGTGTTGATTTTGAAGAAGGATTCATTTACAGTATTAGGGAACCATTAAGGCACCATATAAAAGCATCAAGAAGTACCATGTCATGGGACCTTTAAATCACAATTTTCACTTTTTGCTATTTTATATTTAAGTGCATTCTATTCAACTGCAAATATCGCAACTAACTGTAAGCAGATTAATCCTGACATCCCTAATTCTAAGAGCCAGTTAAAACATTTTAGGTCATGACAAATGTACATAGAAGAAGTGACATGATCAATTACCAGAAAGACTGACTTGAAATGATATGTCAGTAGTTTTGAAAAATGCACTATTGCAAAATTTAAGCTTCCTTTTAATTACATGCTTCTCCATTTAACCAATATTGCACAAGGAAATGAAGCTGAAGTATTATGTAACCAAAGGGACACTAATGTGACCCATAGTTAATGATAAAAGGAGAAATTCAATTTGTCAACTGGACAAAGTTTGTTTGGTCGAAAACGTTTCGCCGCTCATCCGAGAGGCTTCGTCAGCTCTGGTTCTCATGCTGGTTAGACCCTGTTTATGTCTAGCTGCAGGGAGGAGCTACCTACACTGAAAAAAGCTCTGAAACTATCCCAGCTACTCTGTCTCTTTTGTTTTACGAATTCCTCTGGCATCTAGTATTAGCATATCTATAAGCCCTAGGAGGCGCTCACTACACTGAAATAGCTCTGAAACTATCAACTAATCTGTCTCTTTGTATTTCAAATTTCTCTGGCGTCCATTTTCGTCTCCCTATTCAAGACAAACGACCCTCTCCACCCCTCTGCAATGGCTTGTCTGTCCTAATGTTTCTTTGTCTGTTTTTGACTTTGGTTTGAGAATCGAATTATAGATGGGAGACAAGTTGTGTCTAACTCCCCCATTTCTGTTTAACGACGGATTCTCTTTTTTGACAAAAATAGCCTCTTTAACTCCCCTCTCAAACCAGTTCTTTTCCCTGGCTAAGATCTGAACCTCACTGTCCTCAAATGAATGGCCCGCGGCTTCTAGGTGAAGATGTACGGCAGATAACGGTCCACTCTGGCCCGCCCGCCTGTGTTGGTACATCCTCTTGTGAAGTGGCTGCTTGGTTTCTCCAATATAGCGCTCACTGCAGTCTTCACTACACTGAATGGAGTAGACCACATTGCTTTGTTTGTGGCTCGGTGTTTTGTCCTTTGGGTGGACGAGTTTTTGTCTTAAAGGGATATGCCACCCCCAGGTCAAATTTGGGCAGACGAAGCACGCACCACGCGGACAGGGGAATCCCTGTTTACGCACCAGGAAGGGAGTTCCCCCGTTACGCTGCGTGCTGTGTGCTTCGGCTTTCTTTTTCCGCACTGAAAAATAGTTCCCACCCAAAATGACCAAGGCAAGCTCTCCGTGTTGATTTGCACGTTTATTTATTATTTATTTATTAAATTAATTCCTTTTGGCCGAAATCTTTCTCTGGCGCCGTTGCCTCCAGTCTAACGCGGAGGAGCAGCAGCTGCGCGCGGCGGTCAGTGCTGACAGACTCGGACAATGGCTGGGTGACCAGGAAAACGCTTTTCATCACTTGCTTTAGTCTCTGGACTGTGGGGAGATGCCCAAATTTGACCTGGGGGTGGCATATCCCTTTAAAGTGTTTGTGGGTTTGAAATAAACTGGAATTTCATATTGTCTGAAAATCCTCTGTAGTTTTTCCGAAACACCAGCCAGGTACGGAATTGCTACCCCTTTCCTCCTGGGTTCGGATTCTCTGTTGTCTTGTTTCTTGCCCTTGTCTCTTTTGGTTTTGTTGACAGCCCATTTAGGATAACCACAAACAGAGAGGGCTTCCTGCACATGTTGTTCTTCTTTCTCCTTACCCTCTGTGCTTGTGGGAACCACTTGGGCCCTGTGTTGTAATGTCCGAATAACACCCAGTTTGTGCTGCAGTGGGTGGTGTGAATCAAAAAGCAGGTATTGGTCTGTGTGTGTGGGCTTCCTGAAGACTTCTACTTGGAGTCCCCGATCTCCTCCTATCGTTAAAGAGGCTATTTTTGTCAAAAAAGAGAATCCGTCGTTAAACAGAAATGGGGGAGTTAGACACAACTTGTCTCCCATCTATAATTCGATTCTCAAACCAAGTCAAAAACAGACAAAGAAACATTAGGACAGACAAGCCATTGCAGAGGGGTGGAGAGGGTCGTTTGTCTTGAATAGGGAGACGAAAATGGACGCCAGAGAAATTTGAAATACAAAGAGACAGATTAGTTGATAATTTCAGAGCTATTTCAGTGTAGTGAGTGCCTCCTAGGGCTTATAGATATGCTAATACTAGACGCCAGAGGAATTCGTAAAACAAAAGAGACAGAGTAGCTGGGATAGTTTCAGAGCTTTTTTCAGTGTAGGTAGCTCCTCCCTGCAGCTAGATATAAACAGGGTCTAACCAGCATGAGAACCAGAGCTGACAAAGCCTCTCGGATGAGTGGCGAAACGTTTTCGACCAAACAAACTTTGTCCAGTTGACAAATTGAATTTCTCCTTTTATCATGGATTCTACCTGGACGACTGAGGGACTCTTCACGCACCCATAGTTAATGTTTCAATATCATTTACGACAAGGGTTTTTGTCCTCACGCCATCTTTTCTTCGCATTCTACAGCATTTAAGGAAATCAACTGGCACAAAACTGATAGAGCTTTGTTAATATAGTTGATCAAGTTTGATATAGTTCAGTTGAGTTTATTTTTACACGGTAAGAATATAGTAAGAGTATTTTATATGTATGGATTGTTACAGTGTATTGAACCTCATATATCGTAAACTGCACTCATATAGTACAGAGAAAAATCCTCTTTTGTTTACACTAAAATGTGGTTTTATTGAGTGTAGCTTTAGGCCAATCAGAGGTCACCAATATTCTATCGAAGTATTGACAGTGACTGCGTGCACATGGAAAACTCCAAACCGATTGCAAACTGATTGGGGTCGTAACGGCTGCATGTGCACAGGGATTGGTTTGGATTGGGATTGGTTTGCCCCATCCCCCAGGAACCCCTGGCCTAGGCCGATAGCAAACCACTTGGCGTCGTCATGTGAACGATTTCGGATCGGATTAGCATACTGCGCATGGGCGCGCCAGAATTTCAGGAATGTCACCCGGAAGTTGTAGGAGTGGTAGGGGGTGCCTACGGCGTCATAAGTAGTGCTTGTTGTTGCCGGACTTTCAGACGAAAACATGGCTGTGAAGAAAGCTACAAGCTCGCACTACTGGACCGAGGCAGGGTTTGCTCGGACCCCGGAGCAAATCAAAATCAAGTGGAAAAACGCCAGGGCGGCGTGTGCCACGGCAAGAAAGAACAACGGGAGAGCGGTCAAGACCGTACAACTTGTCCGCATTACGACAGCTTTCTTCACGGCACCAACAAGTCCCATCTTCCACCATTTCGGGACTATGGACATAACGTAGAATCGAAACGCGTTGTTTGCTCAAAGCCCAATAAAGGAATAAGAGTATGCGGCAACTTTCGTATTTTCTGGAATTAATCAATGTTCCTGTTGTTACCAGCACCTGGAAGCTGTGCATGGAGTTTTGAACTTTTGAAATAACGCACAGGGTACTTTTACAAACATTTTGAGTTATCTATTGTGACCTCATAGTATCAGAAGAGAGTGTTTTTTTTAACTGTTGTATAACTTAAATATTAAAAACGTAAATATTAAAATCAGTGTGGAAATTTACTTAAGTTGTTCACTCAGACAGGACAAAACAGAGAGTGGAAGAGACAACAGAATATAAGCTAAGCATTACAAAGACATACAAAATGAAAGTGTGGTTGTGTAATTTTCCCCAGACCTTACATAAATGAATGATAAACCCATAGCTACAAATTTAATGCCTTTATTTGTGGCACTAAAGATGCAAGCAACAAAAAACAACAAGGCAGAACATGATTAAAACATATGTGTTATAGCTCCCAGTCCTCGTAATTTTCGTTGTCCTCGATTGCTTGTAGTATCAAACGCCGACTACACAGTTCGTGTCGTATTAAAGAAACCAAAAACGCCGTTTTGTCGTTCATACGAACAACCTAACTCTGCAGAATGCACACCACGTGCGCCAATGCCGCTCTGTCAAACTCCTCGAAAAGCCATCGCAGTATAATGCCAGATAGCTGTGTTGTGTTTTTATTGAGTAGCCATCACCCGGAAGTAGTTGGACTACAGTGCCACATAGCGTTGCAGAGCGTGCCAGGTCGCTGACCTGAATCTGATTGCGCGACATGCATGTGCACTCGGATTGGACGACAGACCACCCGCCGAGTAACGGGAGGAATCCAAACCAATCCTAATCCAATTCTACCATGTGCACGCAGTCTATGTAATTTTTCTGATGGAGGTTCACTCATCAAATTCAAGAGATGTCATTGCTTTTGCCTGGAATTATTATTAGGCCCGAGTGGCAAGGGTGGCGTAGGGCCTATTCTGACTGTTCAGCAGTATGAAGCGCTCTCCCCTTTCCAAACATAGTGGCACTCATCATCTCATCATCAACTGGTGTCCGCTGACATGGCACGGTGGCATCGCCCATGGAACAAAGTGCACAATATCAAGTGCGTCCGCAAAAACAGCGTGAAGCGCTCTCCCCTTATCAAACACTCAATGCCACTCAATAATGACAGTCATGGCATTGCTCATTGCCACGACAGCAGTATAATTGTAACTGTTAACCGTGGTAAACTCAAAAATGTGTATTGGGCATTGCACTGGGCATGTGAGTAATCAATGAGGTCAATGACGAGTGCAACCCCACGGGTGCGTTACTGGACGCGAGTACTTTCCAATGACATATATGTGTATATTGTTATTGTTAACAAACTCGTCCTAGGATCTTTGACCCAGCCTCACCAGAATCATTCTGTATCATCTAGACAAATGGGACATTCAAAGTTTTTAAAAGTGACATAAAAGACTGAAAGGTGTTTCCATGGCAATGGCAAATTCCGAGTTTGTTTTTGCGACTTGCTATCAAACTTCGATGAGTGATAATTCGCACATACTTTGGCCAACTTCACTCAAACTTGAATCAGATCAGTGCTTCTCAATTATTTTCTGTGACGCCCCCCCTAGGAAGAAGAAAAAATTTCACGCCCCCCCCCTCCCTGCGTGCGACTGTAAATAGTATTATTTGTCTAGAAAATTGTTAATAGTACACCTCTGCATAACATCGTATCCTTTTATTAACATTAAAAACAAAGATCAAAGGATCATCCGAGATCATCTCGGATGAGCGGCGAAACGTTTTCAACCAAACAAACTTTGTCCAGTTGACAAATTGAACTTCTCCTTTGATCATGGATTCTACCTGGACGACTGAGGGACTTTTCACGCATTAAAAACAAAAAAGAAACTTCCAACAAAGACTGCACTGTCTTTTTGCACTGAGGACTCAAATATTAATGTGCACATTTGTTTACGTTTCACAGAAACAAAACTTAAAATTACATTGCATAAACTAAAAGCGCTGAAAAAAACCCACTCTGTCCTTGTGCCGCTGATGCATCAGCTTCTGTCGGACTAAAGGACACGACTCAGTGGAATATACGTGTTTTTTCTGTGACAGAGGATGTTCTGCTGATGGTGAGTCTGTTCTGTATATCGCGTATTTAATGTTGCCGCCCCCTGCCCCAGAGCGACAATGAGAGCACTACTGCCAACTACTGTGCAATTACACTTAGTTCTAGTACAGTACGGCAAAAAGCATGTTTCCCAGGGTCACACGCGCCCCCCCTGGCATCACACCGCGCCCCCCCAGGGGGGCCCGCCCCACTATTTGAGAAGCACTGAATCAGATTAATATAAGAAAATTTGAAATAGGCGCAATAGCGCCCCTATGGAGATTGCATAGAAGAGCAAAATTTTGCTTTGTCGTAGACATACAAATATGGAAGACACATGTGACATGGTCTCGATCAAAAAACTCAATGATGCCCACATGCCATCTCCCGTCGTGTTGCCAAACACCTGTCCTTGCCAATAGGAGGCCTGACAGAAACTTTAACGTAACGAAACCAAACTTGGTACACAGATGCATCATGGGAATATGGAACAATAAAATATTACTTTGTCATGGACATACAAAATTTGGTACACACATTGGTGACATGCTCTCAATGAAAAAAGGCAATAACGCCCACGCGCCATCTCCCATCGTGTTGCCATGCCAGCTGGCCAAAAATCTGTAATCGCCAATGGGACCCCTAACAAAAATGTTACCGTAGCCAAATCAAATTTGGTACACAGATGCATCATAGCAATAGGAACAAAAAAGTACATCACTAGGCAACCAACAGATATATTGAATAGAGCATGTGACCTAGCGCCAAAGGCACCGCTTCCTGTCCTCATACTTTAACAAAAAAAGCATCCTAGGGTTTTTGACCTAGAGTCAGTACTCGAGTTGAGGGGGGATGGGGGGGTGGCATCCCCCCTGGGGTAAAAAAATAGTCAAAATCATCCCTCTTCTAAAACGGGCATCCCTTCTTCCATCCCTTGTTGCATTTTATTAATCAGGCATGAAAATCCCTCACCGAAATTCGCTGTTTTGAAGTTAAAATAGCCAGTGCCAAGAGTTAATCATAGGCTGAACTGCGCTCCAGCTTCCAATCATGTTGCAGCATAATTACCCACCGCCAATCATGACGATTAGCGCTGTTGTGTTTGCGCCTATTCACCGATCAGCTGTGAGTGAGCCGTGTGATATGTACACGGCATTTCCAGAGAAGAAGAATCCTTAACTTGCTATGTTAATGCTACGTACGAAGGAACTCTCGCCTCTCTCGGGACACGGGATACGTTCGGGATTATGTCGGTTTCTCTGGAGCTCCGGATTATTAAAGACCGTGACACGTGCATACATGGATATGCAAACTATCGGGAGTGACCGCGTTCTTATGAGTGAGTCATATTATCACATAATTTCTGCATCAAAGGGACAGATTAGCTGACAGCAGGTCTAAACCAGGTCTAAACCAAGACTAAACCGGGACTAAATCAGGTCTAAACCAGGTCTAAACCAAGACTAAACCAGGACTAAACCAGGACTAAACCAGGTCTAAACCAAGACTAAACAGGGACTAAATCAGGTCTAAACCAAGACTAAACCAGGACTAAACCAGGTCTAAACCAAGACTAAACCGGGACTAAATCAGGTCTAAACTAGGTCTAAACCGGGGCTAAATCAGGTATAAACCAGGTCTAAACCAAGACTAAATCAGGACTAAACCAGGACTAAACCAGGTCTAAACCAAGACTAAACCGGGACTAAACCGGGTCTAAACTGGGACTAAACTGGGACTAAACCAGCACTAAACCAGCACTAAACCAGGCCTAAACCAGGTCTGAACCAGGACTAAACCAGGTGTAGACCAGGACTAAACCAGGACTATACCAGGACTAAACCAGGTATAAACCAGGTCTGAACCAGGACTAAGGTGTGTGTGTGTGTCCAGACTGTGTGTGTGTGTGTGTGTGATAACATATATCCTGTGTATTATTGAATTACTGAATGATTATATGGAGTTTTTGTTATAAAAGCATTTCCATTTTAACAAAGTACCTTCTAATTCTGCCCTGCCCTGAAACACCACAGTAATGTCAGTGATGGGGGAGGGCTTATCTTAATGTCAGGCAAATTAGTTCCTTCCTGTTCCACAAGCAGATCTTTAACGGGGAATTACTCAGATTGTTGCCTTCAGAATGTGCTGCTTTCACCAGGGGGGTTGTTTCTTTCCAATAAATAGAATTGTCTTGTGGAGGCCATGCAACTGAGAATGCAAGCTATGAATCAGATGAGATTAAGATTTGCCATGTCTAGCACCTTAAAATGGACTAGAATGCAGGAAAATATGTCACATAAATGAAAAATTTCACCATCCCCCCGGTTTCATTTTACAACTCGACTACTGCCTAGAGTCACCAAAATCATTCTGTATCATCTAGACAAGTGGGACTTAAAATCTTTTTAAAAGAAAGAACAGTGTTGCCGTGGCAACAGCACAAATTTTGTGTTTGTTTTTGCAGCTCAAAAACGTATTGATAATTTCCATAACCTTTGCTGATTTCACTCAAACTCCAATTTTTGGTAGACACACCCGCCCTGAACAGATTCATATAAGAAAATCAAAAATGGGCTCGACAGTGCCCCCTAGGGAGATTATATGGAGCAGTAAAATTATATTTTATTGTAAACATACAAAATTTGGGTCACATATTCTTGACATGATTTCAGTCAGCAAAGTCAATGACCCCCACATCCCATCTCCCATCGTGTTACCATGGCAACAGCTCAAATATCTACTCTTTCAATGGACAAAATCTCTGATGTAGCCCAACCAAATTTGGTACACAGATGCATCATGGCAATAAGAACAAACAAATATTGTGCCAAACTAGAAGTCTTGGATTAATCATGTGACAAATGCCATAATGTAATTCTATGTATACATCTAATTCTGCCGAATTTTCATTTATGAAACTTTTAAAACAGCCACAACCTCAAATGTGGGCACATCTTCAAAGAGGCATGTTAGCACCCCCAACTTGTTAAAGATCCCATGACATGGTACTTCTTGATGCTTTTATATGGCTCCTTAATGGTTCCCTAATACTGTAAATGAATCCTTCTTCAAAATCAACACTCAGTGCATGAGAAACAGAGATAAGATGAGAAAGAGTATTTTTTCTCTCTCTGGAACACTCCATAATGGGCGTTGTTGCTTGAATGCAAATGAGGAGAAAAGAGCTGGCCAATAGTAGAGGGTGGGGGCGTGGCCAAACGCTCCGCTCTCCGCTGTAGCCCTCAGCTGTAGCCCTCAGCTGATCCATTTCCTTGTTTTTGCACGGGGGGAGAGATTTGAAGCGTTCCATTGAAAAATAAACACATTTCCACAGAAAATAAAATTAAACCACTGCTGTTCAAAGGTCCAGAGGCTCAGATAAAGGACTTCCGAGCCTAGAAACACTCGGACGTGCCTCCAGGCAAATAAAAAAAACGCATTTCGCATTGCCTAGCGCATTCGCAGTCCAAACTCTCTGGGCGTGATTTACAGAGATGCTGAGTACAGACAGACGGGGGTGGAACTGCATTTGCATTTCTTTTTTCGATCTGACGTCAATAAGGTGCCTTGTTCAAAATCGCCCGTTTGACCTCCGGTTTTTTGTAACGCAGAAAAGGATCGCAAATGCTCAGTTTAGACATTTCACAACTTTTAACCATGGGGGAAGCCCTAAACAGGGTAGGGGAGCTCACATTAACGTTCAAAAACCTCAGACAGTGAAAATTTCATGCCATGGGACCTTTAAAAGTTGAGACACATATAAAAATTATAATGGACAAAATAATGCTGCACAAAAAGAGAACAGGTGGTGTGTGACAGCACACCACAGGCCAACTGGCTTAGAAAAAAGGGTAGGAATAGGGCGCCACCCATGTGAGTGCTACGAGTGCCAGTGAGGGCCAATCATTGCTGCTTGCGGCTTTTTAAATTTTTTTATTATCATATCATTACATTTTTATATCTTGCATTTATCAAGTTACATGTGCCATACATATTCCAGGCAAAGCAATAACATCTCCATGGAGACAAGCAGGTGGCGTACCCTCCAGCAAAAGGTTACATACCTTTAAACATGGAAAATTCTACATGCTGTAAATTTGCAGTAATGTGTGTTAAAATGGCCCTACACTTCATTTTTACACACAACCTAATAATAATTCATTGCTTTTCCAGTGCACAGTTTCTTGCTTGTACATGTCTGTGGAGGTCTGTTCGACATCTGGGGCTGTGCAGTGATACTAAATAAGGGCTCATATTTTGGTGAATAATAAACACAAGGCTTGTGGTGGGTTGAGTAAAAACAGACTTAGCTCCACTGGCCCTTGAGTCTTATTGTGACGACAGAATGCACCGAGTGCCATGACAGATCAACTGTTTTCACAACAAAACTCATGCCCTTCACACAAACACTCCACCAGTCTTCATGTTTGATTTAGCACTAGGGTGGAATAAATTAGAATATATAATTTTTGTGATTCAATTTGCAACTTTGCCAATTGTAATGGACCTATTTACCACTTTATATTGTCATTTGGCAAGTTGTGTCCAGTTGTTTGATGCTATAGTCCTCCCTTTTTTAGAATCAGAGTAATGTTAATACAAGGACAAGGTTTTACTTTGGCAGGCAATATTATGCAGTAAGTCTGATAATAAAACATGCACCAACAAGTCTTCCTCATCTTCAATTATTTCAGCAAATAAAACAGGAAAACCCAAGTCATAAAAATGTTATCACACACTGGATGGAAAATATAACCGCATCTAATTACTATGTATTTGATTCTCAAATAGTAGTGCAGGTATGGCTACTACCTTCTAGTCTACTACTGGGGTCCTGCTTAATCTTAATCTTACTACCTTCTGGGGACAAAGAAGGGTTTAAATATTAGAGTTTCATGTCAGTGTCAGGTGAAGGATTTAGTTAGTTCAGTTACATTTTTCCGCAATTGTCATTTGGGAAATTGGGAACATTATTGCAAACAAAACCTTATGTTATAAGGTACTTGAACGTTCAAGTGAAGTTGAGATATCTAATATACAGTGGTACCTCACCTTACGAATGACCCAACAAATGAAAATTTCAAGTTACAAAACGCCTTCACGGTAAATTTTGGTCTCTAGATACGAAAGAAAATTCAAGTTACGAAACGCGAAATCTCAAAAATTCAATTAATGCGCGCTCAGATGCGCGCTCAGATGCACGCCCCGAAACGTAAATACACTTTATCAACACACACGGGGTTAGGTTCCAGAGGTGGCCCGCAGTGGGAGAGGTCCACAAGGTAGGACAACTTTGTATTTTGCAATTGTTCTACATGTTTTAGGGCTGTAAATGCCTCACCACACACATTCTATGCTTTTCTCAGACTTCTCGCATTTCTCTCTCATTTGAACACTTGAACTTTCATAGATTTTCAATGGAATGTGTTGATAGTGAAGCGTGGGGGGGACACGGCTCAATATAGCGCCGAACGTGCGAGGGGAGCGGAGACACAGGATTACTATCGCAACAACACATCATCAGCAGGGTAAAACTCACCTGTCTCACGACGGTCTAAACCCCGCTCACGTTCCCTTAGTGAGTGAACAATCCAACGCTTGGTGAATTCTGCTTCACAATGATAGGAAGAGCCGACATCGAAGGATCAAAAAGCGACGTCAACACGGCGCCGCAGCGCCCGGGCCATGCCTCCCCCTCGGGGCCGCGGGCCCCGCACGGGCTCACAGCTCACAGTGTCAGCCCCCCGGCTCTGGAAGTCACATAGAACCAGACCCCGCCCCGCTCTTAAAGAGTCCCGCTGAAAGAGCGTCTTTCTCGGCCTCTTAGCTCTAGCGCGGAATGCGCAAGGAACGCGGAGACAGGAGCACCGCGCTCCTCCAACGGCACTGCCATGTCCCGGGATAATCCTGGTTTAGTCCAGGTCCAGTCCAGGTTTAGACCTGGTTTAGTTCTGGTCTAGACCTGGTTTATTCCAATCAGGACGCAGAACACAAATGTTACACTATTAAAAAAAAGTTACACTATAAAAAAAAAAAAATTGGAACGGATCAGGCCTTTTCCATTGAAATAGCTACTCAACTTACGAAAAATTCATGTCACGAAACCACTTCTGGAACGGATTAATTTCGTAAGGTGAGGTACCACTGTATTTGATTTCTTTAGCTATAGGAGCATTAATAAGATGATAAAACAATAAAACATTTTCTGTCACAGTTTCTGAAGCAGCACTGTTAGTATCACAAACACAACAAAAGACGTATTATTTGGGATACCTGATGTGTGATTGTTTCTGGACCAGCTGGCAGCTTTTGTGCTCTTCACACTGAATTAATTATGATCACATTCTGCCCTTGGACAAAGCAGTGTGTATGAGGGGGGATTATATACACAGACTTACTAAGCGGCAGAGTCGTTGAGCTGATACTCTCTGGAACGGTCAAAACAGGCCTGGACCCCCTCATCAGTCCAGAGGCATCTGATCACACGGGACAGTTCAGCCGACATCACCCCCTCTTCTGCTGAACTGGCCAGAGTAAACAGCTGCCGGGCGTCATCCTGAAGAAATAATAATAATAATATTGATGCATTTGATTTTTTTCTCAAAGCTGATTTACATTGCATATTCATTGACTCCACACCTGTTGATTGTAAACTATGATACTTTTGTATCGGCAGACTGACAAAATACATAGGCAAATGGGTTAAATGTCTTAAATTTAAGGCCACCACACATTACAGGATTTTTTGGGCTTAAATGAATTTTAAACGTACAAAAAGTGCACACCACAGACAAGAGGAGAATCTTATGAGATTTGAAATCTCCAATCGCAAAGACTGCAGCAGGATATGGCTGCATATCACAGGCTACAATGTTGGGAGTGGTTTTATGAACTGGGTGTTATTATTTGCAGGGGTGCAAATTCTATAGATAATGTAGATGAAATGCTGCAGTTTAAAGTTACAACTTTACGAGAGATGACTACTAAAGTCTTAGCATTATTTTCGCTATTTCCTGAGTTTGTATCTTGCGCCTCTGGGTTCGTCACTCTATTAACTTGATGCTTTGTTTTATTGGCTGTTACCGTAGTGTTGCTGATGTTACGATATGACAGCAGCTCAGAGTCACACTGACATTACACACTGCACATGAAGACACAAAGTCGGGTCACTCCTAGAGGAGAAGCAAATCGCAGCCAAAAAATGGCAAATTCTCCTGTAGTCCTGTAGTGGGGCGGCCTTTAGACAAACTTTGTTGATCCATATACATCACTATATATTATAATAAAAATCTAAATAAGTAGTAAAGCTAGATAAAGCATAATTATATAAATGTGTATGTACAAGTAAAAATAAAATATAGAAATACAGTAATACAAAATATATCTTGGCTATACAAGAGATGGGTAAAGACACAACGACCCTACTGGTTCGAACCACTGATAATATTATTATTATTATTATTATTATTATTATTATTATTATTATTATTATTATTATCATTAATAATAACAATAATAATAATAATAATAACAATAATAATAATAATAATAATAGTTATTATTATTATTATAGTTTTATTGTTTAGGTACCGTTAAACAGGTGGTACTGGTAAAGAAAAATAAGAGGTGAAAAGTTTTATAACATACTGCTCGAGCTGGATGTCCGAAGTCTATCTTTAAGCGGCCCATTGCTCTGATGATGGCCATTATGGACTGTATTGTGTTGCTGTAGACCACCACTTTGTACTGCTTGCATTCTTCTTCTGAGTAACCATCTTCATGAATGATTCTACAACAGACAGAATAAACAACTTTATCAAAGATCCTGCACAACCCAATAAACAATGGAGTGGGTTAATATGAGAAATAGAGAGAAGGATCTGTCATCATTATCACTGGAGTTTGCACCTCACTGAGCACGCCGCATGGCTAATGTGGGAACTACCAGTCTATTCAGTGGCTGCCAAGCTCGCACCGACTACTACTCTGTGACTATTGTTTCACATGTTATGGAAAAGAAAGCTTCATTTTCTGCCAAAGCAAACTGAGGTATTTCAAATATGAACCGAGTTTGTATCACCACGCTATTAACCTCTGACTGTCAACCGTTAGGAGCGGGAGTCCTCTGTCAATGTCATGGAGAGAAATTGTTAAATGGGGATGTAGGAGTATTACATAAAACCATTTAGTAAATCACTGAGACATGGACTGCAAAATCAATTCACAGCAGAAAAAAATCATGTGGTTTGCAAAAATAGTCACTACAATAACAACTCTTAGGTATGGCTAATGATGATTAATTTTGGACAAGCATTGCTAACAGACCAGCTTCCCAACAGTTGTCATATTTATGCTATCAACATACCAGATTAGAGCCATTTGGGAGATGTGTGGGCCTGTCACGATAATTATTATATTATATTATAATTATATCAACTTATCAATATATTAGGTGGAACAACATTTTCGTCGTCAATATTTATCATGGGAACGTTTTCTTTGTACTATTGATTTTGGTATTTTTCTCTACCATATTTGTGCTGTAGAGGGTTGAATAAATACATTATATGGCTCATTACAGATACAAACTAAGTACTACAGTCACATTTTGGATTCTTTTTTAAAGACAATATGGTAAAGTGTATTTACCTTGTTGACATGTTTCGGCTGCTAGTTGCAAGCCATCTTAAGAACTGTCACCGGTGTTAGTGGTGACGTGTCATATATCAGCTCTTGTTACTTCCTGTATGCGTGGTCAGCCTGAAGGACCTGACAGGTCGCCCAGACTGACCCCGCCTCCCGTCGGTCTCCATGTCTGCTAGTAGCACTTCCATTTTCTGTTTTTATGTTTTTGTGTCTAATATAACTGTTGTTCTTCCTTTATCTGCGGGTAGAATAGTGATTATTCTACCCACAGATAAAGGAAGGACAACGGTTATATTGGAAAATGGAAGTGCTGCTAGCAGATACCAACACCTATGAAACCATCAAAGAGAATCCCACAGAAGAAAAGAAACAAGCCCTAAAAGTGTTACTTAAACCCCTATTTGAACAGGCAAAAATCACCAGAGAAGCATACAACAATCTGATCCCAACAGCCAGCATCACCTCTCACATTTACTGAACCCCGAATATTCACAAAGAAGACACGCTCCGCCCGATAGTAGATAGCATACACTGCCTGACAAAAGTATTAGGATGATAGTCCTAGTCTAGTCCTGGTTTAGACCTGAGTTAGACCTACACTGCGATGAGTCCCCATTTTTGCAATAATATGCCTTTACACATAATGAAATTTGCATTAATATATCAATAAATTGATTTGTTGTCATTACCAATACGTCTTGTTATCATTATTTATGAAAGTTCAGAAATACACAATCGTCCTTATACTTTTGTCAGGCAGTGTAGGTTCAGTCCCGTACAATTTGTCAAAAGCCCTGGTCGAAACAATAAAACCACTCATTGGTCAAACAGAATTCCACTGCAAGAACACAAAACAATTGGCACAGGAACTAATAAACATTAGAGTAGCCCTGGACGAAATATTCATCTCACTTTTTACCAAAACACCCGCGGATGTCACACTACGCATAGTAAAAGATAAACTCAGAAAGGACAAAACACTCAAAAAAACCACAAACTTCACTGTTCAAGACATTACACAACTATTACGCTTCGTGGCCAAATCTACATATTTCCAATACAATAACATCATTTACAGACAAAAGGACGGGTTCGCAATGGGACATTCACTATCCACAATAATGAGCAGTTTTTTCATGGAGGACTTGGAACAAAAAGCATTCAACACAACACCCCCACAATGCCGTTTAACTTTCTGGAAACGCTACGTTGATGACATTCTGGAACAAATAGAGCAAGGACACACTCAAGAACCCATGGACCATCTGAACACATGGGACAGTACCTTAACAATCAATTCACGCTTGAGGAGGAGAAAGATGAAGCAGTATCATTTTTGGACATTAAAATCCATCACATCGCAGATGGCAGCAGCAAAATATCAGTATACAAAAAACCCACGCACACTGACCAATATCTACTCTGGACATCTGAACATCCCACTTCCCATAAACTTTCAGTAGTAAAGACACGATTCGAATGGGCCACACTCATCACAGACCACACCGACAGGGAAGAGAAGGAGACACACATCATAGAAGCACTCAATGTCAATATCTCAACTGGGCCATAAACAAAGGCAGTCAAAAAGTCAACAACAAAATCAACAAACCCCAGGAAAAAACACTACAAACCAATAACTGAACCCACCCAGAGAGCCATGAAAAAACACAACATAAGCACTGTAGTCAAACCATACACAAAACTCCACCAACAGCTAGTACACCCCAAAGTTAAAATCCCACAAGGACAAAAATGCAACGCCATCAATGAAATCAAATGCAAATCATGCAATAAATCATACATAGGGGAAATGGGCCGGGCATTTCATATCCGAAAAAAGGAACACCAAAAGGAATGTGAAAAAGAAATATCAGGGTGGCTCATCAGAATACAAAGAGACAGAGCATTGCAGGAAAACTAAAATCTGCCAAATCAGACCACTGCAAAAGAAATAAACACATGGACTGGGACGGGGCACAGGTTATTGGATCAGAAAACAAGTTCAAACGCTGGATCAGGGAGGCCATTGAAATGAGGAAATGAGGCACGGACAGCATTAACCGTGATGACGAAGCGTTCCTCCTTTCACACACCTGGGACACCCTCCTCCAGAGAGCACCGGGTGATGGGACAATATATCGTAATTCAAATTTTGTTATTGTGTCAAAAACAGTATTTATTTGTCCCAGCTGAAACCACTTTTACTCCACTACAATTATTCCCAGCACAAACCAGGCACAACCATGCTTCACTTCCAAGATCAGATGAGATTGGGCAATCTCAAGGTGGTGTGGCCATATATCATAAGTTAAAGGGATATGCCACCCCCAGGTCAAACTTGGGCATCTCCCCACAGTCCAGAGACTAAAATAAGTGATGGAAAGCGTTTTCCTGGTCACCCAGCCATTGTCCGAGTCTGTCAGCACTGACCGCCGCGCGCAGCTGCAGCTACTCCGCGTTAGACTGGAGTCTAACGGCGCCAGAGAAAGATTTCGGCCAAAAGGAATTAATTTGCTCGATGCTTTTCCCAATTACTTTCTGTGTAGTGCGCATTCATATCGAGTGCAAATAAATGTGCAAATCAACACGGAGAGCTTGCCTTGGTCATTTTGGGGTGGGAACTATTTTACAGCGCGGAAAAAGAAAGCCGAAGCACACAGCACGCTGCCAGGGGAATCCCTGTTACGCACCAGGAAGGGAGTTCCCCTGTTACGCAGCGTGGTGTGTGCTTCGGCTCTGTTTTTCCGCACTGAAAAATAGTTCCCACCCAAAATGACCAAGGCAAGCTCTCCGTGTTGATTTGCACATTTATTTGCACTCGATATGAATGCGCACTACACAGAAAGTAATTGGGAAAAGCATCGAGCAAATTAATTCCTTTTGGCCGAAATCTTTCTCTGGCGACGTTAGCTTCCAGCCTAACGCGGAGTAGCTGCAGCTGTGCGCGGCGGTCAATGCTGACAGACTCGGACAATGGCTGGGTGACCAGGAAAACGCTTTCCACCACTTATTTTAGTCTCTGGACTGTGGGGAGATACCCAAGTTTGACCTGGGGGTGGCATATCCCTTTAATGCTAACTGATAATAAAACCTGTTGTTATAATTACAAGAGACTTGCTATAGTTCTGGCATAAAATGAAGAACTATAGCTTCATTTTATGCCAGTTAAAGTCTTAGGAACTGAAAAATACAATTCCTGGAAATAGAGTAGAGGAGAAGTGACCAGTTTCAATATGCACTTACTTCATCTGCTTCACTATTGTACTTTTCCCAGATTCACCAGCACCTGAAAAAATACAGAAATAGTTACGTAAATATGTACACCAAGGATGATTGTAAAGAAGAAGAAGAAGACACGCTTTATTTATCCCCGTAGGGAAATTATTTCTCTGCATTTGACCCATCCTTCAGGAGCAGTGGGCAGCTCATCTTTCAGGCGCCTGGGGACCATCTCCATGATCTTATTGCTAGGCTTGGTCAGGACCTAAGCTGGAGGATTTTACCTGGAGCATGTTTTTGGATAAATTGTATTGTCTCTCACATTTACTGAATTATTGGCTTTGAACCTGATACAGTATACAACATGTGTGTGTGTATTTTGCTCCATATTCAAACAACAATAAGTAGTTTTGAATCTACAATCAGTCACCAGCAACTGCTTTTTCATGAAGCAGAAGTGACATGTGCAGAGTCATGTGGTCCCATTAAACAGATGATGCAACTGTGTAAACTTCAGTGTGACACTAACAGGAGAACCAAAGAGCATTTGTGTAAGAATTTGAGCTTGTTTCACCATAAGGCCCAATCACTGCATTGCTCCAACAATCAGTTGAACAGGAAACAGTTGTCAAGCTTTTGGCTGAGGCAGCGTTTTTCCACCAGAGACACCAATGCATCAAATACAATAATAAACCCTGTCAACATGTCAGCCCCAAAAACATAAACAAGTAGATTAATGGTGTCATGTTGAAGCTGAGACCAGAACTTTTAGGACTTGATAGCATGATTCTGGTAAAGTAACTACCACATAAGGAAGTTCATTGCCCATCAGAGGGGAGTTATCTTATCAAATAACAAGTCAGTGATTGGCTAAAAGTCTAGACCACATGTCCTAAGCAAAATTTCACTAGCTAGGACCACGCCATCAACATAGTGCAGTGAAGATATTTATTATTGAATGATAGTGGATGTCTGAGTGAATAGACAGTAATGGCTGGGTTGAGACGATGGGTGGGGTTCCGTCTCAATCTTCGATTGGCCCAGCGGAACGGGACCCCCAAAAGTTTTGGAAAGAGCATAAAGTGGAATGGGTCTGGAGGAGATCGTTGAGGTCGGGGTGAACGTACACGAGGTAGGTGCTGGAGACCCGACGACCAAGGGTTCGAATTTTCTGGTTGGGTACATCTGCCCTGGCCGTGGACGTAGTGGCGCCAATGCGAAATAAATGAGTGGAGAATGGATGGGGTGTTATGCCAGAAGAGGTCCGTGAAAGGCGAGAGGTCGCCGGAGCGCAGAGTGAGAGTGCAACGGTAGAGAAGGTCCGAAGTAAGTGGTAGGCGTTTCAGAGGAAGGCAAGGTTCAGTTTTTTGCAGTCCTTTAATCAGCACAGGAACATGAAGAGGAGACTGACAGTCTTCGCCAGAAGTCAGCTTGTATATGAGATTTATCCCTGAGAGGTAAGCCTGGACCCACCCCCGCGGGAGGATTCATGGGGGCCGGTGCACAGTGTTCTGGGCAGCAGATTTGCTGCCCCCGTGACCCAGAAATGGAAAAGCAGAAGATGGATGGATGGATGGATGGATGGATGGTAAGCCTGGATGGTGGAGACGCAGACATTCCTGGAGTGGCGTGAGAGGGTGATGAAATTGCAGATGATGGTGACGTCAGATGAGCAGAGGGGAAGCTGATGAAGGTGGTGTTGACTGATCTATTATTGTTAGAATGAATGGGAATGCCTGGATTAATCAGACCCCCAAAGAATGGTGGAAAAGTAAGACGAAGTTCTGATGAAGCTGAAGGGTAATTGTGCGATTCGAGAGCTCTGGAAGCAATGCAGAATCCAACTACTGCCGAAGATTCGGATTGAACACTGGAGAAACTGGAGCTGCGTCGTGAAGGTGCCGTATGGCGAATGAGTCAGGAGTGATGTAGAGAAACCGTGACGTGGAGGGTCTTCTCCCCTGACAGAGGAGCTGGACCTTTGCTGGAGTGGGGTCACACGCGCTAGCACAGATGGTTGACGGACGTGGCCATGTCAAAGCCTGATCCCGTCAGATCTCAGAAGCTAAGCAAGGCAGGGCCTGGTTAGTACTTGGATGGGAGACCGCTGGGAGTTCCAGGTGCCACAGTGGGGCGCCAGTTGCAAAAAAAAAAAACTGTCGTTTTGTCCTTAGGCAAGACACTTCACCCACATTGCCTAGGATGAAAGTGGAGTGTGTGTGAGTGTTGGAGGTGGTCGGATGGGCTGATGGCGCAGATTGGCAGCCTCGCTTTCCGTCAGTCTGCCCCAGGGCAGCTGTGGCTACAGAAAGTAGCTTACCACCACCAAGTGTGGAGTGAATGAACAATGAACTGTAAAGCGCTTTGGGTGTCATGAAAGGCGCTATATAAATGCAATTAATTATTATTATTATTATTATTATAATGCTGATGTGCGTCCTTCAGCATGGGTGCGGATGGCAAGCGTAGGAACCTGTAGGGTCAGAGGGATGAGGGTTGGAGGGATGAGGGTCGGGAGGGAGGGAGACCCGTCATGGGTCAGGAGAGAGCGAGGCAGAGAAAGACCCGTTGTGGGTCGGAAAGGAGTGAGACCCGTCGTGGGTCAGGAGAGAGGGAGACCCGTCATGGGTTGGGAGAGAGAGAGACCCATCATGGGTCATGAGAGAGAGAGGCGGAGAAAGACCCGTCATGGGTCGAGAGACCCGTCGTGGGTCGAGAGAGAGACCCATTGTGGGTCAGGAGACCCGACGTGAGAGCTGGGCGAGCCGTCGAGAGCCAGGCGAGCCGTCGTGAGAGCCAGGCGAGCCGTCGTGAGAGCCAGGCGAGCCGTCGTGAGAGCCAGGCAAGCTGTCATGCGGTCGTGAGAGCCGGGTGAGCCGTCGTGAGACCCAGGCGTGTTGTTGTGCCGTCGTGAGAGCCAGGCGAGCTGTCGTGCCGTCGTCCTGACGGGAGGAAGACCTGTTGTGGGTCAGGAGAGAGGTGGAGAGAAGAAGACCCGTCGTGGGTCGGGAGAGAGGCAGAGAAAGACCCGTCGTGGGTTGGGAGGGAGGGAGACCCGTCATGGGTCAGGAGAGAGCGAGGCAGACAAAGACCCGTCGTGGGTTGGAAGGGAGTGGGACCCACCGTGGGTCCGGAGAGAGGGAGACCCGTCGTGGGTCAGGAGAGAGGCAGAGAAAGACCTGTTGTGGGTCGGAAGGGAGTGAGACCCGTTGTGGGTCAGGAGAGAGGGAGACCCGTCGTGGGTCATGAGAGAGAGGTGGAGAAAGACCCGTTATGGGTGGGGAGGGAGGGAGACCTGACGGGAGGAAGATCTGATGGGAGGAAGACCTGAAGACCAGTTGTGGGTCAGGACAAAGGTGGAGGAGAAGAAGACCCGTTGTGGGTCGGAAGACTCGACGTGAGAGCCGGGCGAGCCGTCGTGAGAGCCGTCATGAGAGCCGTCGTGAGAGCCGTCCTGAGAGCCAAGCGAGCAGTCATGAGAGCCGTCGTGAGAGCCGTCAAGAGAGCCAGGCGAGCCATTGTGAGAGCCGTCGAGAGAGCCAAGTGAGCCATCGTGAGAGCCAGGCAAGTTGTCGAGCCGTCGTGAGAGCCAGGCGAGTTGTTGAGCCGTTGTGAGAGCCAGGCGAGCTGTCGAGCCGTCGTGGGAGCCAGGCGAGCTGTCGTGCCGTCGTGGGAGCCGGGCAAGCAGTCATGTGGTCGTGAGAGCCGGGTGAGCTGGCGGTCATCATGCTGTCATGAGAGCCGGTGAAACATCGTGAGAATCGGCCAGTCGTCAGTCGGCTTGGAACCTGTGGAACAGCTAAGGACCTGAGGGTGTAGGTGCATATTGGGGATGTTCACAGGGCGGGTACGGGTCGAATGCTGGACAGATGAGAGCAGAAGACGAGAAATGGATTAGAGGCCCTGCCTAATGTGGGTAGGGCGCGAGAAGCCATCTAGCTCATGATGACTGAAAAGAGAGAAATGAGAGATGGGGAGAAGATGCATGTGCATGGGGAATTGTGCAGCCTGCGAGACGGGGACAAGAATGAGACACGAAGGGTGCAGGCACAGGGGGAGATGGCCTGCTTGAAAGCAGGCTGAGATACAAGAGAATTCAAGTGAAACTGCACAGTAGACAGAATACGTTTACTGGCCACTGGTGGTGATACTACTTACCCCCCCAGCAGGGGGAGCTATGGGACTGTAGTGGAGGAGAGGAGGGAACGGCGACATCTGCAGCTGCACGCAGGAAACTTGATGGGAACCCGGAAGCTCGTTCGTCTCGTTCCAGGGCGCCGGGGTTACATTCTTGATCTAAACTGTTGAAGGTCCTGTCTTGATGTGTCAGCCTGAAGGGGCACGGCGGCTGCTGGGCAGTACCGAACGCTGTGGTCGCTGGAGGCCGGGCCGCGCTGTGCCGAAAGCCGTGGTTGCCAAAGCCGGTCTGCGCGCCGAGAGCCGGGCTGCGCCAGGCTGCACGCTCGCCTACACGAGGAGGAGGAGGCGACGAGAGGGACAATGTGGATATCCCGTATATGCCGCCAGCACAGAGATATTGACGGTGGGTGCTCCTTAGAGGTGGAGGTCCGCTGCGTGAGCGCGCGCCTGGAGCGTTCGCTGGGCGGCGCGGGCCGTGGGCTGGACGCCACGGATATGCGGTGGAAGATCCTCCGGCTGCGGATTCCTGAATAGAAATCCGTCGCCGCGTAAGGAATTGCGAACTGGAAGGAACGAGGAAACGTGAGGTAGGTCGGTGTTTGAATGTGACGGGTTGTTAGCCCAGCTCGAGCGAGCTGACGCGGTTGAGAGCTGTCGAGTTAACCGAGACGAACTGGAATGAAGGGATGAGTGGCTATAAATAGCTCCGGGAAATTAGAGGTGTGGTTATGGTGAACTGTGATTCGCTGGTGAGGAGGAGAAGGTGGTTGAGGCGTGGTCCTGCTCCTGAATTTCAGTTAATCGCATTAATTCCATTAAGAGTTACAACCATTCTAACAACACATGGCTATCAACTCACCAAACTGAATTCCACTTTAAAAACTTGTCCACCACATATGTAGAGATAGATATATCGTTTGGCCGATCTTTGCACTTTTAGAGCAATGGCTATAACTCTCCGGCTGACCACCTGCTTAAAGAAAAGGCAAAGCTTTATTTGAACCCTTCAGCTCAAAGAATGCACACTATGCTAAATGTGAGTAAAACAGGGCTGTGGATTGTGTAGACAGTAACTGAGTTGTGTAATCGCATATTCAAATATAAATGATATGTTTTGGGGGAAATGATTAAAATCTGTTCCATATATCAGCCTCAGAATATTAGCAGATAACTAGCTGCTCTGGATTCTAAAAAAAAAAAGGTGTTGCCATCAGTCATGAAGAACCCTGTATCAGTCAATCTCTAACATATTCCTTTTTAAATGTACCAGTTTGTGTAAATTAAGTATAATTGAATAGGATTTACGCCTAAGTTAAGCTATTATGAGAAATTATTCCTATCAACATGTGAAGTGAGTTTCCACTGGCTGTAATACAATTTTCCTAATATACCCAAAGACAGTAATTAGTAACCACAGTATGAATATATTTTTACACAAAGGAATGTGAAGTATGGAATGCTGCTTAACTAAAATAGAAAGCCTGGGTCTGCACGGAAAATTATTTAAGATAAGTCATTGTAGTATTGTTGTTGTTGGCCTCGGCCCATTTGGGAATCCTGCCCTTATACATTTAGTCACAGCTAGCAGTGCAGTTATGTGTCCCAGTGCTTGTCTACAAGATTTAAACCCATAAATTCTTCTGGTTTAACAGCACCAAATGAGATTTATGCTCTCAGACCGGGAGGGGGGGCGGATACTGTTGAACTCTCTCATTCACAGCATTTCTGGCCCATTATCAGCTATGGCCTTCTGCCAGCTTACTCACCACTGCTACAGACAGAGCCATCCAAAACCACACCATGTCTCCAAACCAGGAACCATTTAACCACAATCTAAAATGCAGATATTTAAAAATCACTGGAAGCTGTTTCTCAGTCAAGCATGTGCATTGGTCCCCTCAGTTTTGGTGGTTTTGCATTAGGAAAATAGCCGATCCGTGCTTTGTTTTTCCCCCATAAATCTAATTTAGCACAGACAGGGGAAGAGGGCAGCACTCGGAAAAAATTGCTTCACTTTTTGGTGGTTGAAAATGACCACTCCCATACAAAAGGATTTCGGGTCATTTGTATTTTACTTCACTACAGTAATTTTAAGCCATTTCCAATTGCTCCAACATACACAAGCTAACCTATTCTGTTTTTCCCTTTTGCTAAAATAGAAGCATAAAACACAATGGGCCACAAGCTCTCAGCACAATAGCAGCCAGTAACATCTGATGAATGGTCACACGTTGGTGACTCAGAAATGGGAGGAAGTACAGTTAAGAGCAGCTTTTTGTCCTGGCATATCTCCTAGATCAGACTCAGAGCATAAAAACGTACTTACATAGCCAGCCTGTCTGCCATCCATGTATTGTTTTGTTTGGATTGCAAAAGACAAAGCAAAGTTGTTTTGTTTAAGATTTGGTATATTTGGATACTTACGAGTTGTGTTTTAGACAACTTTTCTCTCTTTGGGGTTCCTCCTTACAAATAACATGACAGTAACAATGTCATTTGTCATATGTAATAGAGGTTAAACAGAAAAGGGTTTTTTTTGTTTTTTTGTTTTGTTTTTTCATACAGATTGGATTACAGTAATAGTAAACATTACATCTGTACAGAAAGAAGCAGTTTGGTTTACTTTTCTGTCACAGTAGAAAAAATAAAAGTAGCAAAATTAATTATTACGTTATTGCAGTGTGACTTAAGAAGACAATGAATCTATAATGATGTTCTGTAATGGTATGTTATAATGGTTCAAGGTTGAAATTCATTCAATGTATGGTACAAATTCAGGCATTTTCTAAACATAACTACTATCTAATAAAAGTTAAAGAGCAAAAAAGCTTAATTTTTATTATTGCATCACTGACAATTTTTTATAGTTCATCCTATTTTGGATACAGGAGCAGAGGACAGCAGTACTTGCTGCATTTCTGGGAAGTTTTAATGACCTCTTGCAGAGAGGTCCTCATTCAACCTCAACTATGCATGATAAAGTATACATTATTAGCTCTTGTAAAATGCCAGCCTTATAATGTGGTGTTTGTAGGTGCTGGTGCTATGATTTACTGCCTGCTCCCTGGGAATGGATTCTATAATAACATTTGCACTTTAAAATCACCCATTTAATAAAGTGCTGGGTGCTGGCATCACTTTGAGAAATACTGCTGGGGCCAGTGGTAATCGCATTACATTGGATCATATTACAGAAACCAAACAGGGAATGAGGAGGAGATACTCCACTGTCCTATGCTTTGACTGGTCCTCTGCCATCTATTAAAACTATTACCGGCTTAACTTGTACCATATGGGTATTCTTCTAGATTGTATAAAGGTTACGAAAGTTTCTCATTTATTTTATCTATATTTGTTGGTTTATAGAGCACTGAGATCCCACGCATTCTATCACCTCAGAGATATGTATCATTTCATGTCTTTTTGTATTTGATTTAGCACAATTGATACCTCTCTTTCTTAGAAGTTCACACAACCTTTTCCCATCCACAAATATCTTCTGAAATCATCATCTTGTTATTTAAACTATTGCTTAACAGCTGAAACCAGGAGACCAGCTGCAAACCTTTCATCAATCCCTTTTATGGTAATTTAAGTGACATATATACATTATGGTTGACATGAGATGCCCATTGAAAATAAAGCAAATACCAAAACTGGTCTTTAAAAACACTCAGTCATGTGACTCTGACTATTAGGGCTGCAACGATTAGTCGACAACGTCGACGACGTCGACAATAAAATTTTGTCGACATGAAATTTCATTGTCGACTAGTCGTATTATTTAAGTATCATTTTAATTTGGAACTTATTACGCATCTGTGTCAAGAATCCGCAGGGCCGACAGCGAACAGTTCAATGTCTTTGTTACACATCTGCTCCTTCACTGTACAGTGTCCAGGTTTACACCATTTCTGGTTCAGAAACAGCGCTAGTCCTCCTCCCTTCTTCTTCCCGCTCTCCTCCGTCCTGTCTGCGCGCAGCAGGTGAAAGTTGTCCACAGTGAGGGTAGAGTCGGATTTGCGGTGTTAGCCACGTTTCTGTAAAAACAATGATGCTAGCGCCCCTGTACTCCCGCTGAAATCTACTCGCCGCGAGCTTGTCCGTCTTGTTGGCGAGGGAGCGCACATTCCCCGTTACGACGGAGGGGAGGACCGGCCTGCAGCGTCTCTTCTTTTCCCGGAGTTTACGTCCCGCGCGGCGTCCACGGCGTGTCGTCTGCAGGATCTCGTCAGGGATAACGTGCCTGTCTCGGGGGAACACAACAGCGCTGCACAGCGCCATCAGCTGATCCTTTGTGTAGACGAGCGGAGGACGGGGTCCCTTACACATCTTAAGCCGAGACAGGTAAATAATCCACCAAAAGTGCGGAAAAAATGCTGCGTCGAGTGCAGCCCAAGCTTAACGAACAGTGTTGACAAAAATATTTTCAAAAGTGGGGCGGTTTAAGGGCTAAAAGTTAGGAAAGTTACGGAAAAGAGCGTTGTGACGGGCAGCTAGCTCGTGCCAGTCACTGTATCTGCATGTGAGGAATATTCCAATATTAGCACTAGTGCTAAACGGAATGGTGGCCATACTCAATTTGATCACGAGTCATGGACAATCTTTTTCATTCCGAATGTAGTCTAGTCGTGTTTTGGCAGTATTCCCTTAACAAAACGCTGTTTCACAGAATACTTCAACTTTTTTTAAACTGGATACTGACAATATTCCGCTTTGAAACGGAATGCTTAAAGCACGCACGCATAACTGCGCTCACTAAATACCAACGTTAGTGTCGTGTCCATTATCCTAGTAATATTTTTTTTGGTGACTAATCGTGACTAATCATTACTGGATCTATAGATTAATCGACTACTAAAATAATCGTTAGTTGCAGCCCTACTGACTATGCATTAAATGTATTGATATTTTGATGAATAATTCATTGTACATCATCATATACATAATTCTGGGTAAGGTCTGAGTCTACTATATAGGCCTCAAGTGAGATACTATCTAGAAAATTATCATTATAATGCAGTAATTCACCATGGAAGTTTTGTCTTTTGAACAAATCTCAGATCTTGAGATGGTGGAGTTGTGGCAGCCAACAACTCCACCATCTCCAAATCTGAACCCTAAAACCGAACAAATGAAAGAAGAAACATTTATCTTTCTATATGCTAATGTAGAGGATTGTAAAGATTAGTTCCAACACATGAGCAGATAATAACAAAGCTGCCAGAAGCCACAGTGCCAGGGCATTTCTTGTCAGGCTTTCCTTCATAATGTATGTTCTCTCAATTATAAACCAAAATGACAGTGTGCAAAACCAAAATGGTTTGACTAACTACAGGCATCTGGATCAAAAATACAACCATGCTGAAGCAACATTTGGTATTGCAAAGATGTTTAGTGGTTTGGCATAGGATTTATATTTCAATTAATTTCAGAGGTTCCAGTAAGAAGACTTTCCTCAAATGTGAGTTGCTGGGAATTTTTTCTTACTCATCCCACTCAAAAACTTAAAAATCTGTAAGCCTACATGTATACTGAATGGTAATTATTCCCATTAAACCAGTCAGATATTGAGATCTTAATTGTGCTGAAAAGTTGACAGCATAAACAGTCTGAAGGGTAGATTGTTGTGTTCATTCCCCGCTGGCACTTCTCCTCAGCCAACACCCTGTATGTCATTTTACCTCCCACTATCTGTGTATAAGAACCGAGTCTAGCCACAGTGACAACTCAAATACGTTTCACTCTGACCCAATGTAAACAAATTCAACCTAATGTAAAACAGTCATAACAAACTCGATGTATGACTTTTTAAGTGTTGGGTGATGGGTAAATTACCATGAGTTACACATTTTACTATAGCATATAAACTATGCGTGACATACCACAATAGTAGTAAAAGTAGATTATAACTATAAAATCGACTTCCATACCTAACAGCAGCAGCTTCACTTCCCTGGAAGACTTCTCTCTGTCCTCTCGTAGGTTTTTGTCAATCATCTTACTCCTCTCCACCGCTGCCTTGTCCTCGGCGCTGATCGTGCACCCCATGTCTACACTTTTACGCACAAATAATTTCTCTTTTTGTATGTGTGGCGAGAATGTCGGTCTTTCATAAGTTGTCAAGCGGCACAGTCCCGTTCAACAGCCCCTGTAGAGTTAACTTTTCCAGGCTGCTGCTACTTGGAGGAAGCGGACACCGGGGTGAAAGGCGTTGTCAGAAGCGGAGCTTGTCTCGGCTCTGTCCAGAAAGACGCACAAACTGATGCTGCCAGTGAGCGCTGGTTCAGTCCCGCGCGCCCAGGTAGAGACTCTTCAAACTCAGGAAAAAACACCATCAAAATGTGTCATAAGTAGCCTACAGGGTGTATCTAAAGTAAATACGGTAGTGAGATACTGGAATGACATGGGATCACTGACAGAAGTTAAGGGCAACGCATCCGCGTTTTGCTGCAGTGGACCAAGAAAACGCTACCGCTATGAAGACGGAAAATCGATATCCCCGAGGCATGATGGGAAATGTAGTTGTGATGCATTATTTCAAGCGCCGCTTTAAGCCTCACAAGTCTGAACCAGGCTGCACATTGTTTTCAAAAATGTTAAACTTTCAACCTGTCTTGCATTTCTGTTGACGCCCATGTGCTTGATGTCAAGTTAAAGTTTGCCTTTTAAACAAGTCCTTTTTTGATTCTTACTATTCTACGGTAAATGTCTTTTTGTGATGTGAGAGCGCCCTCACTCATTTCTGTACAGAACTACAGCAGTACAAAAGTTAGCGAATTTGCAATTTAGTTTAGTGAAGTTATAAGCAAAGTCCTATTTGCATCTTTTCATTTGTTGGCCAGGTTGTATACTATATAGGCCTACTTTTGGTTTAGGTCCTAAATGTTAAGATGAATATGCTATCTAGTGTCAGACATTATACATGTTCTATTTTATGTTGACCGGTGGTTCAAAAAAAAAAAACTGACATAATAGTGAGTCTACCTATTCTTAGCTACTCCCCATAGAATAGACCCATAACATACACAACTACGCCCTATTTTGAAAACCATTTCTCTTTTCATCTTCAGTCTCCGGTTACCATGACAACAGCGACTGATGCCAAAGAAAAGCCACGTGACGTGAGTTCACAACACAACTTCCTCTTTCCACGTGTTTGAAAGTAGGCCTGTTTCATATTGTAGAATGGTATCTATTTATCAATTTCTTTAGACACTGTTGCCCGTGTCCTGCCGGCGGCCACAGGCGAAGAGGCAAAGGGCAGTTCTGTTTGAACTGTGCGTCTGTCTGTGCACAGCAGGAGGCGCCCTCCTCCGCCGCACATGAAAGCGATGATTCAGGGTACCGTGTCGCCCAAAGTAGCAGCGGGACCGCGGCCACAGGACGCTTGACAGTCACACGGCATGAGGAGAGGGAGATGCCCTTCACAAGGCTGCGGTGTGACCTAGGAGGAGGTGTGTGGTAACTTCTGAAATACTTAGGCTACATTCTTATTAGGCCTACTTCGTAAAGACGATATTTTTAATTTAAGCTTATGTTTGTAGAGCAATCAGGATAGCTGGGGGAATAACCATAGTCAAATTAAGCTTCTGCTTCATGTACAGTTTACCTTATGCAAAAATATGGGCACACTGGTCTATAGCCATTGGCTGGATCTTTTTGGACCACAGGAGCTGTCTTGAGTCTACTGGCTTCCAGTGAACCTCTCATATTTGTGTTGCATGAAGTGCTGCTTTCCCACTATGGCCAAACAATAACAAGCACACTATGAACAATATTTGTGACACATGACACATTTAAAATGTTGGCCAGAGATATCTAAACTAGGTATCTACAATATATAATTCATAATAAAGAGGTGTATTCATTCATTCATTCATTCATCTTCTTCCTCAACCCAGAAAATGGAAAAGCGGAAGAAGATGAATGAATTAATGAATGAATACACCTCTTTATTATTAATTATATATTGTAGATACCTAGTTTAGATATCTCTGGCCAACATTGTTGGATGTATATGCTTTTAGGAGGGTTTAGTCTGGGTTCAGTCTTGGTTCTAACTAACTCATCACCACTGACTACCCACCTGACGTCAGCAACAGATAAACCATATTGAGCTGGCGTCCACCTTCCTTTAAATGTCATGCTCCTTTCATCCCCCTCCTCCCTCTCAATAACTCACCATTTCCACGCATTCACCATCTCTCTTTAATCATTTAATTTAACTGACAAAAACAAGCCTTTACAGAAATCAAGCTGCAACAGTCATCCCACTCCAGGTACAAAACTGTAAAATACAGTATTTTTTACCATTAACAAAACCTGAAGAGGTCAAAGGATATTTTACAAACTAGGAATGTTTAGCTTATCAACAGATGGCATCAGAAATGGAGATTAGAGTGAGTAATATGATTGGTCAAGGTCTTTTTGGTTGCAGCTAATTGAAAACCACCAAATAGAAATTAGTTTAATCTGGATTTTGTATACAAAACAATGCGGTTTTATTCGTGTCTTTCTTATCATATTATGCAAGTTTGACAGTAGGATGTAGCTGCTTTTCAACAAGATATGACAATTTTGTGAGAATATATTAAAAAAAAAAAAAAAAAAAGGAACATAAAGTCCTGCCCTGACAAAAGGCCTTTATAGTTTAACTCCCAGTGAATTTTATGTCTCTTTTTTATGCCATGTGTTCTTGTCTTGTGATCCTGCCAGGGTAGTCTGATGAGCATCCAAAATAGATGAAGGAAAAGTGGTTTAGTCCATAAATGTTTTGCAATGTTGTTTTTGTTTCATCACATCATAAGTTATAAGACTTGTGCAAATTGTTTTCCACCTGAGATGAGAGAAGCAGCATTTGGCAAGGAAAAGTTTAAGTCATTGCCCCAATAAAGATATGATGTGAAGAAGATTTAGGACTACAGTACTGCTTATCTTAATCTACAGTAGTTTCCTCCATAGTCCTGGTTCAGACCGGGTCAATATTTGTGTATCAGATGCCACCCTGTCATGTTTCAATTTACTATAATACTATAATATTTGTTAGTTTAAAATAGGGTTGTCCAAAGTATCGCAAAGCAGATACTCAATACTCAACACTCAATAGATCAATACTAAAACTGGTGTTGAAACCAGACTGAACAAGTATTGATACAAAAAAGTCACATTAACAGGACAAAATTGTACCTTTCTTAAACAGTTTTACAATGATCCTGAGCTTTTCAGAACTAGTGCCACATAGTAATCTAAAGAATATTTTTTTTGTATTGAAGTCTGTTGTCTTAAAAAGAGAATCAGTATCAAGCCTATCAAAATCAAGTTTGAAATTTTAGTATAATGACAACACTAGTTTAAAATTTGATGCATTTTTTGATGCTCTGAAACGGCATAAGCTCAACATGTGTAAGCAGTGTTACACCTATGCCGCATGTAGCCACAACAAACCATCATGTTTACACTCACACTTCTGCCGTATTTACGTGTAAACAGGCAGACATAGCAGGGCTCATCCACTCTTGTAACAGCCTAATACAACCACTTTTGTTCTGTGAAGGTTGTTTTTATAACTCCAAAAGGTTTTTTAAACCACCCAAGCCATAAAAATGAAACTGCAGTCACATTGTTTGTCTTTAAGGGTAAAATGGGGTGAAATAACAAGCCTCCTAATGTGAGCTGAATTTGGAGTGCAGGTGATAATCACAAGACCTGATAAACATGATAATAATGTTCCTGGAATCGGGTAAATACATGCTGTGTGCCTTCAGTGCCAGCAGGAAAATGATCCCATTGGAGGCAATAAATATTAGAATGGTATTGGCATGGTATTTTGTGTAGAAAAATACTCCTGTATGAGTACCACTTTTTGGTTACGTTTTGGTTTGAGCCCAGTTTAGTCCAGATGTAGAAATGGTTCGGTCCTCTAGCCCTGATTTAGTTCCTGTCAGATCTAGCCCAGTAACAGTTTTAGTCCCAACTAAGTCCTAGTTTTGTATGTATTTGTGAACGCATCCTTAAAAGGCATAAGACAGGTTTGAATATTTTTCTAAATATTATTAAATAGAAATAAGTAGCAGTTTGTGAAGAATAAAATGAGTTGAAAATGACAGGAAGTCCAGCTGAGTTGTAAAAATATCAGTTGCATATGGAACAGAATTACATCTGTATTCATCTGTAAACTCACCAGGCTTCACTTAATAACATAAAATTTATGTTATGGAATTATCTCTTCACATGCTGCCAACCCAGAAGTCAAATTATACTAGTATACTTAGTCAAAATGGTCAAACCAGGTTCTATTTAATTATGCCAACCATGTCTAACCTGTCATATGCCCATTAAGTTCACTAACAGTGTACCTTTTGAAAAGCAGTTTGTAGTTTGTAAATTATTGTAGGTTATTTTTAGTCCAAACAAAACAGGTCAAACAGCTGATGGTCAGGTCAGGGCTGTTCAAGTTTAGTGAAGCAAAGGATTTCATTAACCCAACATATAGAAAACTGAAAATAGTATGTCTTCAAAGGTCCTTTGTGTTTGTGTGTGCAGTGTAAGAGGATTCTACTCTGTAATGACTGTAAAGGACTCTGAGCTTTAACACTTCATGACAGTAAATAACCTGATGTGTGGAACAGAAGAGCCCAGTGCCGAGTGCTGTCCGGCAGGAGAGCACATATGTGAAGGAGCAGCTTCAGTTTCATGGAAGAGCTCCATAACTAGAAATCTTCACAGAAGGGTCTGTGTTCTGTGGTTTAGTATTACAGCAGTCACAGAGCAGAACAAGAGGTGTATTCATTTACTTATAAAACAGGAATATACCAAATGTATCAGTGGTCATTAACAAACAGTACACTGGTTACAGTTCAGGAATAGTCTTGAAGCCTCTCTCTGAGCCATGCATATCATTGTTCAGCTGCTGTCGCTGAATGAACTCTGAGGTTTCCTCCAGGATCTGCCCTGGGATGGTGCAGTCTGTGGGCTCGACCAGGCCCTCTGTCCCGGGCTCAGGGCTGGCTCTGCTCTGGGTGTTACAGGGCTCCAGGCTGCAGCCCGTACCCTGGAGGAACTGCAGGAAGTTCTCCTCGATGGAGGCTTCTCTGCTAGGAAGCTGCTCCGCCTCCCCACGCCCTGCGCGCTTGAACAGACAGGCAAGGTGTCTGCCCAGCTCCTCCCGGATCTGTCTATTCAGGCAGCCGTAGAAGAAGGGGTTGGAAGTGAAGCAGAAATATCCGATCCATGTAACCACGTCCTCCAGCTGGGCCAGGGCGAGGGGCGAGGCTGACACTGTGGCTGAATACAGGTGGAAGGAGAAGTACGGCAGCCAGCAACATACAAACTGACCCCCCACCGCCAGCAGCACCACCGCAGCTTTACCCCCACTGAACATCCTCTGAGGGGTGGTGCGCGCCCCTGTCCCACTCAGGCTGGCTGCTATGGTAGAGTGACTGCTAACGGACTCTGAGCGCTGCCGGGACGACTCTGTCCAGGTGGGCTGTGGTCCGTGATGCATGGCTGCCACACGAGCCACTTTAAACATGTTACAGTACACCACCAGAATGATCAGCACCGGACACAAGAAATAAATAAAACTAAAGAAGTCCATGAAGAGCATACGTGTGAGCTGTCCACCTGTCCAATGAAGGGAGCACTGTCTCTGACCAGGGACAAGGTCCAGAGGAGCCCCTTGACTGCCCTGCAGCAGCCACCCCAGAAGTGGCAGTACAGACATGAGCACTGCTTTCAACCAGATCACCACCAGCACCAGAACCACCACGCCCACCGTCATCTTCACCTCGTGCCGCATGGGGTGCACAATGTAGTAGTATCGTTCAACGTTGATGGCACAGATGGTGAGAATGGCAGCACTCACCAGACACACAGAGAGGCACAGGTAGCAGCGGCAGAGGGTCTCATTCACCACAACCCGGTCAGCGAGCATCCCCATGGGCAGGAGCACCAGCGCAGCCACCAAGTCTACCAGACATAGGTGAAACACAAAAGCAAACTTCCGCAGCTGAGGCTTCCGGCAGATCACCACTATCACAGCCAGGTTCCCCACCACAGCCAGGACGTCCATCACAATCATGGCACACATGGCCAAAGACTGGTTTAGGTCCACTCTGGTGCTGGGATCACTGACCACGGGCTGGCTCCCATTAGGCGTCGCTTGTGTCTGCAGCAGCGCCGGGAGGAAGGGCAGCCCGGATAGAGAGGTGTTCCAGGGGGCGCTGGCTGTGATGGGATGCTCCATGAGAGGATGGGATGAGAAAGTCCGCTTAGTGCCACGGGCCCATCACCCATCCTCCCCTGTAGTAGGGTGCTGCAGAGAAGCTCAGAGGCTGCAGCGGCCCATGGGCAGCTGGATCTAGGCCGGAGCAGTGCAGCTGATCTCTGGAGAAGCCAACCGACCGGATCCCCACAGACACACATCCAGCTTTAAAGATCTATAAAAAACAGAACATAGTTAGACACTGTCCACTACCACAGAGCCTTTGCCATTTGGATGACAACCATGCTGATTTACTGATTGATTATAATGAGAAGTCACACTTGTAGGTTCTCTCCCTTCAAAAGCCAAGCTATTTTAAGAAAAAAAAAAAAAAAAGATTCTCTGTTTAGAGGTGTGATTGTGGTGGTCAGAAGTTCTCTCATCTTATTTTATACAGGTAAGAAATGCTGACTCCTGTGACTTCTTTTGTGTGTTTCTCCAACAAAAACATAAACATACTTCTCTCCCTGATTCAGACATCAGCATGTTCAGATGCGTGTTTGGAGGGCAGCTGCCCCAGGGACAAACTAAAAGCACAGAGTGGACCATATGTCGATCTTACGAAGTCTAGAAGGAAACTGGATTAGAAATAAACTGCAAAACTCAGCATCATCACTGCCTGAGTGATGGACTAATCGATATAGCACTTTTTAGTCCTTTCTGAAAAAAAGCATTTGACAGGCTTCCTTTGACATTATTATTCCTTTAACATGGCTGTTGATTTAGTACACTGGACCACTGCATCCCACTGCATGTACTTGACAGCAACAATTAATTGATATAATTCCAGACCTGGCTATTGCCTCTTACATATAAACGTCTTGACTGTTGTGTAATCAAAGAACACAACATTTGAAATCGTGAAACGTAAACAAGTTAATCTAAAACTTGTCCATTTCCAAGCCAGTTTCTGATTGACCACAAGGACCAGTTGTGTAACACAAACACACATAGTAGTTCTGCTTTGGTCTATCACTCATGCTCTGTCCATCTCCCTTAATAGTATTCTGGTTGTCAGAGAAGAGTCCGTTGGTTGTGTTTATGGTTACAACCTCATGCAGTCAGAGCACTACAGTGTGTGGTACATTTCCATACACTGTCCACCCTCATGGACAAGTTTTCCATTTCACAAGTGTGACAGACAGTTCCAAAACAGCCAGCTGATGGGCACATACGTCAAGAGGCCGGCAAGGATTAGGTCAGATGAATAAGTCTAGCTTCTGCATAATAAATAACCTCCAAATAAGAATAATATTAACAAATAATCACTTTTACTACTACTACTATTACTACTACTAATACTACTGCTACCACTAATTATAATAATTATAGCAATATTTTCATCCATGCTTTGTTTCTGTTGTTCATTTGTACACAATGACAGTTTATTTATTGCCTCACAATCAATGGCATGGAATTGTATACAGACAACAGTTATTTATCAATGTCTCAACATCAGAAAAGCAATTTAATAAAATAAAACTCAACTTGATCTTCTAAGCACATTATGTCTCATATTATTATAGTATCAAAGGCAAAACTTTTAATACTTAAAAGTCAAGTACAGATTCTGTAGTTGATCACATATAGTTTGATGTAATCATCCACATAATAATACATATAATTTCCACAAACTCAGCATATTAATGCCATTATTTTCCAATGCAAACAATAAAACATAGAACATATCCCTAAGTGGAAACCTTGTGACCCTATCATATGTACATGACACTGTCTTTATTGTCAGAGGAAAACAGTCTCTTGTTTGTTTCAGGATAAAACACTTTCTACTACTTGCATTTAGTGTACAATTATTCAAACAAAGCAGAAAATGAACATGCTTGGCCTGAAATACTAAACTGAAATAATGAGTAGGTGTCATTAGCTGTGTGCACATACCTGACAGTGTCCTGTTGCTGCTCTTGTGTAATAGCAGAGGTCTGGCTTGTCTTGTCTGTGAGAAGAGTGGGGTTGGGCGGTAGTAAAGCCAAAAGAAGGGGGGCTTTGCACAGTCTCCTCCTCACCTGGCTCCTTCATCATCACCTCCTCCTGCCTCCCTGCTCCGACCGCCCCATGCCTCTCCAATCACCGCCCATCTCCACCTAATATCTCACAGCCCTCATCCTGTGCTGAAATTTCTGTTTACAAATAGTACAATCTGAAAGGAAAGCTTCTATAGATCTCCAGCATGTGAGGTGTGGAGCAGACAGCTGTGCACAGGCAGTGGGTGGGTGGCTCTGTCCTCTCCACTGGGTCTTAGTGCCACCTCCTTGTATTTCCCAAAAAATATTGTTTCCTTTTTCCCATCCTCCTCCTAGGCCACAGCAGATAATTGTACAACAAAAAGTACCACATAATTAGCAATACAAAAACACCTTAACCCCCAACAAGCAGCTGCCTTCTGCGTCTTATGCTATCTCTGGCTTTCTCTCTATCCGGTGAAAGCCCTCTCACGCGGAAGGATTATTGGTTTGCTGAGAACCAAAGAAAAAAAAATCTGGTTTGTTGATGTTAATGAGTGAAGATTAGGATTTGCAAGTAGTCCAGCCCACAAATATACTGCATATGGCAAAACAGGTCCTAAGGAAATTTATTATCAAAAGTATGAAAATATTGACTGAACGAATCATATATAAGCGTGATAATTGAAGACATAATGCAATATAATTTAACTTGGTCTATATATTAATTTTTATTCATCACATATTTAGGGATACATGTCTTCTTATTTTATTTTTTTAATATATATAATTCATGTGCTAAGGCTTTCTGTTCTTTTGGGATTATGGTCTCATAGCGGTTGAATGATATCACAATCCAGAACTACTTTTGTCTTGTTTGAGGCCTATTTTAAACCAAGTATCTATCAAGTATATAGTAGACCTAATTTTGATTGGTTGGCACTCAAAAAGCCAAATATTGTCTTGGTGTGAAAAGTTTGAAAATCACTGTCCTGTGTTTCTGCAGCTGTAATTGTAATTGATAATGTGTGGGGAATGATTTGTGTAGATTTGGTTAGACAACAAACATCTTTAGTGATTATTTCTTCCAGGGAAGTATTAGAATGTGATTACTACAGGAGTTGCCTCTTTTAACAGTAAAATCAATCAGCAACGTAGATACATGATCAAGTATACCCTTTACAGTGCTGCTATTTCGATGCACAAATGCTGTTTGATTTCACCTATGCTTTGGTAAATATTGGGTAATGGTATTTTTGACTGTGTTCATGTCTCAAGTGGTGAATAATGTCAGAAATAGCTGATGCCTGATGCTGGACCAATCACAGAGCAGAGAATTACAAAGGTTTCCATGGTGATTCTCTCGTCAGCTTCCCTATTTTTCTGCCCCTTTCTTGAACTGTGTGCCCCCCAGCCCCACTGCTACCTGCCACCACTATAAACCCTGATAACTATCAGCAAAAGGGCAACCTCAGGGCAAGCAAACTCCCCACTGATGTAAACATAAACATACAGAATGCCACTGTGATAACCATAGACAGTAAATATACAATTGGTTAGTATACAATGAGGAGACACAATACTTGGCAATGTGTCAAAAACATACTGTGGACTCTATAGTTACATATCATTTCTGATAATGTCACATGGCACACGTAATTGGCAGTGTGAATATAGATCAAGCTATGAATTATTCAGCTTTAACAGACAATTAAGACTAGATCCACCAGAAAAGCAGGCTAACTGTGGAAGACAAACTTGAACAAGAACAAAGACTATAGAAAAGACCTAAAACTGAATAATTAATTGGAGAAGTGAAGTGAATTTGACAGTATTCCCAAATGACAATATCGTCTTATTTTTTATCGCATTGGAGTTGATTTTGCTGTAAAATTGCAGTTATAATTATGTTCAGTACTTTGTTCAGTTAAATTCAAGTATAACTAATCATTTCTCTATACCCAAAGTATAGGTTTCGCATAGTTCTTTACTTCACATTTGCTTTTTTCAATGCATACCTAATTGGGAGTAGATTTTAAATGGCCTTAAAGATATGTATATCTAGAGAATATTAATGATGGTTTGCTACAAGAGAAACGTTTGTGTGTACTAATTTACCAGCAAACTGAGCACATGATCGGGTAATAGTCTGATTCCAGTGGTGCCATCCACATACACAAAGGTTAACTGACATTCACCTGCCCGCTCCGGCCCTGCCACTGCGGCTCCAGAGCTGCTCATGTGACGCAGAGGAACAGACAGGCGCGGATGGCCCTAAAACAACAGTGTTATTGTTTGTGGTTAGTCTGGACCTGAATGTACAGTGCTCCATTGGGAATACTGCAGTGAGGCAGAAATGTAGCCCCCCCTTGAATTTCAGCTTGTCTTTTGAAGGTTAAAGTGAGGTACCAACATTTCACTGTATTTTATCCATTGCCTGATATAAAACCATGATGTATTTGCAGACAGTAATAAAGTGCTAAAGGGATATGAATGGAAACTCCCTAAGATAAATCCAAATGAACAGTATGTTTACAGTCAAATGCCAAAAGCTTTATCTAATATTTAATTTAACAGATTTTGCGGTGGGCAGTATTTTGGTCAGTCTCGCCATTCAAACCCAGCGTGTGATAAGTGGTGGCCCTCTCCTCAGGGGCAAAGGTTGTGTGTGTTGTGTAATTAAGTAGAGCAATGTAAAACAAGGATGTTCTTGTGGTAAAGGGTCCCATGACTGGCTCCATGTCTCGAGTGTTGGATAATGTCAGACATAGATGAGGCTACCGCTTGCAGATGGCAGCCAATCACAGGGCAGAGATACAAAGGTTTCCATGGAGATATACTCCTCAGGTTCATCAGCTAGTGGATTATGTATAGACCCCCCCTCTCCCAAACTGCTCAAAATACCCACACCCCCCTTTTTAAGACACTACCTACAGAATATGACGTGATTTATCGATTAACACGATGTGCCTCTTGCTTACTAACACAAAACTACAAGGCATACATATAATCAGTACGCATACTGTGTCTTTGCATTAACCAAAAAAAGATGCAGAAAATGTTTTGTGTTTTTATACAACTGATAGAAGCTGTAAAATTAGGAAAAATAAGAATTAGATGATCTTCTATCACAATTTACTGAACATTTATTTGCCGTTAATTGGTTTCACCTTTTTGTTTAAAATTGTTAATGGATTTAGGAAAGGTACTATTTTAATAATAATGAAACCCATGAAAAGGAAAAACAGAATGAAAGAGAAAAGTGTGACATGATAATGGAGACATTGCTTCTTCT
Organism: Paratrypauchen microcephalus; assembly: GCA_036785185.1. Lineage (NCBI taxonomy): Eukaryota > Metazoa > Chordata > Actinopteri > Gobiiformes > Gobiidae > Paratrypauchen > Paratrypauchen microcephalus. The sequence goes on along the minus strand of JAVJIX010000016.1, from coordinate 1,241,259 downwards.
CTCCAGTGTTAGAAGCGTCAGAGCTGAGTTTAATCGCGCACACTGTAACCACATGTGTCCAGTAGGGGGAACTCTCACATTTACCAAGCTTCTACACTGTAACTGAAAGCGTCTTCCAGCTCATTTATTTATGCTTTAAGATTGATCTGTTCATTTCAAAGACTTTCTGTTATGTTTTTCTTAGACACATTAAATTATCGTCTTAATCAGATTTCCTGCATTTTACTACCAAAAGCGTGGATTGTTTGACACGAATCAATAGTCAAGGTATTTTTCTCCCACTAAGCCCCACTGTGATGGGGGAACGGCAGAATGGTGCCTGATCAAATATTATTGTGTTTGTTTGTTAGTGGGAATAGTTGAGACGCTTTGACGCACGGTGCTCAGCGGTCACAGCTGACGTCAACCACTGGCACCATGTGCCTGGGGACCGCTGCATTCACATACACACTGCTACATGAGATTATTGTTCAACATAAACAGAATTTAATGCATCAAATGTCACTGTAAAATGCTGAAATAAACATTTAAATGCAAATAATACTTATTTGCAATCAGTAAATATCACATAGTACCACGAGAGACCAGGTACATCTATACAACAGCACTCTTCCAGTTTTAAATTAGGGCTTAACCTGCCCCCAAAAATGTATATTCAGCAAGGAGGAATCTGGGTACCACTCGAAGGAGCTTGTGCATCATTGGTACATTAGCACAATTTGAGAAATACTGGCTTATATCAATGCAGACAGCTATTCAGATGTTTTTACAAAGGCTACTGACCCTCCTTGTATTGTTGTATAATTTCAATTTAGTCCCTTAATTTTGATCCAGATCTTCGTAGGTCTGGATTATGACAATGCTAGTACAGCCAAAGTGTAGTGGGTTAGGCCTATGTCTTATTTACAGGGGTAAGTCACTACAGATATGTTGCCCTCCCGAATCTGACCACTTTACTTGTAAAATGTCAAATATCAATGTTGACTCAAAGCGGTGTCATCACTATTTTTTTGTAGAATGAAGTGGAGTGGACAGTGGAGTAATGATTGTTTGTGCTTCTTTTCATTCAAAGATCAAAGTCAGCTTTATTGTCAATTCTGCCATATGTGTTCAACATACAGTGAATCGAAATTTCGTTTCTCTCTGGCCAAGTAGTGCAAAAAGACAGTGTACAAGATACAATATGAAGACAAAACACAACAAAAACTATCTAAGACAGAGATCTAAAGTTAAAACTAAAGTCTAAGATCTAAAATCTTAAAGCAGTGCAACATAATAAATAAATACCTATATACAGATTTCCAAAGTGTTCATTCTTACGTACAGAACAGATAGAATAGATTATTATAAGATATGCACAAAATAAACATTTTTTTTTTTTTATAACTTCAGCCATGTCCATGCAGCACAGGAATCAATACTTGCCTTAAATGTGTGGACTGGTAGTAAAGGACCATCAGATCCACTTTGATTTGATCCTCCCACAATGCTCCAGAGACCAGCTGCACCTGAAGGTCACAGCTCTGTGATTAGAACAGCTCCACTGTAGACACATGGAGAGGAGACACCGCATTCATGGTTCCAATAAGACTGACCCTATAGGCCAGTGTTTCCCAAACAGGGGTACTTTCAAGGTGACCTTGAATATATTTGCATGAAAATGTTCTTTGTAGTAAATTTAACAACCTTTAGGACATTTCAGAATATTCTGGACATCAATATCATATCAGTAATAGTAATAATCAACAAGTTACTACAGAATATTTATTTGCCTGGCACTCGCGTTAAGGGGTCTGAGATAAAGCTTAGGAGTTTCTTGTGACAAAAACGGTTGGCAACTACTCCCTAGCTCATATGTGAACCTTTAGTGAAAGAGGTACTGAGCAGCTTATCACAAACAGTATAGGTGCAAACAGCATTATTTTAGGCCTTAGCTACTGTGGTTCAGGATCTTTTCATAGATGTGGCTTAGATTCTTTAAATTCACACATTCCGTGTGGCTGAATGCAAACGTATTTTGTTTTAAATCATATAAATAAAAAAAATGTATTGGTCACTTGTTAATACAATAACCATAATCTTTCACTTTTTGACTGTATTATCATTAGCATACACTATTACTATCAGAAAATAATATATTGTAATTTTATTTCAAGGGTAGACAATGGCAACACTTGTGTTAGTTTATCAAAGTTTGTCTTTTGTCCAGAAATGGTGTGTGAGCTCTGACTGTGTCATGCTCTGCTCTGCTGACAGCCAGCTCTGTCCTCCTGGGGAAGCACAATAACCTCAAAATATCAGAACTGATTTAAAAATAGACCAGAGAGGATCATTCACAAGGCCATGGTGCTAAAGCGATGCACATCTGTAACTTTACCTCCTGACCTCTCCTCCTCCTCTAGTACTTGATTTAATATGCTCTATTTGACAAACCAGAACTAAAGACAAACCAGCGTCTTTGAGTGTCTTGAAAAGCGCTTTATAAATAAAATGTATTATTATTATTATTATTAAAGAATTATTTTTATGGCTTTTAGCTATAACTTTAAACCGCCTTCTATGAAACCATACTTAGTTAAAAAGAGGCATGTCATGAAAGCACACTTGGAGAGTGAAGAAGAAGAAGAAGAAGAAGAAGAAGAAGAAGAAGAAGAAGAAGAAGGAGGAGGAGGAGAAGGAGAAGAAGAAGAAGAAGAAGAAGAAGGAGGAGAAGAAGAAGAGAGGCTTTAGAAACTATCCCAATAAATGATCATATTGAAACCATGTTATGCCAGTGGCACAACCTTAAAGGTCCCATGGCATGAAATTTTCACTTTCTGAGGTTTTTGAACGTTAATGTGAGCTCCCCTACCCTGTTTAGCCCCCCCATGGTTAAAAGTTGTGAAATGTCTAAAGTGAGCATTTGTGATCCTTTTCTGCGTTACAAAAAATCGGAGCTCAAACGGGAGAGTTTGAACAAGGCACCTTATTGACGTCAGATCGAAAAAAGAAATGCAAATGCAGTTCCACCCCCGTCTGTCTGTACTCAGCGTCTCTGTAAATCACGCCCAGAGAGTTTGGACTGCGAATGCGCTAGGCAATGCGAAATGCATTTTTTTATTTGCCTGGAGGCACGTCCGAGTGTTTCTAGGCTCGGAAGTCCTTTATCTGAGCCTCTGGACCTTTGAACAGCAGTGGTTTAATTTTATTTTCTGTGGAAATGTGTTTATTTTTCAATGGAACGCTTCAAATCTCTCCCCCGTGCAAAAACAAGGAAATGGATCAGCTGTGGGCTCTGAGCTCTGAGCACCCTCCACCCTCTACTACTGGCCAGCTCTTTTCTCCTCATTTGCATTCAAGCAACAACGCCCAGAATAAAGAGTTTGAGAGAGATATTTATGACTCTTTCATCTTATCTCTGTTTCTCATGCACTGAGTGTTGATTTTGAAGAAGGATTCATTTACAGTATTAGGGAACCATTAAGGAGCCATATAAAAGCATCAAGAAGTACCATGTCATGGGATCTTTAAAGTGGAATAATCTCATTAAACCCTGTCTAAATGTGCAATATATTTGAATAAACACCACAATAGTTAAGTAGTTGTTTTAGTAGTTATACTGAGTTATAGCTGACCCTTTATAGTTAAAATCTTATTGTGTACATACCAAAAATTAAAAAAAATATCTTCACCTGAGCCAAAAAATATCATTCCGTCTATCATATATTGAAGTTGATATAATAATTATTGTGACAGGCATACATCTACAAAGAAATATTTATTTTATTGTTGCTTTATCACTTTTCAGGGTTGATTTACTAAGACTTTTTCAAAATGCTTTCAGATTATTTTTAAACATATAATAGATGAAGGCCTTTTGTGATGCTGAGATTGACAAATGCAATAGGTTGCATTTGTCAAGTTGTTGCATCTATATTAAAGTATTTTCAAGTGCTTAAGTGCTCATTTATTTACACTTGACTAATTATTACACACTGACAGACACAAGTTGCAAACTGAAGACATAATTAGTGATAAATGACAGTTATAAAGTCAGAGGCACACGATGAGTCAGGCCTGCAGCTGCTCTATGCATCACATCTCAAACTCAACTCATATCTTCACCTCTAACACCATGTACTTTGTGAATGGTGCACAAATCAGCAGTATTAACATGAGCCCAGTGCATTTGTATGCTCCAAATGTATAAGGTGGAAGTGACCTTCATATATATGTTTTTAAACAAAGAAAACAATGATTCATTTCAGGGTGAATACAGTTACTGTGTTAATATGAAAAATATGAAAAACCTGGGTGTCACTTTTGACTCTTAGCTGACTTTTATCCCACACATTAAGAACATCACAAAAATAGGTTTCTATTACTTAAAAAACATAGCCAGAGTCCACCCCATTCTCTCTCAGACCAACACGGAACCACTGATGCACACTTTTATCACCAGTCGTATAGACTACTGTAATGCCCTGCTCTCTGGTCTTTCCAAAAAGAGTATTTCAGGTTTGCAATTATTACAAAATTCAGCAGCATGTGTCCGGACTAGGACCAGAGGGTGGGACCACATTACACCGATTTTAAAATCACTGCATTGGCTCCTTGTGAGGTTCAGGATCAACTTTAAAGTCCTTTTATTGGTTTATAAATGTCTTAATGGTCTCAGGCCTTCTTACCTTTTCGAACAGTTTTTACCTTACAAACCCTTATGGGCCCTGTGCTCCTCCGGCAGCAGGCTCCTGGTCATTCCCAAAGTCAGGACACACGGTCACGGAGAGGCGTCTTTTCAGTACTACAGCCCTCGTCTATGGAACTGCCTGCCGGAGGACCTCAGGGCTGCAGGAAACGTTCATGTTTTTAAGAGTAGGTTCAAGACCCACCTGTTTAGCTTGGCCTTTGATTGAAATGTTATATTTTTACCTGTTTTTATTATTCATATTTTATTTAAGTTATTTATTTTAGGCATAGTATTAGCTTGAACTAATATTTCTTTATCATTTTTAGGATTTCCAGTGTTTCCTCTGTAGGAGCCCTATGCACCGGGAGCAATGGTCGACTGCGGGTGCCAGGGTCTGTCCCGTGGGCTCCTGGTGGAGGGTGGTGCTTGGGCCTCATCTCTCCCCTGGGCCCTGTGGCGGTTCCTGGTGGCGGTGCTTTCTCAACTGGTTCACCTGTATTCAGCCTCACATGTGTAGTTTTCTGTATTTTAGCATGTTAATGTGTCTATGCATGTGTGTGTGTGTGTGTGTGTGTGTGTGTGTTGTGTGTGTGTGTGTGTGTGTGTCAAAATAATGTAAATTTCCCTAGTGACGACTGAGTGATACACAACCGTCACAACATACATATTCATGAGAACACCAAACACCAAAGTAAAGAGCAGAAATGACACAACTGCTAAACAAATCAATCCTTCATATAGCAAAATATTCAACATTTCTGCAATAAAATGAACACATGATTTAAGGGGGACAGATACAAATATACTTAAATTAACTTTTAACCATGAAAAAGTCACTTTTCATCTACCCCTTTTCTCTACCCATCCCATCACTTTGTACTTACTTGTGATTTTCAAAGAATTTAGACTCCATTTCATACATTAAGATAAGGGATAAAAATGCCACATTTTACGTTAATGCCAAAAATGGCCAGGACCCCTCAATTCTGCAGTTTTGAATAAAACATCGGCTGACCTATTTATTTAAGTAGTTTTAGACAGTGGCGTTCCTAGAGTGATTTACTCCCTGGGCGAAAGCCACTCTTGCCCCCCCTTATGAGCTTTCAGAACTGTTTTGTTAAGATGAAGTGAACATATTTCCTAATATAATATATAATATAACAATAATAACAATATATAATATAATAACATCCCAGAGTTAAGCTGATGTGCTGGTGACATTCAGTAGTTTGTGAGGCGTGTCTCGTGTCTTTGTTAGAGCTGTGCATGAGGGCAGTGAGGAGAGAGGAGGATGCTGAGCCATCCACAGATGCTGCGGCACTGTTAATAATGCAAACAGCTGTCAGGGCTCACACAAGTGTAAAAATCAACTGAGCTCAAACCCATCAGACTAAAGAAAAGCATGTTGTGACTGCGCCCATGGTCTCTACATGTCAATGAGAGGGCAACAAACAGTATAATCAGATAATGTATGTATCCTTAAGTGTTTACACCATGACTTGTTTTAAAGGTGAAAGTTAAGTGCTTGTGAGAACTGGACCCAAATGGGTTTGTTCTTTTGTCACTCAGCAGCATCGCTGTGACAGCACA